>JAYRBT010000114.1:17089120-17100200 GCA_036023395.1 Myiotriccus ornatus
GGAAACGTTGTAAGTACAAGGCTTTATTTTCTCATAGCTCACTTCTTTATTTCTTCCTTGTAGCCAAGAAGTATGATGTTGACAACATCCTCTTTGAAATCATCACAGCAAATGAAATCCACTATTACTTGCAAGCAGCCTCATCCACAGAGCGTTCAGAGTGGATCAAAGCAATCCAGACAGTTGCTAGGACCGGAAAATGATCTGCCAGTGACAACACAGACAACTGAAATTAGTTACTCAAAAGAGAACAGGAACTTTAGCATTTCACTGAGAGAAAGCAGTGTCACCCAGAGAGGTGTTCTAAGGCTTGTGGGTTGGGGGTGAGGACAGGTAGGAATTTCCAATTCCTTAAAGGGCACTAACAAACTAACATTTTTCCACTTGTGTTATGGTAATATTTTACTAAGTCATAAAAAAGAGCGTGCCATATTAGTGTGTGCTGCTTAATCAGTCTACCTTGAGAAGGTTGTACTTCATGTCTTTCCCTGCTGCCACAGCTGAGAGTGAGAATTTCACCACTGACAGGGGACAGAGTCATGTCACTGCCTCTCAGGAGCTCAATTAGTCACCCTCCATTCAGTCTGTATTGTGTTTCAGGATTTTCATGTATTTCAAATTCTTCCCCAAACAAGCTTTACACTTTCTTCCTTACCAGATCTTTTTACTGCTTGTTCACCTCTACAAGTAATGCCATAGATTGAAGGAAAGAAATTAACTCACTTGGACACCTGATCCACTCCTTTATAATCTGTCAGCATTGAGGGAGGGAAGAATAGAGACAGCTATGGAATCACCAGGAGGAAAGCAAATACAACCCAATGACAGCAGTATGAGGGAAAGTCTCTTCCCACCATATTCCAAACATGAAGGAATTTCACTTCATCACCCAACTTTGACCTTTGTTAGATTTCTCCACAAGAATCTGCAGTAGTACCATTATTTCCCATTGTTTAGGTCTTCAAAGCAGGTTGCTAAGGTGTCATGTACTGTATTATATTTGAATTAAGAATCTTCCAGGAAAAAGGAAACTATCCACAGACTGGTTACTTGAACTACTGATTGAAGTGGGTTTGACCAGCCTTTTATTTTTTAACTTTCAGGAACATACTCAGTCCTTGATTCTGTGCCTTAAGAGGAACCTTGTGCTTGCTGTAACGGAAATAAATGTTATTATTTGATAGGATCAGTTTACCTGATCTGTCTTGTATTCTTGTCTGACTGTATATCAAAGAAAGTTCTAAATCTTAAACTCTAAGCTGTTGAAAGTCAATGTCAATTTTGCATGTAGACTGTTCCAAGTGCAACTTCAAAACTTCTAAACCTCTGTTTGTAGACCTAATAAGGTACCTTATCCTTACAAATTCTATTTTGGATGTCTCCAATCTAATAATAAACCTTGAGCTAAAGTTTCTCTTGAATTCTGCTTTAATCATACCTGTAGCTGAGCTAATGAGCCTGAAGCTCTGTTGCCTTGTGTTATTTATCCCAAAGAAAACACAGCCTTGCAGGGACAGCAGGCTGGGAGACAGTGGACCATCATGTCCATCTAAGACAGCCAGTGGAAATCAGCTTCTGGCAGGGATTTCCTGTCACTTATGCAAGTTGACAGGGTTGCTGAAGCCTGGTATGTCCTTCTGAGGAAGGAAGACTCATGGTAAAAAGATACACTGTTTGCCCAGCCTGCTTTCTTGATAATTGCTGCTTGTCACTGCCTATTTCTGCTTTCAGAGCTCACTCACCTAAAAATACCCAAGGGCACAGGAAAATAGAAAAAACCACACCCCTCACAAGCAAACAACAGAAACTTGTCTAGCTCACCAAAGGGAGGATGTGACTGCCACTTTTTAATAAAACTAAAATGTTTTACTAGTCTATGGCCTCGTCCTTTTTCCTTGTGCCCTGCCCACCTGTGAACGGTGTTTTCTCTGGCAGAGGATGCTCATGAGTCTATTTATGGAAGAGCTCTGATGTTTGTACCAGACTGTGTTGACAGGGTCTCTAATCTCACGAGCAGTGCTTCTGAACAAAGGCTTGCAGGTGCCTCTGCTTCTTGGCAGCAGGGGGAAGATCTTGTCCAAGGGAATTCAGTATTAAAAAGCACCTACAAGTCTGTCAGAGGTGATGAGCCCAGCCTAGTTATTTAGAAGGAGTGGAAGGGAAGAGGCACGTATCCTGAATAGCAACACAAGAGACCAGAGAGCAGGCCTAGTGCAAGGAACTACTGATCAAAAGGAGAAAAACAGAAGAGCAGACCTACATGTGTCATGCTTCCTCTAACTTTCACCCTCTAACTATTTAAATCACACTTTTACTACACCCTCAGCAATTACTACAGCAACATCAGTTTCATTTTTACGTACCGTATGAATTAAGCCTTCTTTTTGTAGAGAACAGCAAAATAAATCATTGTGCATAAGGACTATATTTATAATCTTCACTTACTGAAAAACTTGTATGATATAATCTACTATAAATATCCTCTTAAGTTCATGGTTGACTTGTCACATCTTGCACAGAGCAGCTTTCCCTCTCCTGGAATACCAACTACGTGCTCACTGCAGTTAGGGTCAGGTTTTTGGGAACCTTTATCAACCACACACCCATAAAAACACCCACATAGACACAGCACTCCTACTTCCATGGTTTAAAAGAAAACAGGACAAAGCAAATCACGCACACATGCACTGGAAAAATAACAACCATGGGGGTTGCAGCAGCCCATCAAGCTTTCAGCCACAGGTGTTACTGTTTCTTATAATCCAGCAAACACCACATATGGAGGTAGTTCTGCCTTGATACGTCTCTGGCAGAGGTTTTCAAGAGCTGTGTACTTTCCTTTGCCCTGCAGCTTTCTTCTGGAGTAAGGCCAGTATTATTTTGCTGCTAAATGTAGTTATTTTGGTGCTGTTCTTTGCAGTGTGGTGTCTTTGCTTTCTATTTGAAAGAATAGTTAACAGTGTTAAAGGTCTACTAAAAATATGTTTCAGTAATAGAACAATTTATTGAGTAATATTTAATCAAAGTTTGTTCATGAAGAGGAAACATCTAGTTAGGGCCTCTGAGGTATGACCTAATGTTTACTGTCAAACTTGTCTTTTAGACAAAGTTGTTTTTATTTCTTCTTGCAATACTGTAGATAACTCTTCAGTGCAGCAGTACTGCTTCTGTCTTTGTCTTAGAGATCACTTTATTACAAATGTTAGACTCCAGTTATTTCTTTCCCCCCCTCCAATTTGTTCTCAAATACTTGACAAGTAGTTTTAAGTTTAAACAACTTGTTCCACAGGGCTCTTAATAAGTGCTTTTCATTGTTTGCTATGTGCGTCTATTTGTTCTGAATTCAGGCTCGGGTAGCATTAAAATTCCAGAAAGATTTCCTTCAATAACCTTTTTGGTGGGGGCCAGAAACATTGGCTCCCAAGATGGGAGTTTTTTGGGAGGGCAGTAGGGTGAGGGTGGGTTGGGGTTTTTTTTGTTATTCTTTTTCAGCTTGTACCTTCTAAAAGTGTAGGAGACTACAGGAGGAACTTAAAAAGCAAAATGAGTAGATAACAGTCTTCAGCAGGTTGTTGGTATTTCTGTGGGTGCCTTCAGTTTGGGTTTTGGAAAGTGCACATGTTTTCGCTTGTGAATTGTGGTCTTCTCATTGATGTATAGAGATTTTTCTCTGCTCACTGTGTGCTCTGACTGAAAACAAGGTTCTTCTTTTGTTGTTACTCATGAGACTTCTTGAAATAGTGCTTCTCATTTGGCTTCAAAATAAGGTTGGGGTTTTTTTCTGGATTAGAACACAGACTTCCTGCTTTGCATTTAGAACCAAAACTGGCTTTCCATGCTTTGTTTCTGGCTCTTCTAGATTGGTGAAAGGGAGAGTAAGACTGTGTGAAAGCTGAGAAAAAATGCTGCTTTTTTTATTTCATGGGACTTCCACTGTAAATATAATGGGCTATAGTAAAACTCCTCACTCCCCTGCGTAGAGTCTGCCTTTCTTTTTAAGATGGCAACACCTTTCCAGCTGTTTCATCCACTCACGAAAAGATGGCTGAGCAGGAAGGATGAAAAGAATCAAAGGGAAATGCTGATGAAACTGATGGAGTTTTGCTTCCGGCAGTTGAAAGGGAGAGAGATTATGTTAGTGTTTTTTAAAATTCTCATTCAGTGTGTCTTTCACTAAAACCTTCAACATTGATAAACCAGAGTGATCAAGGAGGAGGAGAAGGAACTGGGGATTGACTAGTTTAAGTGAAAAACCCCAAAGAACTAGATGCCACAGTCTTCCTATGTCCTCAGACTCAGCTGTAAAAAGGACATTGAGAACTTTTATAGTGTTGCCATTAGTCCCTCTCTCTTTATCAGATATACTAGAACAACCTATTGCAGATTGATAGAGTATCAATTATATAAATTGAAGTATTATCAGTCCTTTCATGTACCTTCTTCCACATAAGAAGGAAAAGCATGAAAATCCTTCCTTAAGCACCAAAGCATTTCAAAAGAAAACCAAGAAACCACTGTTGTCCTTCACTGCTTCTGCTGTATGTGTATGTAGGTGTCCTGCTTTTGAAGGCTTAAGTTGCTGTGTTTCCCAAGTGTGTGATGGCTGAAGCACAGTAACAAAAGCAACATTGTGAGATATTTTTGAATAACAGGAAGAGTTGTTTATATCAGACTTTTAACACTCTTATGCAGTTTTCTGATTCACAAAAGGAACTATTTCGTAATTTTGATACATAAGTTGTAAAATAAGGTTGGTTTGTGATTTCCATATGTTGTGTTTCTTTGGTTTGTTTGGTTTTATTTAATTAATATTTTTGCTTAAAGGAAGGCTTTCTTTCCCAAGTTACATCTTCAATTTCCCCTTTCTCCTCCTTCCCCACACCATATTTTCTTTCTTAAAACTATTTTGACCTAACATCCTAAAAGAGAGCTTGTGTCTCTGCTTATTAGGCATCATGAAGTGGATCTCAGAGAAGTAAACATAAATGCCTAGTGACATTTTAGAATTGCTACAACACACTGTGTGATCTCTAGTCACCCCCTTAAAACAGCAGAAACCTCTTCTCATGTCCTCATACTTACATGTGTGGCTCCTTTATGTGTACTGGGTGTCATTATAATCTCCCTGTTTGGGCAGTCCCCAGTGTTGTTATCTCTAAGTACATATGTTGGCGAGCTGCATGCTGAAATGCCTTTAAAGAGCAGTATAATTTAGTGGCAAAATTGTCTACAGACCAGGATGTTCAAAAATAAAGGTGCATTAGAAAAGCTGATTTAATTTGGTCAGCCACGCTAAAGGAAACTTGAGGCACATTTATATTATTGGCTATGCTGTCAAATGGTACATATTTCACACTTGCTGAAACCTAGGTGTTAGGATCCCATAGCTAAATTTGCTCAGTGCTCTTGTTCTCTAGCATTGTGACAGAAAAGCAGTAGAAGCTACTGAAAACATTCCCCCAGTTGAACAGATGAGTAAAGTTCTCACGGAGTATTGTTATATCTCACTTACCAGCTGTAAGATACTGCTGCAAAAAGTCATTTTGCCTTTTTCAACTTATCTTTTTCCCCCCATAAGGATTAAAGGCTTAAGGTGGCTGGTCTGTTTGCTTGAACTTTTCTCTCTGTTCCCAACTTGCTCAACCTATACCTTCAATTCAGTCTTCAAGTTGAATCCTCCCATAGGCAGCTGGCAGCATTTTAGGGTCTTTTGTTTTTCATTTCTGACACCACCGAGATGTTTAAAAGCAATGTTTAGTGCTATGGCTGATACATTATTTCATGGCCACTGGTGTTCTGTGGCATCTGGAGAAGCCTTTGTGTACAGTTTGAAGTGCCTGGTGTCTCAGCAACAAATCAGCCTGTGCAGATACACTCTGTATTGGCACACAGCAGATCCTCTGCCTGGTAAGGTTTTTAAGGACAGTGCATCAAAACGAGCATGTGCTGTTGCTCACAACGTTTTTTAAATGCGGGTCAATAAAAGCTAATGTTGTACCTAATTTGCATGCTCTAGCAGGCTGGTTTTTATTCCTGTCTGGCTTTGTATAAATCCACAGTTGCTGGACATGGGTGGCAGTGCTGGACAGGGTGATTCTGAGGAATTAGGGGAGGCTGCAGCTCACTATGGCCATACACAGAATTGTCCTCCTGGGTTTCATCCTGGAAGGTCCCGTGGGATCTCTGAGTTTGCTGACCACTGCCTCTCTCCTTCTTCCCTCTCTACCCACAGTTGTAGCTTGGGTTTTTTGGTTTACCAGTATAGCAGAAGTAGGTCTTGCCCTTAGTACTGAGGCCTGAACCTGCCCCCAACCCCTAATTCTTAGTTTTGTGCTGGTCAGAAGCTGCTGCTGACTTGTGGTATGAAGTGCAGCGGGTGATTTCTTCTGTGGTTTTTGAGACAGACTTTTGTGAACAAGCGATATGGTGGAAAAACAACTCCAAATTGTCAGCGTGCTCTTGGGAATCTGATGTGCCTCAACCTCAAAGCTCATTTGGAGAGAAAACAAAAAACCCTCCCCCACCACTCAAATATTCCCAGCTGTGTGCTTTTCTTGCCTTTCTGTCAGCCCTTGTGGGCTGAAGCAGCTGATCCCAATCCTGAGAGCAACTGTTCTGTCTTCAGTTGGGATAATTTTGTCACTTGGAACCTTCCAAGGATGACCAGGATAGGGATGTACCTATCTGCCTATTGGCACAAACACTTGACAAAATTACCCTTGACATTTGAGTGGTCTAATGAAGAAAAGTCTGTGTTAATTAAATATCTCATGCTTGCTTTTTCATTTAGTTTTTAATGGCAGTGGCCCAAAGCCACATCCTGCACCATGATGAAATAAAGCCACACTGTCGGCTCCTAGTTTCAGAAAGAGAGCGCTGCAATATTGAGTAGCTGCAAGGAAGGTTATAACACCACAGGCGGTTTTGGAGATGCAGAAATAAAATACTGACCTCATGTTGAACTTCAGAGCTGGTCTTTTTGATGCCCAGCTGTGTGCAGCAGCTCAGGACATTCTGTGCAGCAGGGAAACCTGTTTTCCCCACAGAAGCCTGGCTGGTTCTTCAAGCCCATGTTGCACAGTTGGGGTGTGTGGGAAGAGGACATTTGCTATTTGTTCTGCACCGCACAGGCTTCATGTGCTTTCTCCAAAGGGCCTGTCTGTCCTAGGAAAACTGGGGAAGCAGGAAGGTCGGGTGGCTGATGGGAAACCTGGGCAATGGATGCCTTGGGGACCTTCCTGCAGCTGACAGCGGTCTGAGTGGGAGGGTAGAAATGGTGTGTCAATGCAGTGGGAAGGTCGGTGGGGGTTTGCTAAAACAGAAATTTCCACTTCCTCAAAAACATGTGGGTAAGAGGTGGGCACTGGAGTGGAAAAAAGGTTTCAGAAGCCACCGAGGTGTGAGGGCAGCTGGTGTGTGCCCTGGGGTGCAGGTGGGGTGAGGATGCTCTCTAGGGAAAAATATCTGTGTGTGAGTACTAATTTCGGTGCTGGTACCATCTCCCTATTGCTGCCATTTCAGTGGCTGGTGTTGGCAGGTAGGAAGGGAAAGAGCTGAGCCCAAACCAGCTGGTGTAGGGAGTGCTGCTGTCTGGAGCAATGGATGCTGCTGGGGTGTCTTTAAAGGGGAGAGGACACATCCATCCTGCAGAGGAGCAGAGAGGCTGAGTAGGTGGTGCAGGGGTACAGAGGAGTAGAACAGGTAACCAGAATTGATGCAATTACATCTCCAGGGGGAATTAAAATCCTTACAGGAAAGAGTAAGAGTGGGGAAGGGAAGCAACCTTTGTTTTTATGAAAACTTGCACTTAAATACTTGCGGGTTTTTTTTTCAGTAATAGTTTTTTCATGGGAATCTTACTGTTACCGCAGGCTTAAGATCCAGGTCTTGTCTAATTGCATAGCCGAGTGTTTAATTCCTTGTGTTTAAAGAGGCACAGCCACCTGATCTGACAAGAGGTAGAGGTACAACAGATATTGGGGATTCCTATGCTCTTATGAGAATGGGGAGAAGCTACAGCTAAGTGCACAGTGAAATAACTGTGTTAGGATTTATGTCAGAATAATTATTCTATTTAAAAACTGCATCCTGAGCGGATATATATGAGAACTGACAGCTGAGGAGCATCAAAGGAGCAGGAATAGGGGATAAATGTCTGGGAGTTAGAGACTGAAGGCAACAGAGGAGGCTGGGTCAGAAGGCTGAGGGACTAGATCCATTATTATGCACTTTCCCTATCTTGTGATTAAAAAAATTGGGTACTTTTGAGGTGGTGAAAATGTACTGCTAGTGCTGTTTTCTTTATTAATTCATATGCACTTTTTTCACTTCGAGCTCTCTTAAAGTTGGGGTGATAAATGCTGTGAGCAGGGAGCGAGGCAGCAACTTTGGTGGAAAAACTGATGTGCCTAGGTGTGAATTTTCGTGTGTTTTTTTCTTTTTTAATTTGAGCTAACTAGATATAACCTTAGAGCAGAATAGCTAATAATAGAGGAAGCAGTGTTGCATCACACCTATACTTAGCGATGGTTCTTTACCATACCAGATATTTTCACCAGATATTCTGCAAGGGTTAAATAACCAAGTTTCATAACCATGGTAGAAGTCTTCCTATAGAAAATTGGCGCCAGATTGGTGACTGAATTTTGCATGAATACCTTGAGCCACAGAGGCCTTCCCAGTTACTTTAGTGCAAAGAAGGTAGGCAAAGGTGATATTGAATTTATTTGTAATAAATTGTATTTGTGGGCATTTTTATGTTAGATAACATGACAGGTGCATCCTCTTTTACTAGCAGCAGTTTTTCAAGTTGGTGCCAAAAACTGAGGTGCAAGTTCAGAGATCCTTCTGAGGACTTTGTCCCTTGAGATGGATGCTGGAAATGTTCAGCTGATACTGAGTGGCCACCTTGTCATCTTCTTTTCTTTCCAGTGCCTGTATTTGTCCCTAACCCAGCCTTCCTTTGTGGGCTCTCATGTGCTGCTAGTAGGATACACTTAAAGTCAAACATACCTTTGTTTTTTTAAATAAAAGTCATCTCTTCCAAAAGAAAAAGTGCAAATTGAAAATACAATCAACATATTTTGGACAATACAGCAGAGCATTAAATTTATAAATATAAATTACAACTGAATAGTCTAAATAGTCTTATTTACAATTTTACATAAAATTAATATGATAAAGTGCAAATAAAAAAAAAGACACTTGTAACTTCGAGAAACTTTCATCATCAGTTCAAAATCAGTTAAAAATCACTCAAAATCAGTTTGACAACTGCCAGTTTGTGTGTCATTGGCAAAAGGTTTTTGAGTTGCAAGAATCAGCACTGGTTTCTTATCTTTCAAGTTCTGCTTCCAAGATTTCTCCCCATGTGTCGACGTCCATGGGATACATGCTTTTCTCTGGCAAGCTGTGTTGTGAAGGAATGTTGCTGTATTTCCCACTCAGCCATTCTTGCTTCACTTTGCTTTTCCAGTAGTTTCTCAATAACGTGATCTGGGGGAAAAACAAATTGCTCAGATCTTGGAAATGAAACAATTTAAGCAGCATTCAATACACCTAAGTTTTGCCTTGGAAGAGTAAGGCTAGAGAAAGGATTTGGTGGAATGTGCCTTTGGATGTCTAGACACTAAGCCCAGGAAGGTGCAGTGCTGCCGAGAAGCAGACCTTGGTCTGCTTCCAACTTTTCTGCTCAAAGTTGGGTGGAAAATCAATACCTGCCTCAATTCTTTGATGCTCAAGATGAAAAACATAAACCAGGAACTCATCTTACTCTTTAAAAGAGGCACCTTTCACTTTCTCTTCCTGTTTAGGCTATCTGTGACCTTTAACTCTGGAGGCTGGCTGGATTCTTCTCCTCCGTCAACATTTTATTGCAAGAAAATGCTGACTTGGTATGTTTGTTGCTATTTTAAATCCCCTCCAGATAAAACAGACAATCAGTGCAGGGTGTCCTAGAAATTGGTGAGCTAGAGTATCAAGATCTGTACACCAAACAACCACTACCTCACAGTGCAGCAACTCTACTGAAACGTCAGAGCCCAGAACTGTGGCTTCCTTAGTTTCTTTTGCTGCTGCTTCTCTCTTTTCACCCTTCCACTGCCCCCCCTGCTCTTAAACACACCAGCTCAGTCGAGGGTGGGGGAATCACCTGGCCTGGAGTAACCTGTGGAACCTCTTACCACATCCTTTCCTGATCTACTTCAGCCTCCAGGCTGGATTCTGGAGCTGAACCTGCCCCTAACTCCTCAGACCACCTGTAGCTGGGACTGTGTTAGGGGAGATTTTTCAAAACAGCCTTTAAGAGCTCCTGCTTGTTTCCTTTTCTGTACCCCAATTCATTTTTTCTCCTGGATGCGTGTCGCTCAAGGCAAGCTATCCAGGATAATTTTCCAGCAAGCCGTTCCCAACCAGCACGTCTATTCCCACGAAATACAGCCAGAGAGCACACGTTGCCTAGCCAGGGTTATGTTATCTCCTCCCTCCCAGCCCTGTCCACACGGGCTTTGTCCCCTGTTAGGGCTTTGCTGGGACGAAGGTCAGCGCAGGGTGAGGAATAACCGGGATGTTACAGGTGTGGTCCTGGGCAAGAGAGAGGCCAGCCTGGGCAGCAAAAAGGCCAGCCTTGCTTCCCGTTCTCAGCGCGTTTCACCAGCTGCCCGGCTACCGAGCCGCGCCGCCCCCTTACACCCCGGGATGGGGCGAGACGCGGCGATGCCATCTCCTTCCACGTCCCCACCGCCCGCCCCTGGAAGCCTCGCCGCGCCCCCGCGGCGGGATTTACCTTCCAGGAGAAGCCGTTCCCGCGGTCGCAGTCGATCTCCCGCCGGCAGACGGCCCGCACGGCCAGGCAGTGGTGCCGCCACAGCCGCTCGTTGCCCTCGATGGCGCGGTGCCAGCCCTTGCACGCCGCCGACGCGCGGCACAGGCTCTCCACATCCAGGCCGCCGAAAATCCGGGAGCTCACCTCGGGAGGGAGGGCGGACACCAAGTCCCCCTGCCGCCCTCCTCCTCCTCCTCCTGCTCCCTCAGCGCCGCCGCGGCCGCTCTCCGCGTCCATCCCCGGGAAGGCGGGGGGGGG
>JAYRBT010000114.1:17102444-17141914 GCA_036023395.1 Myiotriccus ornatus
ATAGTGTGGGGAGCTGGTGGGATTTTTCTTAAAACACCTTCTGTTGTGTATCCAGTGCTAAAGCGACACATTGGTCAATATTGGGGTACAGTAGGTAACAACTGCACACAACAAATGAAATGTCAGCCTTTGCTGTAGCTGAGATCCCTAGGGTGGATGCTCACCTGTCAGTAAGTGGAGATTCAAAGTGATAATGCTGCTTTCAGTAAATAATGAATGCAATTTTGCAAGTTTTTTGTTTGTATTGTTTGGGTTTTTTTGGACAAAGAGGCATTTGTTAAACCTGCTCTTTCTGTTATATCTGTGTGTGGAAACTCTAGAGCTAGATGCTGGTGAAGCTCTTCTATGAAACTTTCAGTTTGTAGCCTTTTAGATCTTTATTCCAAAGGTCTAAGGAGAGAGTTTTTTTCCTACTGCATGAAGGCTTCTATAGATTTTGTTTTTCTGAGTGAGTGGGAACTATAAAACAAAAAGTTAGTGGTCACCCAGGCTGCAACTGTGTACAAATTGTGATCTGTTTTCCTCCTGTCTTTTGTAACTGGATAAAGGTACTAAACAGTAGCTTTTAAATATTAAAGGTAAATATCGTTTCAGGTTCCTCTTTCTGACGATAATGAAAGTGAACAGACAAAATCTATTCAAAGAAAGAGAATGCTTCCATCTTGGATGCTGGAAGGAGATCTCTTGGTGCAGAGGGTGTCTGAGCCTGTAATGACAGCAGGTAGGTTTGCAGTGTGGTACAGTTGCATTCCAGTGTGCATTTGTGTGCTTGGATATAATTTTTGATGATGGTTGAAAGTGTTAACCTGTTACTTCTCTTTCCATCCTTCATGCAGGGCAGCTGATGGAGAGTGACTTATGTTGTCTTCTTTGTCATCAGTCCTATGGGTGTGATAGAGCTCTTTCTCATCAGCTGATTTTCTTTTTTTTCTTTTTTTTTGTTTGTTTTTGTGTTTTGTTTGTGTTTGTTTGTGTTTGTTTGTTTGTTTGTGTTTGTTTGTTTTAGTTTTAATGCCAGATAATAAACTCCCTTTGTACATCTGAGCATCGGATATTCTGGAGCCCTTTCCTATAAACTTGCCTATTTCATATGTAAATTCTGGGTAATTTCTGTACCTTTAATTCCAATCCTTCTCCACACTTAAGTCAGTGATGTTTTGCCCTTCTAAATTTAGATTCTAGTTTCACAGATTTTTAAGGTAGGGTTTTTTTTTAGGTTGATGCTGGGTGTTAGTTTTTTAACCGTGAATGGATCAAACTCCATCATTTAGTCCAAAGTTACTTGCTTGGAGGAGCAGTTGTTCACAGTATAATACCAACATGAGGCTAAAATAATGTTGCATTCCTTCCTGTTCTTCCAGGAAAAGGAAATTACTGGACTGCTGCTGCTGTGTTCAGTCACTGTCAGCAGGACACACAAGGGCGCTGCATTGGCACAACCTCAAGAAAATTTTGTAGGTTGTCCAACTTAGGTTCTGGGGGCTTCTTACTTAACCTGCCATTAGATAGACTTACTGCACAGCAGCATTTATTGCCCTGCTGACTTTAATTGGTGGAAGTGGAGGACTGAAGAAGAGAAGGAAAATGACTTAGCAAAGCTCCTCTGGCATTTCTGTCCTTCTCTGTTCTGGAGGCAGCACGCCCCACCCACCCTGCTTGCCCTTCTGTGGGGAGGTATGAGATGATCTGGGTGTGAACAGCTGAGTTTCCTTTGTTAATCAGTCCAAAGCTATGACCTGTGGCTGATGAGTGTGTTTTCCGCTCCTCTGTGTGCAGCAGCTCTGCTTTAGTGTCTCTCTTTCCTGCTGCTGTTTCTGCTGAGATGCTGTGACGGATTTGGTTCTTGATGCCCAGTGGGAGTGTTTCATGCAGTGTTTGACCGATGGTTTCTTCTCTCCTGTAGTAAATACAGGTGTCTGTGTGCATTGACCTGGGCAACTGTGGCTTTAAAGATGTAGAAATTGCATGTACCAGAGGACTTCAGCTGGTTGAGTCCTGTTCTGGTGTGAATGTTTTCTTATGTTTGTGGTTTTGTTTTGTGTTTTTTGGGGAGTTTGTTTGGTTTTTTTCTTTACAAGCACTAAAACATTTGTTATATGTGTGAATATAATATTTGTTACCAAGACTGGATGCTGTGATTGTGCTGGTATTGAGATTTGGAGCTGTGTGGGTGAGAGGTACCTGAAGGCCTGACCTAGAGGGAGCTGGGGTTACATGCAAACTCTGTTGGAGCTGTTAAAAAAGTTATTACATGAGGTGTTTCCAGCTTTGAATGGGATGCTTTAATAAAACAGCCAATCTCTTCTGCAAATCAAAAATACTTTCTTAAAACTGTGAAGTGGTTTGCATCTTTTTAGGGTGCTGTTGGATGGGAATGTGGAAACGTAGAGAGGAATTCCAAAAAGCTGCCCTTCTATGCCTGTCTTCCAGGTAGAAAGGTAGCACTGATCTGTGGGTTTAAAATCAGACTTTAAAATTTGGGAAAGTTCCTTGCTTCATACGCATCACTCTGGCACAGTTTTTTGAAGAAAGAGAGGTTTTGGTGTCTTTTAAAATCAAGTATCTTCCTTCTGAGTGTGTTTTGCAGCAGATGAAGCTATAGCAAAACCAGGAGGGTGGCCCTGGGTCTCTCCCAGCTGCTTCAGTACAGAGATCTTGAGGTTTCCTGAGATGTGAACTTTTTCAGAGAGACAGAACTTAATTTCACCATCTTTTTCTGTGTTGGTTTTTGGCCGATGGACTGATCAGCCACGATGTGGTGGCCCAGGAAAATGGGCACACTCTGATTTTGCTGTGCCCTAATTAATGTCTGCCTGTGTGAACAGGTGGTCTGAAGGGACAGTTACACCAAAGGTCTGTGGTAAGCCATCCTTACACCTCTGTGGTGTAAACTGAGTTGTTGTCACTCATACTGATACATTCGCTCGAAGATATCCTTGGCCACATATTTATTTTCCTCCGAATTCCCTCTCAAGTGTCTATTTTGTTCTCAAACATACTTTTTACTCCTACAAGCAGTAAGTGTAAAATGTGTTGCTGAAATAGCACAGGCACAACTGCTGCTGTTTCTTGTGCCATTTGCCCCATGTTCTGCTTTGGTGTAGCTGTAGATTTCTCATGTCATCAGGATTTCACTGAAAAAGTTGCATTCCAAAAGTTCCCCTTTATTTATTTATATTTTTTTTTTAGGTCACAGAAAGAAAAAAGGCCACAGAAGGGAAGAAAGTGACATGGAATCATTGAAGTCAGAAGTAGATGTGCAACAGAGAAAAAGATTAGCTTCCGGAGAAACTGTTGAGGATTTTGAAGGTGAAGAGCAAGATCAAGGGAAAAGGAGCTGCCTTTCCATCCCTATTCCTTCATCTCAGGTAACTTTATTTTTTGCTCAGAGAAGAACCATGGTATTGCAAAAAAAAAAAAAAAAAGAGAATGTAGTTGGCAATGTCATGTTGAAGGTTGGGTCTACAACATTACTGTGTGTTCTGCTCCTGGTTTGTTGTTTTGAAATACCAGTCCATTGGGCAGCTCTGTAGCAAGGATCATGGCAACCTTCAGTGACTTGATTTCCTGCATGTCCTCCTCAGAATTACACCCAGAATGTTCCACAGAAATACCAGACTTTGAGCTTTGCAGCAAGAGTCAGGAAGACATGGGCCAAAGCTCAGATCCTGGGAGTGGCTTGGTGTGTGTGGTTTCTTTTCTAGTAGGTGAAGTTTTATGGTCAGATAATGATGGTGTGTGGCTCAGGAGCTGCTGTGTTTCAAAGGAGGGGTAGCATGGAGTGTGCTTATGCCAGTGTCTCAAAATCTTTGAGTCAAAAAAAGGAATGGTCAAAAAAAAAAAAAAGTAACCTGAAATCCCAAGCCATTTGTGGCAATGAGTGAACAGACCCTGCAGTCCAGCTGGTCACTGTCTGTGTGACCTCATAGCAGTTTACAGGCAGCCAAATCCTTACTGACAAAACCTTGCAAGTGAGAAAAAGGGAAGGATCATTGCCAAAAAAAACCAAAGCATGTGCTGGTGAGAGCAAACCGAGGCTCTCACTTGTATCCTCTAAGTGAACAACCTGGGGAGGTGTTTTTAATGTCTAGCATTAGAATTGCCTGGATCTGTTCCAGGATCTGATAAAACACTTAATATAGTATTATTTGGTATGATTTTGACACTGAGAACCATTGGGGTTTTGATTTTGTTTTTTTTAATTGAGTCTTAAAGTTAACTGAAATGAACTGCTCATGGAGAGCAAACCCTTCAGAGTAGTTTTGGTGTAACTTGGAAAAATGTTCCAAGTGGTGAGCTTAGGTGTTCATTAGGGGCATTAATAACAGCTGCTGTGCTGTTTTCTCTTTGTTAGATTATAAGGTGAGTCACTAAATAATGAATTATTCTATTTTGCGATTTTTGAGTAGGAAGCCTTACTTATTTTCACCTAATAATTTCATAAATCATTTCAGTCTCAAGCGCAGTGTAAGAAATTGCCTTCGTGACTTTGCAGGAGAACTAATGGGTTAGGGTAAGCGAAATTAATAATCACAGAGAGCTCTGAAAGACTGTAATTTTGATATCAAAGCCCGAATCATAGTCCTGCTGTCACGTTTAAGGCGATTGAGAAACCTTCCGTAGGGAAGGAAGCAAAAATAATCTGAATTGTTGTAAGCGGCAGCGGCCGCCAGAGAGCGCTGAGGGCCCGTCCGTGTTATCCCAGTGCTGGAGTGCGGGTGGCTTTTTTTTTTCCCTGGATCGCAGCCTCGTGTGTAGCTGATCCTAATAAGTGAGAGTGTTTAGTCTCCTTAAGTACAATACAGGCAATGGTTATGGTAGAGAGACACAGATGTGAGCAGCAAATTAGGGTAATTTGTGCCTCCCTTTGCAAAAGGAAGGCTGGTTTCTTACGCTGCAGTTGTTTGCTGAATCTTATTTTGGGAGCTGTCTTTGTCTCTGAGTTGAGTTACTAAATGTGGTGCATCTCATATTAATGCTGACTTTGTCCTCTCTTAATCAAGTTGCTGCTCAAATGTAATTGTCTCTGGTTTTAGATAAAATTTTATGAGGCTTGCATCGAAGGGAACAAAATCAAACAGGAGACCACCAGCTGCTTTTCAAGCTCTGCCAAACACATCTGTGTAAACTAAGTATAAATTTACTGGAGGGGAAACTTGGAAAATAACCTGTAGAGAGCAGAGACCTTGGAATAGTTCTGTGATGTATCACAGTAGTTCAGCATTCAGTGTGGTTATGCTTCCAGGTAATGTCTCAGTTGTCAGGACAGTGTTCTTGTCTTGGTTATGTATCTCGTATTTTATTTTTTCTAAACAACACATCTCTCATTTTAAATGTACATTTGTTCCAAAATTTAAAATGCAGTATGTGTCAAAGCTGAACTCTTTGTCTGATGGTATCTATGACAGACTGTTTTATGATTTAGTCACAATCCAAAGCATTTAAGATGTATCAAGATGGGTTTAAGCTCAAGGTGTGTATCGTGCATTCCCATATATCTTTCATATATAGATAAATATATATATATTCCATATATCTTGGTACTCAACAGATTAAAATTGATTCTAGTACAGGAGCGTACATTGTTCTAGAGTCTATTGTATCTTCATCTATATAATGCCCATTATTTTTTTCAAGAGGAGTACTTTTGATTGGAAATTAATTTAAAGTCCTTGGACTGTTCACACACTGAGGTGGTGAGAGAGGAGCTCGTGTTGTGAGGGAACTGAGGCCAAGAATGGGAGCTTTAGGATAAGTTTTCTTTAAAGTGTATTGTGTGTTGTTTTCTCAACTCCAGTCTTTCATTCAGCAGCTCTATTTAGCAGTAAACTTGAGCTTGTAAAGTGGATTAGAAGATTTTAAAGGCTGCACCAGATGATCTTTCGAGGTCCTTTGCAACCTGGTCTGTTCTATGGTTCTCTAATTTTTGAAAGGGGGAATGACGAGACACAGTGTGACTTTTAAAGCTTTGAATTCTGGAGTGTAAACTTTCAGGTCCTTCAAAATGTAACCTTGTTCCACAGAATACATCTGGATTTCCTCTTGAGAATACCACGGGAGATATGGAAGGAAATGGCAAGACTGGAACAAAAAAACGCGGAAGTTCTCTGGAAAAAAATGATAGGCAGCTGCATAGCAAATGTTCTACAAGAGTAGGTCAGACCTCCAGTAAAGATAATAGAATTGAGGAAACAGAAAACAAAGAGCAGAGTACTGGTTCTACAAGCCAACAAGCTCACTGGGGCAGGACTTCCCAATATTGTGGTGCCCAGGAAGGGATTCTTGAGCCTGATGCAAATATGGATTGCGGGACTGAGATTTCTGATTCAACCAGAAGTGCAGATGCTTCAGAAAGCTCCAAAAAGATCCAGCATAAGAGGACACCTTGCATGTATGGAAGTGCCTGTTACAGGTAAAGCAAAATTAGAACTAGCTTGGGCTAGCTTGCTATTTAGAAGTAATGTATTAGCTATGGAAGAGAAGACTGTAAAGTCATTACAAGTATTATTTTGGTGATCAGGGGACTGATGAGAAACAAATGGCAGAACAACCATTTTAGAAGGGTAAAAGGAGGAGCCAAGATGTCTTGCTAACTGCTAATGTAGCCCAAACAAGGGATGAAGTACTTCAGCAAACCAAAAGATAAAGTGTGGTAGGAAGTAAGAGACAAAGGTCCATTTTAAAAAGGAATAAAAGACCTGTGTGTACAGTACCAGGAACAAGCAGGGAGAAGAGATGTAAAAGGTTGAAATGCCCAACATAGACCCTGGAGGCTTATTTTATTAGCAGGTGAGACTTATATGAAAGATGATTGTATTTATTGAAGTTTTCTTATTTTTTTTTTATTCATTGCCTGCTTTGTGATATGAGTGTTTAAAATACTTACTGTCACCCCTAAATAATCAAAAACTTCTTTTATTATAACTTTGCCTTTCTGTGCTTTTATTTTAAGCTTTCATTTCCCCCTTAAATCAGAACAAGGCATACTTGGGAACTCCAGGGTAACTCTTCTCTGGTCAGTGTCTTTGGAAATACTACAACAATTGGGTTTTTTCCTTTTTTCCTCTTTTTCTCTCCCACTCTTACCCTTTTAATTCACAGTAGAGGATTTGTCATACAAATGTTCCAGCAAAATTCCAGAACACCAGTACTGGGTGCCTGGCCTCCTGCTAGTTATTTCTACCCAGAAAAGATGTGTGGTGTGTTGTGCTGTTAACACTGAAGGGAAGATGTAAATCTAGAGGTGCTCTTGAGAATAGAAAATGCCCAGTGACCTGAGAACTACATTTAGGAGAAGATTTTGAGCTCTAGATAAACTCATGTGCATTGTAAACACAAAGGATGAGGCTAATCCAGGAAACAGGGAGTCCTGTGACTTTTTTCCCTTTCCCCAAAGGGACTTCAGCAATAAGAAAAATTGTGAGTTTGAGTAGAAAACAACTAAACACAAGTGACTCTGTGTTTGGTGGGCCTAATGCTGAGATAACTGTGTATATCAAAACCATGAAGCTGTTGTGTTCATGAGATCATCATGCTTCAATTTTCATGTATCTTGTTTTTTCCCTTAATGATTATGAGGAAAACGTTTTATTAGACAATTCAGTTGACCCAGTACTACAAATGCAGCCTCTGTTTTGCTCCAACTACTTGTAATTTTGCTCAGACAAGTTTTCCCCTGTATGGGTATTAAGGTGATTTAATGCTCTGACATGCTGAAATATTCCTAATCTTTAGGAAGGCAAATCTTAAGTACAGGTAATAGGAGTCTACATGTGCTCATTTCTTCTTGGTTTCTTCTCTTGATTGCAAAACATTTGGCAGCAATACTTTTGGAAAGTGTTGCTTTGTAAGAAAAAAAGAATGTTCTGAAATAGCACATATTAATCCTACTTAGTAGCTGTTTCTGCATTGGTGCAGAGCTGTGTTAGAGCACAGATTACGTATTAAATCCATTAACTGGATAAGATATCTCTTACACCTGTCTTAAACATTTAGGAAATGACTTTGTAACCTGTAGTTCGGTTTCTTCATTTATGAATTTGAAACTGCTGGTTTTGAAAGAGCCAAGCTTGATGGGACCTCTGACCCAGGGAATCTTCTTGTCACCTTCCTGCAGTGTCATGTTCTCTTTCTGAGGTGCCCTGAAGCTTTACCTGCTGTTACCACTGGGAGACAAAGTGCTCTGTATGTGTTGTAGCTGCCTGTATTTGTTGTCAAGGAACTCACCCTCTGAATACTGTTGTGTGCTCTTTTTCTTGTCTGTTGCTTGTTTTTCTGAAGTTAGAAGAATAGGAAAATAAAAATAAAAGTAAATCCACCACCACTCTCCTTTTCAAAGGCCGCATAGAAGGGGTACAAGAGACCTGAACTTAGTTCTCACATTGGAACTCACAAATTTTGTCCACAGTTCAGTCCTTTTGCCATAGCCTGCAATACAGTTCTCTGCGGAATGGGGGTGTGTAAATCTCTCCTGTTTACCTGTCAAAGCAGGAGATGCTCAACCAACCTTTGGATTTGTCTCTTCTTCTAAATACTTTGCTATTTGTTGGCTTATAAAAGTATTTTTCCTTTCACCTTAACCTTGAAAGTCTGGCAGCTAAAGACCTGCATCTTTTTGGTTAGTTTATTTTTTTGTTTTGTTTTAATTTTGTTTTTGGTGGTTTTTTGAGTCCTGTCTTCTAATAAGACTTAAAATTTTGAAATTAAAAATATCTCATGTGTAGTTGCGGCATAGTAGCAGGCTTGAATTCTATAGCTTTGTAAGTAATTACTTACATTTTCACTACCAATTTTTTCCAGTAGCTGAGAAAATAAGCCCTTGAGATGACCATGGGTCTTCTGCATGGGATTGTGAGGAGTCAGGGATTCTGAAGTGGTCAGCTAAATTGCTTTAGATAAAGCTTTTAAAGTTGCTTTGGGTGGCTGCATAGATGAATAGCTGTCTTAAATATTCCACTGAGCAATACTTCCCAACTTCTGCTTGAGTTGACTGCATTGATCCTGAAGAACTTTTTATTTGCATAGTTTTTGTTTGCTTAGTTTCCTGCATCATGAAGTGTGAGGATACAAATTCAGAGCTTGTGTGGAAGCAAAGCTGCAGCAACTGTGTCAGTATGTTTATATGAAGGCAATAGTCATAAAACCTTATTCTTAAAATAGGTCTTTAATTGGTTGCTTTTTGTGCAACTAAGGCATAATGGTTTTGATTTGATCAAATGAGTAACAAATCCCAGTGCAGTGAGGCTTTATTGTGAAACTGAACTTTGGAGTGCAGCTTACAGTGTCATAATGTGCTCTTGTAACTCAAATACCTTGTCTAAATGATAAAAAAAACTCAAACAAAACCTTTAAGGAAGAAGCCTTAGGGTTTTTTTTGCAAGAAGGGAAAATATTTGCCGAATATCACCTATGCATTTTCTGCTTCCATTTATTTTGCTGGGTATTGTTGCACTACACAGAGAAGTAGAATAAGTACAAATTATCGAGGTAAAGGTAAGATAAAATATGATGTTTCTACTAGTCCTGATCCTCTGCAGTGGGACATGTTCAAGGTGCTTCACAGAAAATGTGTAATTTGAGGAGCACCATCCTTTGGCCCAAAGTCTTCTGAAGCCTCCTGACGAGGTCTTGTGCATCACGACCCTTTTGTTGCTCTTCCCTTACTTACTTACAGTCCAGTAAGGGCTGTTTGGTGTAGATCTTGAAGCAAAGCTTTGAAAGGAGAAGAATATCTCCTAAAATACAATAAATTGGCTAATTGATAGCTACAAGGCCTTCTTTCCTTGGAGACTGCAGTGCTACATGTATCTTGTTGTAGGAATACAGATTAAAATTATTCCAAAGAGCATTAGTTGCTGCTGTATCCTTTGGAGAAGATGAATTGTGTTTCAAATGACTGAGAATTCTTGCTGTTATTGCTAATTTGTTAGCTCTGTTCATTGAGAAAACAAAGAAAATGGGCTCTTAAATGACTTGGTTTCATCTCATTTATTTTTAAATGGGAAAAGAAGTAGGCAGCCACTCTGAATTTGGCATAAGAAGTAATGTTTCATGAGAACTTGTGGAATAAAAGACTGGTAAATGCAACCTAGCAATGGCTTTTAGTGAAGCATTATTTTATTTACCCTACAGTTTGCAGAAATAACAGAAAAGACTAGGACAAGAAGCCTGTCAGCTGTGGAAGTAGATCCAAGGGATACTGGATCTTTGACAAGTGCACAAACACTTATAGGTTATGTACTCTGCGATTTATTTTGGTAATTGCTGAAATGTTTTGTGGATTTCTTTTGGAAAAAAAATTATTAAAATATCTCTCATTTCTTGCTTTTAAATATTGTGCTTGAAAAAAAAAAGCATCTCTAAAAGAAATCATGTGAAAAAGGTAAATTTGCTTTTGGTACCAGTATGTTCATTTTGATGTAATTTTTTGTATTATGTTTTGATCTGTCACATGAATTTCTCCTGAAGTTATGTTTGTCTTTGTTCTTTTTTAACACCATTTACAGAAGTTCTGTGAAAGAAACTCTTCAATAAGTGATACTGTTTATGTGTTTATGGCTACCTTGTCTTGTGTGGTGTGGGAAGATTTGCTGCATAGAAGCAGCAGAAATGTTGTGTCAGTGATGCATATATTTGTGTTCCCTATTGCTCACCTGGGACTCAGGTGCTGCAGAGCAAGAAGTCGTGGATGCTGATCATGTGCTCTCATCACTAACATTGGTGTGGCTCAACTACACGTGCGGTTGTTACATCTTATGGTGATTTGTTGTTCAAATAAAACCTTCCGTGTATGCTGATGGCAAATAAAAACACTATTATTTTGACCTCTGTTGCAGCTGAGGCAAAATCTGGTATCCTGAAAGTAGGTCTTATGTTCTGCATCAGTTTAAACATTAAAAGCTCCTCTTCATGTAACCACAGAAAAATGAGCTGTCGCTGATTCAGTAACACCTTTCTTGTCTGGTCTTCTTGTCTTGAAACAGAAGAGTCGGGTTTTGGTGTATATTTGTCTTTTGCAGGAAGAATCCCATTCACTTCCAGCAGTTCAGTCACCCTAATGATGACGACTATCACGACATGGAGGTGATATCTCAGGATGACGACGACAACCGGCCCGAATGCCCGTATGGAACAGCTTGTTATAGGTGAGAAACACTGTACAAAGTGGCTCTTCTTGTTTACAGGTTAAGATGTTCTCCCCTGAAGTTACAAAATGACAATAGAATAATGAGAATAATTCTTGGTGTTAAACCTTGACCGTAGCCTTCTGAAATGTCAGACTGCTACCTTTAAAGCGCCTGGGTCTGTGCATATTTTGCACTGTGACACAGTAAAAATCACTACTTTGTCAGTAATTTCAGCTGGCAAATGAAAACTTGGCTTTTGGAACCTATTCAGTGACTTGAAGATCAACACTTCTCTCTTCAGCATTCAGTAAACTCTTTTATATAAATGTGTTGTTCATATATAATTTACTGTTATGTGTTGTTCCTGATATGTAACTTTTAGTTTAGATTTTGATAAAGCGTTTCTTGAGATTCTGTACAAAAGCTATTTTAATCCGTATTTGAGTTGTTAGAAAGCATAGTTGAGGTAACAATAAAAAGCAGTTTATGACTGACTGCTGTTTTTTTTTAAGCATTGTTGATTCTCCTCAAAGTATTGTTTTATTCCATTTGTTTTTCAGTATCTGGGTTTTAGACTTTTATTTGCGAGAGTTTAGCTGCTGTGGAATTGCCACAATGGATAAAAAAATATATTTTGAGGCAATAAGACTTCTGTGGGACCATGTTGAAACCAAGGGCTGCTGTTGATAAAGATTCTCCCTGCACAGAAACCTTTTCTCCTGGAAAGTGTGGTGATCCTAAAGAGCATGTTCTCCATGAAATGTTAACAAAATGAGGGCAGCTTTTAAGAAAAAGCCGTGGTTCTATTCAGCTAATGCAGAAAAAGTGTTTCTCTTATAAACTTCTATGAGATGAACTTTTCATCTCAGGCTGAGCAATGTAGATTTACATCAGTAATGAAATTGCCAATTTCAGGAGTACAGTGGATGCTTTATCTGAACCCCAAATTGTCACTCCTTCCAGACAGGACAACCTCTGTGCTGTATTAGTTGGTAATTTCTTAATATTTGCCTCATTCTTTGGGTGTAGATGAAAAGAGGCATCCATGAAACAGTGATAATTCTTTCAGTAAAGCAACAGATATAATTTGAAGGTTTTTCATGTTATTTTTGTTGTGCTCCTCTGTTGGCCACTGCTTGAAGGGAGCATAATCAGCTGATCTAAATGCTGTGCCTTGAAAATTATCCATAAAATACCAGGGAATTCTGGACTTGTTAAATATGGAACAAGGTGATGAATCAAGCTTTTACTATTTTCTTCTTTGCAGGAAGAACCCACAGCACAAGCTGGAATACAAGCACACTGCACCTCCAGGTAAGCCAACTTGTTCAATACTGCTCAAAGTGTGGGGAAAAAAACCGCAAACCCAGTGATGGATACCCAAAACTTGTAACAAAATGCTTTCATCTACTTTGAGAATAAAATTTACATCTTACTCTGTATTTGGGTTATTCTTTTTTCTGGGATTTGTTTTCTTCTGGTAAGTTACAATTTTAAAGTTTTTTGATGCTCTAAATGAAACATTGCAACCATATCTCTCATCTTTCTGTTTGTTGTTTTTTTTTGGGGGGGGAACCAGTGATTTTCTTACTGTGAGAATTAATTTTTGCATATATGTTCTCTTGAGGCCTAAAACTGAATTTGAGTTCCTATTCTAACGCTTTGTAGTCTTTTTATATCCCAGCAACTTGTTGAAAAACACAGGGGAATGTGCTGTTAACATTATGTCTGTTCTTAAAGAATTGCAAGAGATTCTCATTTTTTTTGGTGCTTTTTCTGGATTATTGAATCTGGGGAGGTTTTTTCCACATGAAATCCCAATGCAGTAAACAGTAGTTTAGAGCAGAACAGTTATGGAATTGTAATAATAATGTATTTTACTGTAAAAACTCAGGATTGTGACATTACTAAGGAAGGAACTGAAGTTGTGGAAACAATAGCGTAAAACATATAAATGCTTTTAAATACTCCAGTTTTCTTCTTAAAAACCCCCAACCTTTGTTGATGACATTTGACTATGGATGGCAGGGGTCATAATATTGAGAACAGTTTGTCTGGAGAATCTCTTGGGAATGATTCAAGACAAAAAAAGGTGGTTTTGGGCAGCAGAGTAGTTTTTATACTTGTAAGTGCAGCACAACCGTTGCAGGGTTTGTTTAATGGCATAACCCTTATATCAGGGTTCACTCTGTCCTGACTAACAACTTCCCTTTCTTAGGAACTGAAAGAGGAACTCGACAAAGAACTTCAAGAAATGGTGAGTGTGTTCTGAAAGCTCTGAATGGGCATATCAGCACAGGGCACAGCTGGTCTGCTGTGGGGTTTTTGGCATTTAATAGTACTATGGATGCTTGCTAATACTCACCTGAGGAGAAAGTAGTTGTTATTTTAGTAAAACCCTTCTTGTTTTTTTTACAAGTAATACTCCTTCAATTGAATTAGTGCCAGGCTTTCTGGATAATCATGTCTGTGCTTCCCCAGAAGCAGGCAAGAAAACAAACAAGTTTTTTTGAGGAGAGACACATGTGGCTAAATCAGTTCTTCCTTCCTTACGCAGTGGCCACAGTAGGACAAAAAGAATCCAGTATTTCATACAAAGCTATTTAAGGTTGCCCCATAAAGATTGTTTGCTCCTGAAACATGTAGGTATTCCTCCTGCTTTCCATTGACCTTGAAATAACTTTCAAGTGATAATCCGCGCATGCGAACATGAACTTTTACACTTACAATTAGGTAATGATATTTCAGGCTAAATACTGGCGTGTTAGGACTAAAGTGCAAGAAGTTTCTATGTTGTGGATGCATAGACTCTGGTTTTAAATATACTTTAGGGCTGCTTCTAGGATTCTTTTGTGTCTCAGCTTCTAAATGTGAAGCTTCTTATTCTTTCTATAATAAATTAAAAGTGAGCTTTAAAGAGCAGTCTGAAAGTGTGATGCTATGCAGTCTTTGCTTTCACTGGCCTGAGCAAGACAGGAAGATGTGGAAGTGCTGCATGTTGAGTGGGAGTGGGAACTGGCTTGACTTCCTTGAGATCACCAAGCTGTGGCTGGGCATTTCCTAAAGAATTTCTCAAATGAGATCTGCCTTCTAGAGAAAATAAATAAAACTGCAAATAGTTGTAGTTAATTTTCTAGGCAAAGTAGTTTGGCCTTCATTTCTGTTGTGGGTGGGTGCAGGAGGTTGTTTTAAACTTCCTGCCGAGAAATTTCTTTCCCATACCAATTCCTTATCAAACGTGTGCACTTTGGCTCTCGCCAAATGCTTGCTATGGTTGTATCTGTGCACCAGAGTACTCCGAGGTGTATTTGTTACCTGTGTGCTTTGGTGCCTCCTGTGATACAAGTACCGGCCCCATCTTGATCAGAAGTCACTTGTAAAAATGTGTTACAGAGGAGTCGGAGCTGCTGGCAGCAGTGTAAGAGCACTGAGTGGTGAAGATTTTGGAATGAAACAGGCTGGGCTGTGTGCATATCTAGAAGTCTAAATCTATCTAATTCAACTCTCGTTACTAAGTAAGAACCAGGGAAGAATCAATATTCCATGCACAGGGAAAGAAGGGAATTAATTCATTAAAGTGCTGTTCGTATTTACTGGGGTTTTAAATTTTTTTTTTAATATCTTGTTGACTGGCTTACTTAGCTCTCTTGAGGGCAAAGCTTGTAAAAGGTAGTGCTCAGCAGGTTCACACCTGAGGCAGATGTACCAAGCAGGATCACACAAACATCAGGGCTTCACTAAGCTTTATTTTGTGCTGTTTGGCACAACTGCACCGTTAAGCACAGCAGGATTAATTTCCCTGCATGTGTATTTAAACTTCACCAGCCTAGAGAAGAGGCTCTACGTAACGTTTGACATGTTTGGTTTTTTAACATTTTTATTCTAGTTGCTACCAGAAGGTTTATGAAGTGCCTACAGAGAATGTTCTGAAAAATAGTCTGAGGCAAATTACTGGGGAAGTAGTTGTGAGGGAGGAAGAAAAAAACAAAGTCAAGGGTTATGTTGTCATTAAATTGTCACAACTGAATGACCTCACTATGTTGTTGCTACTGAGATGAATGACCTTCTATGACCATGGAATATGCAGGATTCTCCTACACACTTCTTTGTAGGTTTTCTAGCAAGCTGATCAGCTCACTTCCAAATAGAACTCTTTGGGAGGAGTGGTCAGCAAGCTTTTTCTCCTCCACATGAAGGAGATACTTTCAGAGAAAGTTTAAAGGTCATCTTTGTAAATACAGTACTGGGGAAGGGGCAGAATTGAGCTTAATGAGCAGTGTTGGGGGCTGTGGTGCTGAATTAAACTACAATGGAGAGACGTGGATGGGGAAGACATGGAAGGAAGTGCATCATTCCCTGCTGAAGTCTAAAAGCATGGGTGTACAGGGAGGGAGAACATACTATACTAGTCCTGCATTTGTAGGAAAAATACAGAAGTTGTAAGTATTGTGCCAGAATTCCTGCTTCTCTTGTAAAATGCCACCCACAGTGATGTGAAAGTGAACTTTTCTTTGCTAAGCAGCTCTTGGTTTTATTATTCTCATAAGCTTAGTCTGAGTAGTGGGATTTTGTTCTTATTGCATTCAGCATCTTTATTTTGGCCCCTCCCCTCCAAGCCATAACTCATTCTGCAGAACCATAGTCTGTGATGAATCTTACAAGAAATTCTTCTGTTTTGGGCTAACCTGGCCATGATTAATTTCCACTGAAGTCTCTTAAACAATAAACTAGCAAGCATAAAAAGGAAGATAATTCTGGAACAGTAGGATTCCCAGTAATAAAAAGGTGTAACTGATAGAGGCTGTGGTCTGACTACACAAGGTACCAGTGGTGGTGGTTGTTCACCACACGCAGCTTGAGTGCCTGGAACTCTGAATTAAGCTTTAAGAGTTTGCTGGAAAGTACTTATGGTTAATATAAAGGTGAGGATTTGGACTGGGGTCTGTTGCTGAGAAAAAAAATACTTGTTTATAGGTTCATATGAAATCTGGTGATAACTGCTCAACTGATAAGTTATCTGTCCCTGTATCATTGAGAGATTATCTCTAGATAAGAATGGAAAAATTAGAGGCTTAAACTTAGAGGTGTGACTTAATGGCAGAATAAGACTTGACTGGAATGTCAACAGGCCATGGCTAGTTAGGAATTGTGGACATGCAAGAAGAAGGGAGATGTCATAGGCTTGCAGAGAAAAGGTTACACATATCTGCCAAAACGCAGTGAAAATTACCTTGTTGAAGGTGCTCGCTACTGATAAATAAAAGAAGGCAACACTGCCGTGGCAGCAGCTGTGTAGAGATACCTACCTATGGATACCTATCAAGTCAGATGGATAAGGCTTCTTCAAACAGCAGGATTATCCCACCTCTGGGAATCAATTTAAACGTGTCGACACGTTCAAGCAGTGCAAGGACTGCTGCAAGACAAACTATAAAAAAGTTTTGGAGCATGCTGTGAATGGCATCCATTTCTTCTAAGGAGAGGTTTCCAAGTATGATTCCTGCCAATAAAAACTATTGTGAAAGGCTGTGAAGGCAGAAGGCGATTTGACGACAAAATGTAAGTTGTGAAGTAGGTGGATGGGAAGCAGATTGGAAAGCAGTGCGATATAACAGACTGAACTGGGACACAGGTAGGCTGCCCCCAGCTCAGCAAAGTGTTCAGCACTTGTTGTTTCCTTTCTCCATGTTCAGAAAGGAAGCAGAGACTATCCAGCGTAGATATAAATGGAGAACGTAGGAGGCAAGCGATATAGACTCCCTTCTCTCACCTGAACCTCAGGAAGGAAGTGAGTAGGAATTAAAAGCCATGTCAGATCCCAAAAACTGAGAGTATAAAATAGCCCTAAGTATATATGGATGGATGAAGAAGTCATCTTTGATCTAGGATCAAAGTAACCGTGGAAGTAAATCAGGAGATAGATGTGTTTAGCTGATTCCTTCTCCTCTCAAGGAGAGAGACTTAACTTGGTGGGCTCTGGGAGGGCTTTTGAGTTCTGCATTTATGATTCAGGAACACATGACATTTTTGTCCCTATAGGAAAAAGAGCTGTGGAGAAAGACAGTGCCAATGATGGTGAAGCCAATGAATATGACCTCAGTGACAGCTTTATAGATGATGAGGAAGAGGAGTGCGAACCTACTGATGAGGACTCGGACTGGGAACCAAGTTCAGAAGAAAAGGACAATGAGGATGTTGAAACACTTGTGCAAGAAGCAGGTAGATTTCTTAAGACCAAAAAATAGCTGCTTGGAACAACACTGTAAGTGTCCAATGTGGTTCTGTTAAAACATGGTTGCACAGAGGAGAGGAATTGTTTGAAAACTCTTTCTCAGAGAGTAGGAGCTACAGGAAGATTTTAATGGGACCAGGGGATTCAGCAATGCCTTTCTTGTCCATATGTATTATTTTGGGAGTGGTGTGGTGCTTTTTTTATTAAGTGGTGGACCCACAGGATGGAGCTCTGAAAGTTTTGGTTTGTTTTTCTTTTTTTCCTCATCTATTTGTTTTACAACGCCGTTGGTGTCTCTTATTTTGAAATACAATTTTAAAGGTTGTTAAAACTTCATCTCCCCGTGCTTGAAAGAAATACTGGCATTAGGAAAGCCTAAACCATTTTTTAATGTTCCTATGAGTTAGTGCAGTTGTAAACTTCATTATTCTGCTGCCAGCTTTCCTTTTAGGTATCATTTTGTTGGTTCTCTTGAGGTACAGTAATTAAATGCAGGTTGTCTGAATCACTTGAGAACGGTATCTCGAGTGTATTGAACCACTTGGTTGGCTCAACAACAGTTGTGGTGTATTTGCTGCAATTACAACAGTACCTCTTTCCATGCCTGTATATCACTGGAATTGTGTTCAGTTCTCAGCAAAGCTGGTCTCGATGACTGACTGTATTTTTGTACAAATAAACTTGTAACATACAGTAGGAAAGATGTGTAACTGTCTCTGTGATTTCTAAAGACACTGTTGGAATATCTTGCCTTCGGTGTGTTCACTACTTTCCTGAACCTCCTAGAAAGTAAGTTAAAAAGTTTTAGTGTGTTTTGGGACGGCTGTGACTGGAGTCGTGCGAATGTAGCACTTTTTTGGACACAGTCCTAGAATTCATCAGGGGAATCATTCTTGTGTGGCTGCAAATAGGTATCCAAATACACTCCAGCTGTTTTTATGGACTTTCCAGGAGGACTTTGTGGATGTGTTGTCCTCTACAATACCCATGCTTGGTTTTTTGACTCAGGCTCACACCCACCTCTTCTTGTGAAGAGGCTCCTCTTGGAGAAAAAACTGCCAAGGGAAGCCAAATCCAGTGGTGCCAGGACCTTGCCATTCCTGCACTGAGCTGTGTGTGGCCTTTGCCCTTCCCTACAGCCCTGAGCCCTCCTGCTCCCACCATGTTGGGGCTGTGTTGGGTGGGGAAGCTGTTGCCCTCAGGGCCAGGAGACAGGTGAGCCAGTCTGGAAGCCTGCTGGACCACCATGTTGTTGCTCCTGACCACCTCAGGAGCCAGCTCGTTACCTCATGGACCCTCTGGAGCCCTTCACCTTGTCCACCCTGAGCAGCTGCCCCGCAAAAGTCTTTCACTGTGCCACCCCTGAAGAGTTTTACGCTGTGCTATTCTGCCCCTTCTGGAGCCCTTTGCCACCAAGTCCAGCTCTTTTTGGAATCTCGTATTATGCTGGTTTCCTTCACCTTACTGCCCAACTTTTGTTGGAGTTGTTCATCACAGCCTCACAGAGGAGTTCTTCACTGCCTTTCTTTAGCACATTGCTCGCTGGTTCTGTTCTCTTCCTCACCTGGTATTTTTTAGAGTGCAGCACCACGTGGCCCTGGAGGATTCCTTCAGACCTGTTTGTTTTATTTCTCTGGCTTTTCAGAGGCTTCCACCTCTTTCTGAGGTGTTGCACCCTGTGGCTTTTCTCTTGACTTCTACAGTGACTGGTGTGTGCTGGAGCTCTTTACAGAGCTATTCTGGAGCAACGCTTCACCCCTGGCTTTTTCGGAGCGCTGCATGCCCAGATCTTACTGTTGTGCTTTCCTGCTTCCTGTGATGTTTTCCATGTGTTAACTTCCACATTTTTTTCTTCTGGAACCAGCAGATGAGCAGGTAGAGAGGTTTACGTGGGGTTTTGATGATCCTTTTTATCTTGGGGATGTCTTTCTCCAGGGAATGTTGCTATCTTAGTGCGTCTTCTGTCACTTACCAGGTCTTGGTTTTGAGGAAGGTGACTTTGTGCTTTGAGCAACTACGTGCTCGGTGAAGTTTCTTACTATCCATGATTACTGGTGGTTTTACATCGGGGTTTGTCCCGTGTTTTTGTTCTGCGTGGTATTACGAAGGTCGCTTTAGAAGCTGCAGTGATTTTGAGGTGCAGCTCAGGGAGCTGGGGATGTTTAGCCTGGAGAAGAGGAGGCTCAGGGGCGATCTTATCATTCTCTAGAACTACCTGAAAGGAGGTCGTAGCTGGGTGGGTTTCTGCTCGGTGGTGTGTGTTTTTCCACCCATGTGGCATGGAGTGTTTGGAAGGGAGCAGCCCAAGCACAAGTCACAGCCCTGCTGACATCGGAAGCGAGGGAGAATGCAGACACCACAAGCACCGGGTAAGTGCCTGGGTGCCCAAATGACAAAAGCTGAAGCATGTTTTGCCACTTGTTGGAATCCTGGGAATATCTATAGAGGCGTTCCCAAGGCGTTTAGTGCGAGCTGCTGCAGTTTTCAGTGGTGCTGTGCTGCAGAGGCAGCAGCTGGAGGGTGCTGTTGCCACAGGAAAGGCTGGCAGGCTCTAGGAAGAAGTTGCACAGCCAAGTCTGAGGTTCTGAGTGAGTCAGTCAGTCGTCGGGAAAATTTACTGTACTGGCTATTTTGACCTACCCTGGAGGTCTGGAGGTCATCCCCCTTTGGTAAAGGGACAATTGCTTTAATAACATGCAGCCTTTGTTTTCTTAGTGCTTGTTTCTGAGAATGAAAGCTTTTCCTTCTCTTAATCCTCATTTAGTTGTTCAGGGTCCCCATTTTAGCTTCCAGTTGCACCTGGGTTTTTGTTTTTCATTGTGAAGGAGCAGAGTCTGGATTTTACCCTCAGTTATCCCTGGAGAAGGTGCTGCAGTAGGAAGTGAGCCTATGGTTTTAGAGCTGTGCCACAGGAAGACAGCTGAGCAGGAATCTGGTGTGCTAGCACCACAGTTTTGCTTTTGGCAATGAAAATTGGAGCTAGCTACAAGCAAGACGTGGTATCTGGTTGATTCACTGCATGGTTATCTAAACCCTGTTAAGGGCTCTCAGGAGGATACCTCATCCATGACACATCCCACACTTCCTGCATGATGAAGCCCTTATTGCATCTGTGTCCCTGAAGCTAATAATGGGCAGCTGGTGGCCACAGAGGTCTCACTGCAGTTTTTCCTGCCTTCCAGCAGTCAGGAGTTCTGCAGGAAAGGCCTGCTTCTCCTCTGGAACAGGTGCTGCTTTCCTCAAAGCTTGTGCTGCTTGTCACTCTCCCTTTAAGCATGGCTCTTGCAAGCAGAGCTCCGTGTAGGTGCAGTCTGTATTCGGTTCCCTCTCTAAGTGCCCTTCAGTGCAGGTGAGAAAGTGTTTCTGCAGGGAGTGGCCAGGCAGGAGGCAGCAGGGTGTCCCCTACCTGCCAGGGAGCTGAGGTGTGGGCACCCACCTTCCCTTAGCCTGAGTTCTGAGGGTAAAAAAAGCTTTTCTGTTCTATTTTCCCCTGCATGGCTCATCTAAGCTCAAGGACTGTGGGGTCTGGCCCTCTACCTTGGACCGTGGCTTACCTGCTCCCCCCTGTCTGAGGGAGCTGCTCAGGTCATGGCCTGTCCCTGCTGCCTGCACATTTATGTTGTTTTCCCAGGAGTTTTTAAGCGCCTTTCTGTCTGCATACAAGGCCCTGAGCCCCTGCTTGCTGGAGCTCAGTTTGGGAGCAAATGTCTCTGAAAGTAGGACCTGTTTTGAGCTGTTTGGAATTGGTGCAGACGCAGGCTGAGGACGATGTGAGTGCTTGATGCTCTGACAAGGGAGCAGGGCACCATCGCCCTTCCTCATGGGAACCCCCCCCCTCTCTGGGTTTGTTGCTTGCAGTTGAGGGCAAAGCAAGGCTTATTGTCCTGCCCTATCCAGAGGTTCAGGCTGAAACGCTACTTTGCTGCTGGGAAGACCTCAAAGTGTCGAAAACATGGCAATGTTACAGACTCCAAAACCTAAGCCTGCAGTGACAGCTGCTGCTCTGCTACCCTTGGCAGGGGCAGGGATGAGAACCGTGGGCAGGCTGGACCGGAAGAGTTTTCTTGGATCTCCCAAAGTGATCTCCAGAATTTTAAAGCAATTCTTTGCCCCAGTTTTTGCGTAGTACTATACTGCTTGGTGGGAGTTGAGGGTTTTTCTAATAACTCAGCCTGAGTTGGATTTCCAGGTGTGGAAAATTGCCAGTTGTTTGTGACTTTTGCACCCAATGTGTAGGGAAAACAGGTGGAAGGAGTATCAGGACACTTTAATGGTAGTATTCCTAGCTAATCCCCAACAACCAGTGCAGGTTTTAGGAGATACATATGGGAGCATAGTTTCAGAAGGAACCATGGGATTTCAGGAAAGATTAAAAGCTTTTTGATGGTGAAATACAGCAGCTCTCTGGTCCCTTAAGTTTTTGGCAAGCTGAATGGAAATGAATGGATTTAGTACTTAGCCCTGTTTAAAACTGTCATTTTGAAGGATGATTTCAGTAATTGGTTTTGCCTAACAGCAAATGATGACATCCTCTCCAATGTATATTTAAGAGCAGCTAATGATGAGAGGATTTGAGCTCTTTAATGGATTTGAATATCCTTTTGCCCTTAAATTTAATTGGTCAATTTTTCTTTAACAGAAATGGGATTGTTCACATTAGTCAGTTGGATAGAAAAGTGACAGCTAAGGGAAAAAGATAAAAAATAATTCAGAATGATATTGAGACCATATTTACTGTTTTATTGGCAGGATTTGCTGCTCACTTAAATTCACAAATAGACAAGAGTTATTTACAAAAGCCATTTACTCCAAAAGTAGGTGCAGCCACATACTTTAAAATAGGAAGCATTTGTCATCATGATAGAAAATGTTTGATTTCAATACACAAAAGTCCACGACGTCTTATGTGCAGTTGAAATGAGTAGGTATTACTGCTGCTGTCACCTGCTTTGTCACAATTATCAGTTAAAAACACCCAAACTGGATTCACACAAAAGCAGAACAGTGAAAGGAGCACTGGGGGAGGCAATGCAGAATTCATCTGGAGCTGATGCCTCACGTTTGAGCTGACCATGAGCTATTCAACTCAACCAGAGACTGGCTTGCTGAAGCCTGTCTTGCTCCCTGGAGTACAGGTCATCTTGGGATCTCCTTGGTGTTTTGGCCCCCCTTGTACTTCACGCTGAAGGTGCACACAGACTTGGTAAGATGTCTGGGCCTGGTTCAGCAAGCTGGATTTTTCCCACTAATGTGTTTTCCCACTGACAGACAGGCTGAAACACATGAAATTCCATCTGAACGTAAGAAAGCACTTCTTCACTGTGGGGGCTGTTGAACACTGACACTGGTGGTCCAGGGAGCCTGTGGAGTCCCCTTCCCTCGAGTCGGTCAAAGCCCAACAGGATACAATCCTGGGCAACCTGTTCTAGCTGAGCTTGCTTGAGCAGGGGGGTGGGCTAGACAATGTGGAGATGTTAGTCCCCACCTGTACAATTTTGTGATGGATTCTGTGGTGACCTCAGTATCTCAATGCAGCAAAAGCTGGTCATAGGGTGCCTGGAGGTGAGGGAAGGGAACAGGTCCCTTCCATATGTATCTGTGCCATTTCCAAATGCATGACAGAGTTACACTCTCCATAACACTACAGAGTGGAATGGTGCTAAAACATTCTTAAACAAGGTGTCACAGGAAGAGACTTGAGGTTTTCACTAGACTGTGAAGCAGATTTGAGCTTTGTAGAGCATGTGCCTTTCATAAGAGCATGCTGCACACTGGAGAATAGGAAGCTGGTGGTCTGTAGATTTCAAGGAGCTTTGTGATGAGGGGTAAACTGAGAGGTTAAAGAGTGACAAATGGGCTTTTTTTGCCATCCTTCCTCTCCTGAGCAGAAGGAAAAGGACACCTAATAGCTGAAAGGTACAAGTGATAAGATGAAAGGCTTTAAGAGGTTTCTCTTAAGAGAGAGGCATCACTGCTGGGATCAGCATTCAACTCTTCCATTGTTGTAATATGGTCTAATGCATTCATAGACTTTTTTGTTCTTCTTAAACAACTCTAAAAGAGTGTCTACATCGCAAATTTGCAGATGGGTGACCTGAAGCACAGCATCAGTCTGAGTTAGGGGTATTATCCAGCAGTCCACTGAGAAGAGTTCTGGTGGGAATGCAGGCTGCTTTTTGAGGGATCTCACCAATAGTGGGTATTCCCACAGACAAGGGAGAAGCTTCTGAGGAGACATTATTTCTTCTTTACCCCCTCTCCAAAACAGATGAGATTACAACTGTAGAAAATTTATTTCAGTTTTATGCAGTCTACCTCCTCTGTGACTGGCATTGCACTTGTTCTCAGGTCCAAATCTGTGCTGGATTTGCTTCCACTATACGTTGATCTCCATCTGAGCAACATGATCTTCTTGAAGTACTTCATGGTGTTGTTTTTCACAGTTACAAAACACATGGTGTTTATCATGCTGTTACTCATGGCAATGCACTCAACTATGTAAAAGGCAGTGAGATAATGCTTCTCTTTCACAAAGATGGTGGGGAAGAAGTCCCGGACAATTGTGAAGCCGTAGAAAGGTGCCCAGCAGAGAACATAGGCAGTCAGGATGCACATCAGGACCATAACAGTTTTCCTTCTGCATCGAAGCCTCTTTCGGATCTGTTCTGTCTGGAATCCTGGGACGGCTTTGAACCAGAGCTCCTGAGAGATCCTGGCGTAACACAAGGTCATTGTGATCACAGGTGCCACAAATTCAATGCCAAAGATGAAGAGGAAGTACGATTTGTAATATATCTGCTGGTCAACTGGCCAAATTTGGCCACAGAAAATTTTCTCCTGGTTTTTCACTATAAATAACACTGTTTCGGTAGCATAGTATGCAGATGGGATAGCTACAAGTATGGAAACAATCCAGACCAAGGCGATGAGGAGGGTTGCTGTTTGGTAATTCATGCGTGGTTTCAGTGGGTGAACAATGGCCAGATACCTAGAACAGACAAATAGATTCAAAAATGAAGCCTGCAAAAACACTGTTAGTCAGAACACACTTCAAAATAAAAAGGGACAGAACAGGGCAGGAGGAAATTGCTGTCATTCCTAAGGGGAGAACCTGAACATATTCGTCTACAAGAACAGCTTACAAGTCTGAAGTAACAGCCTGGAGCTGAGCTACAGTTTTGCATCACAATGTTTCCTTTTTAATAGGAGTGAGAGTTTGAAATGTGAAGTAATATACACCTACTCAGGTGCAGGGAAGAAAAACATGTAGAAGCAGGAAAATGTTTTCCTTAGGCAGGGAGCTACTTCAATATGCTTTTTTTTACAAAGAGGTCAAATACACATTACGGTGTTTTTCTTATTTCCTTGGTTATTCCATGGGGTGCGAAGAGCTGAAGGTGATATTAATGAGTGGTTATGGGTTAAGCGTGATTTCAAGCCAGCAACAAAGGACAGTGCATCTGTTCTCTGCCCATGCAAATCTTTTCTTGTGTGTGTTTTTTGGAGGTTAATAGTCTTAATAATCTTAAATGTACTGTGTTAAGTAATATGACAAAGCAGAAAACTTGAGTTAGATGTTTTCACTGCTTATGACTGTACAGCTGCAGGTTTGGGGTATTCCTACTAGAAGGAGGTGTTTGAGGCACACCAGAACACCCAAAACAACTGTATTTAGCCCCAAGGATTGCTTCAAAAAAATAGAATTTCTCATTCCTGCAGAGTCTTTTCTATCTGTATATATTCTATACAAAGATAGAATCCACGGGATAAATTAATTCTAAACTAAAATTGAAAGTCAGCAGTGCTTTTCACCAGCCCCAGATCCTGGAAGCAGATGAATTGTTCAAGGCTCTTAATAGTGCAGGGTAGGTGACAGGGGCCAGCAGATTTAGTCAGCCTCATTGTGGAGCTGATAAATGAATATTTTTAGCTCTGTTCCTGAGGAAGCAGATTGTGGGATAATGTATGTGTGTGTGTTCATGAATATGCATATCTGCTCAGCAGAACATTAGGCTCGATGGGGTCAGTCTGTCCAAGAGAGTCAGGACGGAGCTCTTGTGGTGGATTTCCTGATTGTCATTGCTTACCACACTTGGGCTGTTACTGTGGAGTGGTCCTGCAGCACGTGAACTGAATTCAGATGAAACTGCCCTGGAAGATGCGCTCCAAAAGTGTAAGTAAAACACACCAAGTGCCCATGGGTGCTCAGCCCAGGGGACACAGCTAAATCTACCTGCCCCCCCTCACCCCCAGATATTTACAGTGGACTCTTATCACATGCTCTTGCTCTTCAGATCCTCTCCTTTTACACTGTGTTATTTTCTAGTGTAGCCTTAAATATGTGAAATTCCCGTGTTTCATATGAACAGACATCAGTGAAGTTGAAGAAGAGCCCTACCTGACGGAAATCCTGTGGGACAGACTCACCCTCTTTACACAGGTGATTCCTTCTAAATGATCTAAACATGAGTAGATTTTTATTAGAGCCTGTTCTTTTTTAAAGACTGAAGTCAACAACTTGACATAACCAACATGGAATGGGTGATTGTTAAACAAATGAGGTTTCTCTCTGTTTACCAAGTCAAAAAAGAAAAAAAGGCAGTGAAACCAAAAACAGTGTGTTCTTACAACAGGCTTCAGTGATTAATCTTTTCCAGAGTTGTTTTTAAGATGTGTAGGGAGATATGCTAGAAATCTGATTTCTTAGCAGACATAAGGGCTCCATGACCCATGTTACTTCATCAACCTGGGATGCACTAGCAGAGTGTTCCAAGAAAATTTTGTAGAGATTGGAAAAGTGATATAAAATGGTAATACATATACGATAGTGTTTAGAAGCTTTACCCTGAGTCCTCAACTGCTGCTGAGAGGTTATTTTGTTAGGTGGTTGTTAAGGATTTGTTTCATAGGAGTTGATTGTCCCCTCACCCACACCAGGCAAAACATCTCTGAACTTCCCCGTAGTCTTTCCACAGAATTCTGTTGACATCAGGAACAGCTGAATCAGCCACAAACAAGCTGTATCTGTGCAGTCATCATCAGGGCTAACTGCTCCTGAGCTGTCTTTTGGATTAGGTACCAAAAATCATGCAGCATTAGATTAGAGCATGAAATGTTACCCGTGAGAAACTGGGGACAAAACAGAAGGAAGGGTGGGAATCATGCAGTGTGTGTATGTATCTTGTGTTTGTACACAAGAGAGGGCTTGTGGTGATGGCCTTTCTATAAAGAGTTTACTGAGTGGGTCACTATCTTTCTGTGAGTCAGTTGTGTCAGACTTATGTCAGCATGAGGCTGATCCTCAGAGCCTGGGTCTGTCAGAGTCCGTGCTGCACGAGACTGAGAGAAGAGGAATCATAAGAATTGTATTATGACTATATTATATTTTTAAAATTCCTGGAGTAAGAGGCAGGCAGTCTCTCAGGACTGCAGCACAGTTGGGGAACAATTTCTTCGCTGAAAGGGTGGTCAGGCGTTGGAACCACCTGCCCAGGGAATAGTTAAAAAAACACATGTGGATGTGGCACTCGAGGATACGGTTTAGTGGTGAGCGTGTCTCAGAAGCTCTGGCCACCTCCTCGTGCAGTCAGAGCACCCCACTTACCTGTCAACAGCTATAGCCAGGAGGGCATTGGTGGAAACATAAAGGGAGACAGTGCGTAGGTAGTTGACGGAGGCGCAGAGGACGTGGCCGTGCTCCCAGGACAGCTGCCGCACCACGTAATAGTCCATCTCGAAGGGGCAGCACACGATGGCCACGATGAAGTCCGAGATGGCCAGGTTGGCAATCAGCAGGTTGGTGAGGTTCCGCAGCTTCTTGTAGCGGGCGAGGGCGGCGATGAAGACGAAGTTGCCGATGCCGCAGACCAGCATGATGCCGACCAGGGCCACCCCGATCACGATCTTGGCCGCAAAGAAGGTGCGGGTTTTGGTCATGTCGTCTTCGCTGTCCAGGGGCAGGTCGTAGTCGACGTAAGTGTAATTGAAAGGGAGGGAGAAATTCCGCAAGGAGGTGAGATCCCCATCGTGGAGGTTGTAGATTGCAGCAAAGCTGAGGTGGGTGGTGGCATTCGGGTTACGTTCAGCTCGTTCCGTGGCCATGTCTGTTTTCTTGTGACATGTGTGGCCTGGCTGGCCCTTGGTGTCGTGTTGGAGTTACCCACTGTGGCAGGGCATAAGACCTCATCCAAGGTTTCCTTATGAGCAGTGAGTCACCTTGTCTTTGTCCCTGGAAGACTATTAAGCAACAGCCTCATTCATCTCCTCCTGTGGGAACAAAAGGAGGAAAATGTTTCCTGAAAGGAAATGACAGCTGAGCTTGAAGGAAAGCAATAACCCCCTTACTGCCCCACAGCTCTATTGGTGCCTGTGCATGGTGGGAAGGAATACCCTTTCAAGGGATGCTTTTGTTCTCGTAAAATAAATGCCTTGAGTTGCATCTTACACTGGTTGTTACAGCAGCAGTTTTATTTACCAACAATGAAATTTTCAGCATAAAGTGAAACGACAGCATAGGGGGAGTGTAAAATCCAGTTTAAACCTCCACCAGCCTTCAAGGTTATGGTGCTGTCATCCCTGTGCAACGTAAAAGAAACTAAAAATGACATCTCAATGTACTAAAAAGCATATGATGTGCCTTTTGGACAAAGTTTGTGTGTTATTCTAGATGTCTCAAAGAGATGTGGTAGGTAAGAACAAAAAAAGAACTGATGTTCTGGCTTCTAAATACATTCCTTAATTAAGAAGGAGATGCAAAGACCCAGGAAAATAGTGAAAAAGTGGAAAGTGCCACTTTCCTTTTGGCAGCCATTAATTGAGTATGGGGACCAGATTTTCAGCCAGCATCATCCATTATTGCTTCTGTCAAACAGGTGAAGCTCTGCCAATTTGCAGAGGCAAGATTTTGTTCAGTGAATCAGGTTGTAGGGCTTCGCTGTGAAGGCAAATCTGCCTTTCACAGGGAGAGTGCTCCCACAAACTGGCTCTTGAGGTGAAAGGGAAAATCTTCCTTAAGCGAGACAGAGTGGCTTGAATTTTTGATGCTGGGGAGCTGCAAGCTCCCCTCCCTGTACTGCTGGTTGTACCAAATATTAAAAAATTATTTATTTTTCCACACAGAGGGGGAAAAACCCTCCTCATCTACCCCCCAATTTTGCCTTTCTGTATCAAAATGCCGAGAGGGCTGTCTTCTTCCATCTTCCCATGTCCCATCTAGGAATCCTGACACCAGACTCTGAACTGTCAGGGCAATCCTACCCCATCCCAGCAGAGGACTGGGGGGAATTGCTGCTTTTTCTGCACTCAGGCAGGTCTTCAGGGTGTTAAGTGCTGTTGAACAATAGCGGTTGTGGCTGCAAAGGACAGTCTCTGTAGTGGAGCTCTTTCTCCCTTTCCCTGGAACCACCCTCAGCCCCTGGTGTACCGGCACTTAACAAATTTCCGAGAGAAACTCTCCTGTACAACTTTGGTCTCCACATTGCTCTTCTAACTGATGGTTGCAGAGAAAGAGAATAACAGAAAGCCAAAGCCTGAAACTCAAGAATAGTTCTGACAGGGGACTGCTTTAGGTAATGTGAACATTCATTTAAGAGAAATAGTAAACAAACACTGGGATGCAAAATCTGACTGTCAAAGCAAGGAGCATTACCTCTTTCAGACTGGTTTTGCTGCAAAATACCAAGAGAGCTATAAAAGAAGTACAGGCAACATAACCATCTGTCATAACACAACAACTGACATAACACTACCAGGAAAGTGTACCTGCAGTTGCTCTCATCTTCTCGGAGGTCTCGGGCACCCTGGGGAGAGCCTCCAGGTTTCTCCCCTGCACGTGTGCCGCTGTCACCGGAGCAGAGAAAGGATCGCTGGAAGCAGCCCGAGGACTCTGCTGAGTGCTCATTTCTCTCCCAGGCAGGTTTGCCCTGTGCTCAGGGGAGGATGGCTCCGCTGCCTCTGAGCCTGCATCCAGAGCCTTTGCTCAGTGGGAGGCACCTTGAAGCTGTCCGTGCATTTCTGATTTTAAAGAGGCAGCGCGATCCGCAGACAATAGAGCGCAGCTTAAACCCCTTGAATGCGTGGAATTGGCATGGAATCGCTTTGTTAGCCCTCCTGAGCATGGAAGGTGCAAATCCCAATCTGCACTTGCTCTTTGGGTTTTGCCTGTGCTGGGCAACAGCTGCCTGCACCTGATGTGGCAGAGAGGCAAAACACAAGCCTTCCAGTGGAGAGGAGGGGGGAGGAAGGAGAGTAATCTGCTTTCCCAGGGGCCTTTCTCTGTGGATCTCTCTCCAGGCTATTGTCTTCAGGACTGCAGCTGCAGCAGCTCCTGCAGAAGGAGGGTCAAACGGTGAATAGCTGTAAATCAGAGGACCCCTGACAGCTTCCCTTGCCCTCTCAGGGAATTACTCAGAGCAGGAAAGTGGCGGTGAATCCTTAAGGACTTGGTGTCCTTTGCTAATGCTGCCTCGTCACATCTATGAAGCACTCACCCCCAGGGAGGAGTTCTTTTGCTTCCCAGTTTTCCAGAAGGAGAGGAAACGCGCAGCAGGTGCCCAGTCCTCTACTTCACCTCCAGACTTATTCCCATTAACTGACATTTTCCAAGACTGTCAGAGGCTGTGGAGGGTCATGAAAAGTGTAGAAGGTTTGCAGAAAGCTTAGAATATGTGACCCTCAATGCACACGGACCAGACCAGGCTCTTGTGAGCTAGTGGGCACCTGGCTCTGGAAGAAAGAAGTGAGAAAAGAAATCTGCTTATATAAAATGTGTCTGGGGTAAAAGGGCTGCTACTGTGGCATTTCTTACAGAAACTTGAGGCAAGGCCAGAGAGTCCCCACTGTCTGGAGCCAGCAGACAGCATTAAGAATTTCCCAGCAAATACTTTGCTTGGCTTTGTTTTGAACAGTCAGTGTATTAGGTGAAAAGCCATGAAGGGATTTTTAATAACCTGAAAGGGTGCAACCAGATGTACAGTGAGGAAATCAGATCCGCTTTCCAAATTCTGTCACAAGAAGCGTAAATAGAGTAAGTATAGGGAGAGACAAAGTGAACTTGGGGTGTACAACACAACCACATCAAAAAGATCCCTAAAATGGGCCACATAAACCTTAAATGTCCATGAGGAAAAGCCAATACTCTAAAGGGAGCTTTACATTTGGAACATCCGTGACCTCTTTAAGGCTTTTCTCAGCTGTCTCACATGAAGTTATCTAGTGAGTTAATCGAGCAACATGATATCCAAATATTTATACTCCTTTAGGCCAAAACCTCATCTGCTGCAGAACTGTCTCGCTCCGTTGACTCAGGGTAAGTTGGCATCAGAGCCCTGATAACTACAGCCCCTCCAGATGAGCTCGGTATGGAGCTTCTGCACAGCAGGAGTTCATCTCCTGTGCTCCAAGGAATTGTGCTGTTTGTGTCAAGCTGTTTCTCAGGAAACACCAGTAGTGTTGTGAAATGATGTGCTTTGTATGTGCTGTGCAAGGCAGTGCTTCATAGTTGTTGACTGGGAATCGAATAGAGAACGAAACCAACGGTGCTGGGAGCTGCCCTTACAGCCACATGGGCAGAGTGAAGGTTCAGAGGTGGTTCTAGAGCCTCAGTAAATGTCCCAGTATCCTTATCCGGGGCTGGGGCAGTAGTGGAAGGGCTCTAAAGGCATGGAGTACATGCAGGAGGTGTATGCACATGATTCTGTTGTAGGATTTCTGCCTAGGACAAGGTTTCTCCTTGATGACATTTATTGGCAATTCCCTGATGGTATCATAACATTTAACACAGTGTCACAAGGTGTTGCCTGAGACCGGTGTTAACCAGTGTGACAAAGTCAGGCTTGGAAGGAAAAGTTGGTACTGAATACTATCATGTAAGCAATCTACATTCCTGTTTATTTGTTTTTGTCATTAGTGTGCTCACAGTTTGAACAGGGAAGTTATTTGGACGCTAAATGATGCAAAAAGAATTGAAACGTGAAGTACTTGTTTTGAGACTTTCAAATCATGAATTTCTAAACCCAGCATTTAGCCTTTTAACAGATGTAAGGACTGTGGCCTTTTATTTCAAAACAGCCAACTCACCAGCTACTGTCTAATTTTTCCTAATTGCTAAATAAATTGGACTCTGAGGTAATTAATCTGAGAGAGCTGACCTAAGCTTTGCTTCAAGTGTAGCTATAGTTTTAAGAAGGTTGCTAATAGAAATCTGTTGGTGAAATGGGGCAAAGCATCAGACCTCCTGTGTATTTCTGGGAAAAGAAACAAAAGATGCCAGCACAGATGAGTTACAATCATATGTATTCCCGCTCAGAATTCCCAGCAAACATTCGGCTCAGGGCTTTACTCAACCTGAGAGTGTGTAGCTGATGTCAGGGTTTGACAGAACATTTCTGCAGTTGCCTGCAGAAAGAGTTAGGTGCAAATTTTTTAATACGTGGAAATATGCCATGTGGTACAAGAGTAAAGTGACTTTTGGATAGAGTTTGGCAAAATGTGCACATGGGAGTAATCCCACTCTACTCGGATGTTCCAGTGTTGACTTGGGATGTGGAAAGGTACTGGGAAGGAGTGAGTGAAGAAGTGTTTGAGTTTGTTACTAGATTATGCCACCATAATCTAGTAACAACATGTTACTTTCCTCTTACCGTCTTTTTCTGGTTCCTTACTGAGTGCATCACTTTGTGGCTTGGAAAAAGGGGCAAAGCATCTGAAGGAGCAGCAGACAGGCTGTCAACAACCACAGTGACACTGTGCCAGGATGGTGGTCAGCACTGTTGGAACAGCAGATGTGGCGCTTTCATCCAAAAAGGTCTTTTCCTTTCAGAGCTGCACAGGTTTCTGTGGACAGGGGCGTTCTGGTGTCTCTCACAGCGGAATGACACAAGGTGTAGCTGAGCTGCCCAGAGCTCACTTCACGTGCGAGGTGACCCAGAGGCAATCAACAACTCTTTTCCAAGTAGAAGCTTCTCTGTTTTCACTTGTCTGGATTTTTTCCCACTTTTTAATTCTCTGACAGTGTCTGCTTCCTGTTTTCTTCATCTTTGTTCATGCTTTTGTGATTGTGTAAGAAAATGGTGTTTATTTTGCTCAGTTCAGCTTGGCATGGCAATCTCCTGTGAGAAGCACCCCCCTGGCCTCAACAACAGTCTATGAAATATGTAGAAATAGCTCTAGGAAGCTGATGTTCCTAACTGGCACTTGTCACCCTCACTAGAGAAGCAAAAGTGACAGTATTTGGGGTATGGTGGAAAGCAAGGACCAGCCCAGGGACTGTGCGGGAGTTTTGATGCCACAGTAGGTGACATGAATGACCATAAGAAAAACATTTCAGTCATTAAACATTCAACATTTTTTTAATTATTAACTATTCCTTTGATTTTCTTATTCTTTTGGATGTATTTGTTGGGCTTTGTGTGTTTTTTGTTTTGTTTTGTTTTTCAAATTTGCCTTCCATAGAGCAAATGCCTGTGAGCACAAACCTTTCTCTTGAGCAGAAGGCTTCTGAACAGCAGATGTTGAGATCTTGCTATTATCATCTAATCTGTAGTACTGTTCCTATGCTGTGTTACATATACCCAAATAATTTATGAGAATTGCTTTCCTGGCCTGTTGGTGAAGAAATTTTGTAATCTAGGGCTCATGTCTTCTGTATGAGACTATCAAATGTTTTTTAGCTGCGCCAGATAGAATTTTAATGAACCCACGTTAAATTCCTTATTTTACTATCTCTGATTTAGATCTGAAGTCTGCATCTGGCCTCTTCCTCAAGAACAGGCTTGTTAATACCCATATTCATAAGCCTTTGAATTTAGAAACAACAAGGAGCTTAATATGTTCTATGTCTCAGTCAGGCTTGTCAGTCATTTGGATTTTCAGAGACAGCCTTGTTGATTTTGGATCTTACTCAGAGATACACTTAGTGGATCTTCTCTTTCAGTGAGTGCTATGAGCTGAAGAATGCTTTTGGAAACAAAGCAGCTTTTTTTAATTGAAGTGTCTTGGTAGGAGATAATATCCTTCCAAAACCCTGCTGACTTCTTTGGAGGTCTAAGTAGGCAAAGTTGGATCCTGCATGTTTAAAAAAAATTAAATTGTCATCCATTTCAGCTCGTCTCAAATTTAGGCACAATTGTGAGCACTTTCCTATTGCTGTTCTCTTTTGACAAAGCCCTGTAATTTGTGTTATCATCACTTCAGCATCTTCTTTTTTCTGCTCTTCGTATTGAGTGATCATTGCTTCCTGTTCACTTGCCATGGACAGAATCCTGCTCCTTCATGTCTCCCCATTGGAATATTGTGGTGGCTTTGCCATTTCCATTTGTCATTGGTGATTTGGTATCTCATCATGGTAGGCAGAATGGTTCCAAGAATTTCCCTCTGCAGTTCCCATAATCCCATTTTCCCCTAAAAGACAGCCTCCTTTTCCTTATTTCTGCCCTCTCAGCATAAACAGACAGGGCAGAGCACGTCACTATGAGCACTTTTACATCCAGCAGTAATTTGTGGAGGTCTGGCTGGTTCAGGCACGTGGAGAGAGGAGTCCACTCTCTTCCAGGTCCTTGGCTTCTTCCTGTAGCAAGACATGAAGTATTTAAAGCTCATGCCCCATTCTACAGCCTGCGATGGTTTTTGGAGCTTCATTAAAAGTTAATAGTTCTTCATTTCTCACAAGTTATTTGAGATTTAAAGGGCTGTTGGAGTTCACTATCAATCTGAGAAAGAGATTAATATTCTGTGAAACCCTTATTGCAGATATTGCTGGTTATTTCTGCACACACTTGAATTCTAACTCAACAGAATAATGCCTAATGGTAGTTTCATTTGAAGCCACTCAGAGCATGAAACCACAATCTTGGTGTCAGGGTGAGTCATGAAAAGCTGCTGTCACACCTCATTTCTCAGTTTATAAAGGCTTTGTGGTTTTTCTGATGTGGTGTCAAAAGTGCAGGGCCTGATCAGCCACCTCCTTCTCATTTCTGAAGTCTGAGAGTACCACTGTAGAAGGGACAGGAGATGACAGGCAAATCCATACTCCCCAAACTAGGCGGAAAGAAAGCAAATCAATAACAGAAGGTGTACATCCATGATTTGGGATGATGGCTATGCCCCACCCCGGGCACCCCAGGGAGCCTGTGGGCAGTCTCCCCTCAGTACAGGCAATTACACCTGTCCTGCATGTCCTTGTCGTTAACTAAAAGCGCAGCAACAAGTTCTCGTGTAAACACCCTTTTTTTTCGTAGTAGGAATGATGAGCAGAATTGTTTTCTTTTCAAAAAATCCTGTTGAAGCTTGAAAGCCCAAAGTGGAGTAGCCTTTCTGCAGATGTGCTTGGTGTGCTTGGACACTGAATGAATACAGCATAGCTCAAGGGTTCCACCTGAGGGAGGTAAGATTATCTATGCCCTTCCCTTTGTCATATTAACTGTAGCAAATGGCATTTTAGGTTATAATTTACAATGTCTGGGTGCCTTGCTTACTGGGATCACAACAAATTAGCATCTCCTGGTTCAAAACAGGGCTGGTCTGCTTTTCCCAGAATGTATAGAAATGATGTGGACGAATTAGAGGCAATTGGAGAACATGGCATGGCTGTAGCTGTGTGGGAAGGGGCAGCCCACAGTTCCAGGGTTGCAAGTTCCTGAGGAATAAAACGTAAGCTAAGTCTCAGCATTTTTTAAAGCACTTATTTTTAAATTCCTATTATTTGGTAGAGAGCATTATGTGCAGGGGATTGCCCTTTTGAAATCAAACCCCATTAATTTTGAGCATCTTAAAAAGCCCACTGAACAGGAGCTATGGCGTAGTCACAAAACTGGCTGTGGAAGAAGGAGCTGTTCAGCCCAAACCAGCATCTCTCAGTGTCATGGATGTCATGGTTTAACTCCAGCAGGCAATAAAGCACCATCCAGACACTTTGCTCACTGCCTGCTGCCTCCCAATGGGATGGGGAGTAGAATCACAAAGAAAGTAAGAAAACCCTCGTGGGTTTTTGAGATAGCAACAGTTTAATAATTTAAACAAAGAAAAATATCATAATAACAATAATAACAACAAGAAGAATAGATAAATAAACCAAGAAACACAGTTGCTGACCACCCACTGACTGAAGCTCAGCCAGTCCCCAGGCAGGGATGAGTCCCTCCCAGCCAGCTCTCCCCAGTTTATATACTGGGCATGATGGAATATCCCTTTGGACAGTTCTGGTCAGGTGTCCTGGCCGTGCTCCCTCACAGCTTCTTGTGCAGCTCCTCTCTGGCAGAGCATGGGACACGGAGAAGTCCTTGGCTTACGGTAAGCGCTGCTCAGCAACAACCAGAACATCACAGTGTTATCAACATTATTCCCAATCCAATCCAAAACACAGCCTGTACCAGCTACTGAGATGAAAATGAGCTCTATCCCAGCCAAAACCAGAACAATGGATTAATCAGCTAGAATGCAATCTCTAGAATTTTTCAGAAAGAAATTTAGCCGTTCAAAGGTCATTTGTGTCTCTTGACTACTGATCCCAAAGTAAATTGGTTGGAGTTCACTGTGGAAAACATCGTCCCATGATATAAAATGCACAAAGGCCAGGATAGTGGATCCAATACTGTTTGTGAACCACAGCCTAACTGAGCTGCTGTGAGAGATCCTTTGGAAGAATTCCTGCCCATGTGACTGCAGAGGGAGGCAGGGGAAATCACCCCTTCCAGGCTGGGAGTTAGCCCCTGGGCTGGGGGATGCAGGAGGATGGCCTGCTGATGGACAGCCTGCTCTTTCCCACAGTATTCTTCTGAGCAAACTTTTATTTAAATGAGCTTGAAACTTTAAGCCCAAACTTCTCCCAGAAGAAATATTTAATCTAAGCCCAGCTGGCCTTTTCAAATTAAATTCTTTATTAACCAATTTATTGTCATTAGCCACCAGGAAACTCACTTGTAAAGACAGTAGATAAAAAATTTACAGTTTCCTGGTACCCCAATTGAGGTAATTTTGCTGCAGGGACTTCATTTGGAAGAGAAAAGGATGACAGACTGGATATTTGAATACCATTCAGAAGGGTTTTTTTATTGCCCATTTCTCTTTCAGACTTGCTAACATTCTCTCAAATCACATCAGGTTCTTTTCTATCCAGTACCTGATTCATTCCCTTATCACTGGAGGTTTCTACCTTACTGTTTTCTTATCTTTTGCTGGGTTTGGAGCCAGCTGCATCTTCCAGATCTGTTGAACCTGACACAGCCTTTAACCAAAAATAAGAGCAATGAGAAGTCACACCCCCGCCCCCCCCCCACTACACAGGGACACAAGGCAATGTCCTTTCTGCCAGGGCAAATGGATTTTCCTGAGCTTTCTGCATTGGTTTCCTGGGCAAAGAAACATTTTTTGCTTTTGTTTTTGTTCTGTTTGGCTGACTGAGTTAAGAAGTCATTTCCTAAAACCCACAGAAAACTAGCCCATTTATATATTTACTTCAGCCCACTTAGTGAGAAAGGCACTGATGTGATGGTGTGAAACTCTGTGTGAAGGGGACCTTTGGGATGCAAGGAGCCTGCTTCTGTCCCCTGCTCAGGAAGGGCAATTCCAAAGCATGCTCTGAAAGTTAAGGGACCAGTGCTGCCCAGAAGACTTCACCTGTCTGTTGTCTTCAGGGTGTGCATTTTTTTTGCAGTGAGACTTGTCATCCTTCAGTCCCTGTACACCTGACTAAAGAGATTAAGTCAGGAAGTCTAACATCAGGCAGATGGAAGTGTGCCAATCTGCTCCCTGGAATGGAAGCTTCTCCTCAGCTGTATTTGTACCAGCCATAGGAAAGTCTGCAGATGTGGCTGACAAGGCAGCAGGAGATGGACAAGGAAATATTGAGAACCTTCATCTTTACCAATAACAGGTCCTAAAGCCAGTGCCACTTCTTATACTTGGGGTCTACTCAGAGTAAAGCCATCCTAAGATAATTTTTATCATTTTAAGGGTGGTTGCAGCAGTGCTTCAGAGTTCAATCCTGTACTTGCATTACTCTGCATTGCTCCAGCAGTGGTTTTTTTTTTCTCCTGAAACATTACTAATGTAAAGAGAAATACCAAACTGCTGCCGAGCTCTGGTACACAGGTCCTCCTGCCTGAGGTTTCAAAAGAAAGTCTCCTGGTTTTGGTGGAGTGGTCTAAAGCTTGAACTTCAAAGCTGATAGGCAAGAGTCTGAAACAAATTCTGCAATTAAAATGGCAGCAGCACAGCTTGGTGGTCCTTAAAACCAATGCTTTTTGCTTTGTAAAGGTGAACTATTGGAAAAGATGTAATCTAGAAAAGGTTAAAAATTAACCACATTGACTGGGCGATAAACCTCTCCAGAAGTCACGCAGGCAGACACATGAGTTACTGGGTGGGATAGAGGGAGGTGGGAAGGGGCTCTTCTATTCAAAGAGCTCTGTGAATGCTCCAGCACTACGAAGTCTGCTGTTGTTGACTTTATATTGTGGAGTGGCATATTTGAAACCACACTGAAGTTCTTGCTGTCTGTCAATGCCAGCTTCACACAGTGCCTGTCAAAGAAGTGACAAGACCTGTCTTTAAAACTTTGACGTGTTTCAGAATTTAAAGGAAATGTTTTTCTACTCTCGTCCAGCAAATATCAGTCAATGGATTTCACGAGTGACTCAGATGTTCTGCATGAGATTATGTGACCAAATGCATAAAGGGGAAAAAACTCCAAAGCTTGAATGTTCTGTGAATTTCTACAAGTTGTCAATACTGGATCAAAGAGTTCGGTTTATCTCCTGAAGGTCAAATTTTGCTTCTGATGTGATGATACATCTTAGTTCCTTACAGATAATTTCCACGAATCAGATGGAATTGGGGTTAATAGAGCCTATGGAACAGTATATAAATGGCTGAAAAAATTCCACCCCTCCTACATACATCAAGTATGAATTTCCTGCCTTGCTTCAGGATCTCTTCCTCCTCTGGATGGACCTGAGTTTTTGTCTGGAAAAGCAGCCTTGCTGAACATTTGCTTTCAGAACTGTGCTTTGGAAAGGATTGTTTGGATTCCATTGTCTGCAGGCTCAAGAAAATTTCAGGTACTTCTTGGTTTCAAAGTAGTTTCTTATCTTCTCTAGTCTGATGTCTACAATGTCTAAGCAAGTGTGAAGTCACATATGTGTGCTGGGTTTAGGAATGGTAATAGAATAGGCAGATAAAAAACCTCTCTGACAGAAGAATTATGGTGATTGGAAGTTAATAGTTACTTTTAGGTAAATAGATATGAGAAAAAACCAAGACTAAATCTGAAAGGAAACTCAGTAAAGCACACTTATTTGATGTTATTGTAATCTGGCATGTAATTTTGCTGTGAGGCAAGAATTCCTCCCAAATCAGTTCCAAAGTCTGCACAACAAGGAGAGAAAGTTTACAAAAGTCAGCCACTATATGTCTTGATGTATGAATCCAATATCTGGCCAAGGGCAGGGAACAGAGGCTCAGATGGCCATGCTGTTAGTTCTGCTGTTAGTGTTAGAATTTAGCTCACAGAAATTGTATTTCCAATAATCATTGGGTTCTCACATGTAAAGGTTGGGACTGGAAGTCCCAAAAGACATGTCTTTTTTGGTTTTTTTTTTTGACTTGGCTATTGACTAAGTGGGTAGTTGTGGTTATTTGGCACAATTCTTGCTTTCTCCCTGTGAAATGCAAAGATCGTTCCAGCGTCTTCCAAATAACGTTTGGATACCTGAAGATGGCAAGCACCACAGAAAGGAGGCCGATTATCACTGGGATCATGAAGAATTACTGATTACAGCTTCACAGTTAACAGGTTCAAACACCTGGAAAATCTTGAGCATTCATCTAACTGCACACTTCCCTCCTACTTGTGCTGCAGGAGTCGGTTGGTTTGTGCTCACTCTTGTTTCACAGCTCTGTTGAAGGGAGCTCTCCGGGTGTCTGAGGATGCACAGCTGTTTGCAGCTGTGGAAGCTGCCAGGGTAGATGTGGAGTTAAAGGAATATACCCCACTAATGTCCCTGGCAATAAAAAAATTCCCTTTGGTATTTTCAGAAATGAGCAGGAGCAGCCTCTCACTAAAGATCCTGTGCAGGCCAGGAGTTGGACTCGGTGATCCTTGTGGGTCCCTCCCAACT
>JAYRBT010000114.1:17142014-17153240 GCA_036023395.1 Myiotriccus ornatus
GCAGGAGCAGCCTCTCACTAAAGATCCTGTGCAGGCCAGGAGTTGGACTCGGTGATCCTTGTGGGTCCCTCCCAACTTGGCATACTCTGTGATTCTAAATGCCTCAGAACTTTTCCTTCTAAAATTGTGTTACCTGGGAAAATAACACACATTATTCTGTCCTTGACATCAATTTCAGTTCCTACAATATGCAGAAGCAACTGCTTTTTTTCTTTCGAAAAACTGTGGAAGGAAATTTGCAGGAGCCATTTTCTGTAATTTCTTCATGGTCCTTCAAAGCTTCAACTAAAATTTTTCTATTGAAGTAGCCCTTGAAAGAGATTTCTTTATGGAAATGATGACTGGCCTCTGCAATCAGTGTAAATACATTATGAAGCAATGACAAGATGCTTGGAGATGCAACATTGTTCAACCCCTGGCAGCATGGCCAGTTGCAGAGATGCTCTGATGTGAATGCCAAGGATTTGACAACATATTTCCTAAACAGTCATTGAAGAAGACAACAAATATGTGAGTTAAAAGGCAGGAATGAAGATGTGGCAGAAGCACATACGGATCTAGCAGAATATTGTTCAATTGTGTTGTCACTACAAAAGACCATCTTCCCCCACGCAACCCCCCATTAGTCCTTGTGAAAATAGTATTCACCTATTGTTTTAAAATGTTATGGAGATAAATTACTTAATTGTCTGCAAAAGATCTGTAGGAATTTGGCTGATAGAACAGGAAAACTACAATCAGCCTACAGTGAGGACAAAACTGAACAAATAGGAGCTAGTGACCAGGGACAGATTCTGTTTTGAATTTTACACTCATATTAATTTGCTCAACAGCAGAAACTGCCTTTCCAAAATGTGTTGCTCTGCTTTCATGTTTCAGACCTTAATTCATTGTTGGGCTGTCTTTTCCTCTGGGGAAAGAGTATTCACAGGAAATGATTTACATTTAGGGGGAAGAAAAAAAGCAAACTGTGCACCTTAGTGTTTCATCTTATGCTCACAGAGCCCCATTTTCCCCAGGAGAAGAACATAAGCTGAAAACAAACATTTTTTAGACAGCCATTCAGTCAGTTAAAAAAAAAAAAATCCCCAAATCAGAATGGCACCTACTCTCAGTTTGTGCCTTCAGGACTGCAGAACAAGCAAAATTACAGGTGACTCTGAAAGGTTTCATTGGAGCCAAACAGCCAAAAACCCTGAACATATGGAAGAAAAACGGTTGTTTGCTTTTGTTTGGAGCAGGTAGAGACAAAGTTGTTTAACCATCAGTAATATCAAAGGGTGATTTGTCAGCAGATTAATTGCACGGAACATCAGCGGGGACAATTGAAACTTCTGTGTATGAGGGGAAATGGGACAGTCTACAGGTCAGACTGAAGCCCCCTTGAACCCCACAAAGGCAGATGACCTGCAGCAGAAGCTTTCTTCAATTAAAACTTCTGGTGACTTTGAAAATTGCACCAGAAAAGACATTTTGCTCCTACGGTGCAGACAGCTCCGTTGCAGGGATAGTGTCTAATGAGACCAAATGTAATGGCTGGATGGCCCAATGCCAAGCTGCTGATTGTAGCTTTTAGTCATGTGGGATTTTACCAAGCTCCAAAATGTCAGAAGAACTGCTTGGGGACACCTAACAGCACTTGCCTCTCCTCCATGGGTTATTCCAAGATTTGGAAATATCTGGAGAGCAAAAGCATTAAAGTATCTGGACCTGCTGTTCCACTTGCAGTGCCCTCTCCAGCAGGTTTGTGGTGGTGTGTTAAAACAGCTGGATCCCATTTGTCCTGGCACCTGCAGTGCATTTACTCCTGCTCCTAGGGATGGTGAACACTTCCCTACCAGGGAACAGCAGCATTCTGTCCTCAGCTGCTGCTGCTTTTCCTTGAGCATAATTAAACAGAGTGCAGGCATGGGGAGAATCAGCCTCTAGAGCCGTATTTGCAGAATTAATTTGCAAGATAAGTCAGGAAATTTATAGGACCGTTCCAATGTACTAAGGAAAGATTAAGAAAATCCCTGTAATGTTAAAGCAAGTTATAGTCTTTTCCAAGGGCAAAGGGATTCTTTCATTGCCTATGTGTGCGCCCTGTAAAATTAAGATAATGTTGACAGATAACGGTATTTAAAACCTCATCAGTATTTTAGTCTTTTGAATTACTTTACTTCTCTCCAACCTGTATTATCTTCAGTTCTGCAGATTCTGGGATTAACACTCTGTGACTCTGAACATGCGGCAGGGATTAGGAATGTTGTAGTTGGGCCTGGTTGACTGAAAGAGTTGGTGTAGAGCTATGGGAATAAGGGGGATATTCAGGATGCTGAAGACCTGATCTCCCTTTGCCTGTTTCAGAAAGGAAAGTTAAAATTCTCTTAGGTCCTCAAAGAGATTAAGGCGTTGTCACGTGAAAAGTGGCAGAAAAGAAGAATTTTCTATCCAACGTATATTAATTATTTTTTTTTTTGTCTATCAGTGTCCTTCCCAGAATGTCAAAGCCAAAACAGTCTGTTAGTGTCTCACCTAATGAGACCTTTCACTTACTGGACAGGACATTTGATATCTTTTAATATAAGGACTGCACTTAACAGTGGAGGGAAAACCCCTCAGCAGGTTTCTCCTGTGAGTTATTCTGCCATCGACGAAACTGTCAGCACCTAAAAACAGACACTGTAACAGTTCACGAAATAACACCTTTATTAATACAGGTTTGTGACAACTTAGAGGGTTGATGTTGTCAGTGATGACATTTAACTGCCAAAGTTATACTAAAACCAGGCAGCAATGACAACAAGGCCGGGCATGAGCACATGCTCTAAGGCAAAGCAACTTACGAAGAATATTAATACTTAAAGCAAAAACTTAAGCATGCACCCTAAAGCAAAAGCAACTTACAACTAAGTAAGACAGCTTACAAATAATAAGGAAAGCAAAGACTTAAGCATCCACCCTAAAGCAAAAGAACTAACAAAGAATAAGTAAAAATTTTAGAGTCCTGTGGAGGAAAAGTAAAATTAGCGTATAAGTGTAAAGCAATCGCTCACCCCACGGCATCCTGAGAAGGTGGAAGGAGAAAAGGTAGTCCCTCGGTCACCTCCACAACATTGATGGAACTTCTCCCTGATTTTTGCTTATGTCCCATCTCTTTTTATACCTTTTTCTTTAGGCAGTTTGAGTGGCCGTAGTCAATAAACTAATTTTTGGGGTAATAGACAGATGAAATAGGCCCAAGGATCCACTTCCTGAGTTCCCAGCAGCCAAGATGTTCACGCAAAAAGGCCTTGTTATCTCCATATCACTCCTTTCTTCATTTTAATCCTTTTGTCAGTTTCTGGGAATGTCTCCCCAGGTGCTTGGTTTTTCCAGGAAACCATCAGGAACCTTAACTATCACCTTCCAGGTGTGCATAAATCCCAGCTCAGAAGCTTCATGCAGAAATAGGGATAAAAACCAAAAATGTTTTGGGCTCTTTTGATAGCAAGGGGTTTTTTTTATGTAGTGCTTCTCATACTGTTTAGACATCTGGTTGGCCTCTGATGACCATGTTGATTGCCACTGTGGTTTTCTTACTGGCATCTGGCTGTGCAGCTGTGTCCTTTCCTTCTGGCTGAAAAGCTTGCTGCTCTCCTCCCTGCCTGAGCTTCATCACTGCTGTACAGTTATGCTGTAGTTCACTTCAGGCTCCACTCAGATCCGTTTAAAGGTATGTCTTGGCAGAGAATATGGCCATTCTTTACACTTTGTTAGACAGGCAGAAGCCTGTCATGTTGAGTGACTTGATGCTGAGTAGTTCCAGACAGCTGCCTCTTGTTCCAGGTCTCGCTCTCTCTTTATCTGTATTTACATTTAGATGCTGTTCCCTTCCTGTCTTGGGAGCCCAGTTTGAGTAGGTACTGCCTTCGTTTATAAGAGAAATGCCATTGGAAGGGAAAGCTCCATGAACCTCTTTTCAGTTTGGCATTTCTTCCTGTAGCCCAGCAGTCCACTTGGCCAAATTAGTCACTCAGCAAAGCTGTGGGTGGAAAGACTACCAATTTTTGAGACTAAGGCTGTACAAGAGCAGACATTGCCACAGTCCCTCTATAGATCTGATGGTCTTGGTCACCTCTGCGTTGTTGCATTAAATGATGGGTAGTTTTTGTTGCAGTTGTCCTTTCAGCAAAGTATGAGCAGGTTAAGACTGTACCGTGAGCACACAACTGGCAGAGAAAGTGTGCCAGTGAAATTTTGGATTGAGAAATTGTGGAAAAAGTGCCTGAGGGAGTCTTTTGAAACCGATGCCAATCTTCTCCAGTTTGAAAACGGCAGGACTTCTTAGCAGGGATGTGTCTGTTATGGGTTCAGGGAGGCTACCACAAAAAAGGAGTCCAAGTATGTGGGTTATATGTTTCCATGTAGTTTCAGTTATTTCACATTATTTTAGTGTCTTCTGACAGACGTGAAAGAAGTAGAGGCACAGCCTCCTTGGGAGCAGAGTCTTTCTGGAGCTCCTGGCTGTGCCAAGGCCGTGCGTGCTCCTGTGTGCTCCGTGCTAGGGTCCCCCTCCCTCAGCTCTCCTGAGGGTCCTTGGGTTCACCAGAACCCTGTGAGGAAACTCTGGGTCCTTTGGCTGTGTGACGTGAGGCATTATGTGCTATTGTTCTTCCATATGAATTTAAGGAGCTTAATCATCATCCCGTTTAAAGTGTATGGTGCCTACACAGATCTTCAGAAAAAGCCTCAGTCATCTTCCTTAGCAAAAATGTGTGATTTGCTGCCAAGTAATTACACCTTTGTAATATACTGAGGGTGGTGCTGCTTTAATCTGTGAAAATGCTGCTTTGGAAAGTGTGTATCAATAGATGAACTCATTGAACTTCCAATTCACTGAAATATCTTTTGCAGCCTATTTTAAACCTGATTTAGTGGATTGTTTGTGAATGGCGCATTTCAATTTCTGAGTGCCTGGTGCTGTGAATCCAGATCCTGTCTGTTCACTCTGCAGCCACGTGAGTGCTCCTAGGGAGTGTTCACCTAATCAGTACACCCATTCATGCAGGATGGATCTTGGAGTACCTTGTGAGTTTTGTTCAATGTAAGATAAACAACTTGGCCTCCAGTTTGACTTTCCATTCAGTAATGCACTGCACATGATAAATATGCCACTGCTTTGAGTTTAATCTTGGGCACCAACAATACTCTGGTAACGTGAAAGTAGGACAATTAGTCTAGAATTTATATTGTTTACATTTTTCCTGCTGCAGAAAAAAAAGATACAGTGCCTCATCTCTCTGTGAGTCTGATCTGCGTATTTGCTACCTCTCCACCTGTTTTCAAAAGTGTATGTCAAGGGTCTTTTTAAAAAAAACTTCATCAGAGGAAACATTTTGCTTTCTTTTTCCTTTTAAAGATAAATCTGTTCAGTCTTAGAGCAGCTGCCCTCATAGATTACTGCATAGTTAATCAAAGTTGAGGCTTAACATTTCAAATCCAGCTGGTTTTTGGCAGCAAATGCTAGCAGGTCACTAAATGCACTTAGCCTGGATGCCTTAAAGCAATCCTCTTTGATTGTGGAGTTTTTAAGTTTGCATTTATCTTGTGTTTGCCATTGCTTTTCCTTAGACTTTTGAGCTTGACAGATATTTGTGATGCTCTCACAAACTGCCCAGCTGTTTGCAGCCTGCAAGGCAGAGGAAGAAAGGGCAGATCTTCAAGTGGTGTAAAACTGCTGTTGATTTGCTCAGTTTGCAAAGCTACATAGTAGTTTGTCTACTCTTCCCAAAACATATAGCTTTTACTACTGCTAGGATTTTGTAGGTGATTCCTGGAAATATGAAGAGTGGAATAGGATTCTAATTGTCCTCTATGGTTCAGGATTTTTCACAGGAAAACTTGCAATCTTTTAGTTAGAAATGGGTCAGTTGGTGCAGCGAAATCTACGAAATGGAATAAAATTTCAGCTTGTTAGCAAGGAGGGTGCAGGCTGGGCTTCAGCATTCACTAATTTCCCAGTCTTTAGAAATGATGAGGCTTAACTTGGTCACCTTTTACCTATGCTTTTTGAGGAGCTAGGTTAACACCTCTGTTGCTGTGCAGAAATATTCTCCATCATCTGCTGAGAAAAAATGCCAGTAGTGTGCCAGAATGTCTTGTTTGTCCATGCTTTTACAGCTTTGCCTTGCTATGTATTGCTAATCAATTCACACTGATCTGTTCCTGTACAGCTAAAAGCATAGCCTGAAAGCCAGAGATAACAGTACAAATCCCTTCTGGCTTTTCCACATCTGTGATATGAAATGGCATGCTGCTCCCACTTCAGCTGGTAATGCTTCAAATTACTGGAGTGAGAAGGTGTGAAATAGATCCTTGATAATGCATGTGTGTGAATTTAATGGCTATGAGTAGATTAACCTTGATTCAAGAGGGGTGACAACCTTGTCTTGATTTATAACAAGCAGTTATGTTACCAAAGAGATTTAATTTGCTTTGAACGTTCTCCTTTATAGATATATTGTATTGCATTAGCTGCTGTACTCCCCATAGAAAAATTGTCAGGATTTCTCTGGGTAAACATCAAGTGACCTCCAAAATAGATAGTTGGCTCTATTTAAGTCTCAGCATTTATCTCACATAGGAGCATCTGATATGTTTGATAACTGGTCACTGTTTATTTCCTTCAATAAAGGGAAGTTGTACAGATTCAGAAGGCAGTTATTTATATTCAGAGCAATTAAGTTTTGTTAGCGCTGTTCTGACCTTGCTCTGAAGAAATCTCACTTGCTGGAAATTCTAACTCCTTGATTACCTAAAATACTGTAGCTACACAAGCAGTATAGAGGGATTATATTCTTTAATAATGAATATTGATGAAAGAGACCATTGAAACCAGACATCAGCACTAGTAAAGAGGATCTGCTAACACTGAGCTTTGCAAGCGTTGGAAGGCACCTGACTGTACTACTGCTGCATGGCAGCTTGGATGCTCAGTGACCTCTAGTTTTAAGTGGATTTACAGTTTTAAAGGCCAAAATAATTTCACTGGACTAAACAGGCTGCACTTTGAAACCAAATGTTATTGCTGGTCTTGCCATATCTTTACAATTGGAAACTGCTTATGGTTCCCATGTTCTCATGCCCTTTTCTTTAATTCTGCATGAAGAGAGGAACAGCAATAATGGGAGCATGTCTTGGGCTCCTGGGATAAAAGATGAGAAGCTGTTATTAATCTCTCTCAATAGCTGTATTTTCAATGCTCTCATTTGTTGAAGTTCAGTGAAGGGCCAATTGCTTTAAAATGGTAGGAAACAATTAGGAATGCCATCTTTATTTAAATAGATAACTGGTGATGGATTATTTTAATGTTCTGTTCTTCCACCCTAAAATTATAATACAGATTTTACAGCCTTATTCAAATTGAAGGGACAAAGTAGCATGTTTAGAGTTTAGCTTTGCCTACTGTTCCATGTTACCTGAAAATAAAATCAAAGATCAAACCCATAATGGGTATATTTAATTTCATTTCAGTTACTGGCTGTGCTTCAGACAAGCTCTCATTTTAATTTCCATCCCTTCTGAACAGCATTTTCCTTGGCAAGGGGAGTTTAAAGTTGCTGCTTAGGTTTTACCTTGTCTTTCCACCACCAGACACAGTAGGGCTGAAAATCTGTTCCTGCTGTCTTCTATGAGATGTAGGGAGGAGCAGGAAAGGAATAGCTGGGGAGTTAGTGGAGGATTGTGATTTTGCCCCCAAATTTCCTAAATGCTTGTAAGGATCAGCATGTCAAAGGCTTGTATTTGTAAGTCTGTTGAGGGAAGGTCATTAAGGACAAGTGCATCCCTCAGTTTCTTGCGTGACCACAGACCACTCCCAGTAATACTCATTTTTAACTCCTAAGTTCTCTAAGCCAGAGTGCATCTGGCAGGAAGGCAAAGGGTTTCTGGTACACCAGAGTCATCTCAAACACTGCCCTGGAAACATAGCTGAGCTACTATTTAACCATCTGGCTCTGAAATAATGTCTTTGTGACTAGGTTTTTATCCACTCTCCAACACAGCTTCCTAAGGATGGCTGGCCAGTATTTGTATTTCAGTAGTTTAATGCTCAACATTCCAGCGTTTTCTTACTTGTTTGCTCACTTTCTCTGTTAAGAGCTGACATTTACTTTACTGCCATCATACTGGGATATCTCTTTCTTCCTGATCTTACTGGCTATTAATTATAGATCTATAGATCTTCAACTTTTTTGCTCTTTTCTGTCTGCCTCACAGCTGACACCATCTGTAGAGAAGAAGAAGTCTCGTAGAGAGATGTGTGGTGCAGAGATGCAGTGCAGAAAAGTGAATTAGCTTTATCTCTTCTCCCTCTGCAGCCTGGTGGCTAAGGACCTGCCTGCCAGGGGTTGGATTCAACACAGGGACATCAAGTGACAACGCTGGATATTGTGGTTGTTGGGCACCAGCACTCAGGGCAGGCCTGAGCCTTCTTGTTCTCTTTGGAAAACAGGTTTATCTGCAGTACAAAAGAGAATATCGAAGCTTGTCTGGATCTTTAGACATGAAGAGCACATGTCTTATTCTGCAGTTATTTTAGGAGTTTCAGGGTTTACTGGTAATGCAGGTGATTTACAGAACATGACTTTTCAATAGCACTTGTGTTGCTGGTCACTGTCATACACCAGAACAACAGGAAAGCAATTCTGTGACTATGGTAATGCTTCAGCTACAAGCTAGAGGTGAAATAAAACTGCAGGCACGCTGCCTATTAGAAGAGTTATTTATATGAACAGCTTTGATAGTACTTTAAAATCTACTTTTCTTCTGATGTGGAAAATTGTGAAGGATGCGCAGATGGGACCTTTTCACAGCTGGATGTAGGCACAGCACACTCTGTTAGTATTTCTGGCCCCTGTGCAGAATGCAGAACAGCTCCTGTGTCCTGGGGCAGGGTGCAGCTGCAGCTGTGGTGTCTCCTGCAGGCTGTGACTGTGCCTGGCTGACATGCCCTGCAGAAGGAACCCGGGAAGTCCCAGCATCCTGGCCAAATAATGGCATGTGAGGTGATGCTTCTGCACAGCCTCCTAGACAGGGCTCTGTGAGCCTCTCCTAAGCCTTTTCCACTCGGCTCAGCAGAGCATGCAAACATCTCATGCTCCAAAGAACCAGTTTTGTAACAGAAGTAGTGAAAATAGGAAAAACTTTCTCTGTTCTCTTGCCTGCTGTGTGTTTGACTGGTTGCAATCATGTATTTTCACCTTTCATTTGTTCTGCTGCTTTATAATGAAGATGTTGTTTGAGGCTGACTGGTCTGGATTGCTTGTGCCTTATTCTTGGCAAGCCCAGCAAATTATTACCTGGCTTTGAAACTGAAGAAGTAATAAGTTTATGGAACACAGTTCTTGTGGTCTAAAATAGCTAATGCTGGAGCACCTGTGACTCACCAGTATTCCCTCTTTTCTGCTAGGCTCTGTGAATTTAACTGGGTTGATGGGATATGGCTGTAAGAGACAATAATTCAATCTGTAAATAACATTCTTAATAACACCTTTTCCACGCTTGGCTTCTGTGACTGTCTATTCACCAGTGCAGTTACTGCTGAAGGGAGTACGAGGTGTTAGTAGGAAAAATCCTGCAATTTGAGGGAGCAGCAGTGGTGTGAGGAGGGAGGCAGCACTGTAATTTGGGATGTGTGAATGCCAATGGAGCAGTAGACCAGCTGCCTCAGGGGCATTGTGTCTCTGGTTTCTCTTGTGTTCCCTTCCTGTCAAAGCTCCCAGGCTTCCGTTCTGCCATTTTTAACCTGATGCGATTTCCAACTGCTGCCAAGTGCACACTCTACAAAACTAGTGAAAAAATGAATTGTTGGTTTTAGTTTCCTAGTAAAATAAATAATCCTATGGCTGTAAGGTTTTAGTCAATGAGGAAAAAATGTATAACAGTGAAAACCGTGATAGTTTAGTACTCATAAGTTTCAGAAATCATTTTGCCCTGATCAGACATTTATTTATCCAGTCATAAGTGTAAAATAAACAAAATAAAATCCATGCTGCCTGCAATGTCCAAATTGGAATTCTCACATAATTATTCTAAAAATTGTCTAAAAAGTCTAAAAGCTGAAGTCTTCTGACTGAGATATACTTAGTTATACAAAGATGCATTATTTAGTAGATAGTCTTGAGAGTTTATTTGCCACTCTTCTTGTCTCCAAAGAATTATGCAGAAGAGACAAGCTACTTATCCAATGTTTACTCCTCTTTAATCCACATAGATGTTGTATATTGGTGGTGAATAATTTGTTTTCATACATCCAGAAAGCATCCAGAATGAGTGGATCATCTTGGTGATTCATGTTCACAATGAAGCAGTGTCTGAGACACGTTTTTTCATGGTCATCGCCTTAAGTGCTCCTCTGCTTTCACTTACCTCCTCCTGCAGCTGTCAGATAACTTCCTAAGCACTTGAGCTAATTTAGAGTGTGCATGGACCAAGGGATGATATACAGTGCTTTTGCTGTCTGCCAAACCCGAATAGTTCACACTTTGGCACACTTTTTTCAGGCTGACAAGTCCCCTCTAATGTGCTCAGAAGCTGATTTCCAGATGGTGGATGGTCCTGGACGAAGAAGTGCCCTCCACATCAGTACTCGGCCTGAGGCATGAGCCCACTGTGTGGGCTGAGAACTGGATCCAGGGAGAGAGGCTGAGGAAACAGAGGCCATACAACTGAGAAAAGAGTTCCTAGAATTATCATCGACTATCAGACAATCAAAATTCAACATTTCTTATCCACATGGTAACGTGACTCTGTTTTTCCCAGGGAGGCTGGACTTCAGCACGTCCTATCCCCCCACCCAGCCCTCTCTCCTGTAATGATTTGATTGCTGTTATTACTTGTGATTGTCACAGAGGGCATGGATATGAATAGCTATAACCTGTGCATTTGGAAGAGATAATCTGTTTATCTCTGAGGTCAAAAGAGCGGCTTAGATTTTTCACATAATCTGATATTCAGAAGCAGATAGTATTGAAATTATGTCTGTGCCGGACTAATTGGGATTTGTGCTTTGGGATTTGTGTATACTGTGCATGCTGACATTGGGAGGAAGATCTGTTTAATGGGGGAGACTGGGAGGAATTGCTGAGCTTTCTGTGGGTTCTCTTTATTTAGGGGAAGAGAAAGAAAAATCAACTTTTCAAATATACCTTTAAATAAGTGAAATTTTGAGCTTTCATACTTGTGTTTAGGATTCTTCCATGG
>JAYRBT010000114.1:17173022-17211278 GCA_036023395.1 Myiotriccus ornatus
AGTGGCCTGTGGGCAGGGTGTCGTAGTTAGGGCTAAACTCAGCCAAATCCCTGCCTAGTGAAACCCTGACTAATCTGGGGGAAGGTTTAAGAAATGCTTAGGTGGGGCTGGAGGCTGTTGGTGATCTGATGGGCACAGGTTAATCTTGCCTCTTCTGCAGAACTGCACGTTGGATCTGTGCGTTTGCAGCTGGGAGTTTACAAAGTGGTTTTGAAAAAATTCTGTGGCCAGATCCAGGGGATCAGGGAAGATCCAGCTGAGGTTCAAAACCACTCTCCAGACAAAACGGTCTTGGAATGCAAAAGGCATCACCAAGAAACGTTTTACTGGCAGGTTTATGTGTCCTGCACAGGTTGGCTGGGGGTTGTGTACTACAGTTGTTCATTTGTATTTTCTTTCAATGTGATAATTTTTTTTTTTCTCTTTTTCCAACTGGCAGAAAGGTATATCTGAAATCCTTAGTTTTCCTGATGATGAGGAGGAGGAGGAGAGGGCACGTCCAAGGAAAAGAGCTCGTCTGGATTCCTAAATTAAACCGAAACTTTGAAATAAGGACTTTTGTGATGAGTTTGCAGTGCTGTGACTGCTTAATGCTAAAATATGGAACAAGCTGCAATCCACCATATAGATCACTCTTGGTGATATCTTATTATATTATAATAATGTCATATTGTACTAATATGTGTTAGTAATATAAGTAATATATAGTTAATATCCTTAATATACATTTTATATTTTAAAAATATTTAATGGTTTTAATTAATATAAAGTAATACAGTAGTAATATATAATATATTAATATGAAATAATACACTAGTAATATATATAATATATAATATATAATAATATATATAAAAGTAATGTATGAGTAATATATATAATATATATAATTAAAATATAAGTATAATAAGTGTTAGGTCCGTTTCTCTGGAACAGTTTAATATGAAACCAATTCTCTGGACATTTTTGTAGTTAGTTTTAATTGTAGCTCTTGTTTGAAAAGTAAGTGTTAGCTCCATTTCTCCTGGGACAGTTTAATATGAAACCATTTCTCTAGACATCTTTGTAGTTAGTTTTAATTGTAGCTCTTGTTTGAAAAAAAAGTGTTGTCTTTGTAGATATGTAATACAGCTCGTTCCATTAAAAAGAAGTTTATATTGTATTAAAGATTTAGGAATTAATTTATTTAGGACTTTGTAATTTCATAAGATGTGTTATTTCCAAATGTTCTTTTAATAAAAACTTTTCATGAAACCTGTCTGGGTGGGATTGTTCCTTCTCCTGTGAGTTCCTGTTTCAGTCAGCAATGTCCTGCCATGTGCAAAAGGTAATCCCTCTCCTGGCTTTGTTTTCAATCCGTCCAGGCCAAACCAGTGAAGGGTTTTAATAGAATTCTAATCCTTTGAAAGTGAATTGCTGGTGACTTCTCCAGCCTGGTAACTGAAGCAACTATTTTTGCTTGAAATTGCATTATTTTAACAGATCTCAGTACCTGCTTCTGTTCTAGACGTTCTCAGGTGTCTGAGGCCAGTGGTTGAGCAAATCTGTGCACTGCAGGGATGGTTAATGGCCTCACTACTGAACATGTTCCAGCAAAATCAGTGAGTTTCCAGCATTCTGGAAAGTAAGTGTTAGTAGTGTATTTCCATGTAATTCAAAATATATAAAGCATGGGCTAAGTGTAAGAGGAGGAAAAAAATCCCTTTACTTATTGATGATATGATTTATCCTCAAAATATCCTTCTGCTCTTGAGGTCTGTGGTGAGCTTCTTAAAACCACTGCTTCCTTATGGCTTCTTCCTTGCCTTCAGACAGGAAGATGCCCTAAAGCAGGGACTAACAGCCAGCTGGAGCTCTTCCAGCAGTGCACTGTTCTGTCTTGTGCTTCCAATCCTCCCCCTGCCTTGGTTTTTCCATGGTAGGCAACTGGGCAGGTGATGGCAGCACCCATCCTTCCGAGTGCATTGTCTTTCTAAAAGGTATCAGCATCGTGTGGCTTCTGTTCCACTGGCTGAGGGATACAAAGGAAGGATTTCATCATTTGAAATAGGCACAAAACTCCCAAAAGGGAACAAAAGAACAGAGCAAATTTGTCACCTCTGCAAAATAAGGCTTTGCAAAAGAAAAATGTTTTCCCTATTCAGTTGCCGGGGGTAGGGGGGAGGAGGAGAAAAATACCCCCGAGACTGATGGGAGCCCAAACAGTAGGTCACAGGTTAGGAGCAAAGAGGCATTTTAGCTATTCCTTGGTTATGTTATGGTTATTACAGCTATTGCACTTACTCTTATTAAGCTGCAGCAATTCCTAGTAATGTGAAACTTCATCTTGCATCAGGAAAATGGGATTTTCCAAAAACACTCAGCATCTAAGCTGCTTCTGTTGAAGTTTTGTTAGTGCCATGTGCTTTAGAAAATTTTCTTGAGGGTTTTATGCTTTGGTCATCTTGTCTGGGTATGAAAAGAGAAAAGAAAATAATAAAGAATGAGCTGCATTGCCAACTCAAATCACTTCAGCAGAAATCTTTGGTATATTTGTCAGAGCACTTTCTTTAGCAATCTGTAACAGAGACTCATTTTTTATTCAGAGGGGTCAGAAGAAACTTTTGGCTCCCAAGCTTTATGACTCAGGGGGAAATTTAATTGTTATTTCTAGAATAGTTTGTTATACGATTGTTTTAATTGCTCATTCTTATGGGTTCTGTGAGAAGTTGCCTTCTTGACTTCTCAGAGCTGATAACTACTGTGTCTGGCGATAAAGAAGTCAGGTAAGATCATCCCTGAAATGAGGTGGAATGCTGCAGGGTGAGCATTGAAATGCAAACTTAGGAAAATTGAAAATAGGTGAGGTTTGGTTAGGTGGAGACACTTGCATACTGAAAATAAAGCTATATTTCATTTAAAAAACCACCAAAAACACCAACCTGGAATAAATGTAACAATTATGCAGAATGGCTCTTGGCTAAGGCTGGCTTTTCAATGCTAGACTAGGCTTTAAAAGATTTGAGTTTCTTTTCTTCAGTTATGTGTGAAATCACCTCCCATGCCACACATACAGGGAAATTCAGGCCTCACTGAACAAGGGAGAGTACAGGAGCTATTAAATCATGAGTTCAAAGTGCTTCTCTGTATTATCCCTTTAAGTAAAATTCACTGCTACAGAAGATAAATAAATCTCTCTGCATGGAAAGTAAACAAAGTTACCAACACTCTTGAGGCTGTTTAGACACAGCTCATGTTGGTGATTGCCCAAGTTAAAGTCAGTGTGAAAGGATGACCATTTCTCCAAACAAGACTTAATGTACAATCCTAGCACTGGTTGCATTTTTTGTCTGTGGAAAGCAGTGAACATCTGGATAGTTTTACCTCTAGAAGTTCTATGTATGGTTGGACGTAAAAGTTTGTATTTGTGCACGTGGAGGTTTATTCAAGACTATTCCATATCTTCCAGCTAGCTGTGGGATCAGAAGAGCTAGTTTTGGATGAATTTCACGGCAATGTGTCTGACACTCTGCCACAAGCAGTGAATGTTGACCAGTGCAGGCAGCTTGCAGCCTGCTCACCACACAGAGCTAATTATTCTCTAGAGTCATCTCTCTGCTGACAGCTTATATTCAACCTTTAGGAAAGACTAAATCATGGACCTGTATTTATGGGGGAAAAAAAGCAGCTTGATCCTCTGAATCTGTTGCATCAGGTAATTCTTTGGTTTTTTCCCCTCAGGAGTTTGTTGCAGACACTGTATTTTTGATTTTGTACTTTGCTATCCAGAGAGTTAATACACATCTTAAAGCAACTGTGGTGTTCTCTCTCTCTCTCTGTCTTTCTGGCAGTCACAGATAACAAATTCAGAGTATCATTCTGTGCCATGTCACCATGCTTCTGTCACTGATAGCTTTTTCTTGGTATGATTTCTGGTTTCTGTGGTTACCATCTTGTGAAGAAAAACACAGCAGCAACATGAATAGCATACAATGATGTTATAACAGCTATTAATACTGATTATATAATTTATGTTTTTGGGGCCCTGAAGGTACCCAAAGCATTAATTTCCCAAAATGTCCATATTGATTTATTTCCTAATTTTCTGTTTATCTTAATGTTTGTCATCCTCTTTCTCCTGCATTCTGGAAGAGGACCACAGCTGCCTACACTTTTCCTCATCTTCACACGGAGTACCACATCCTGCTACATTGTCCCCCACCTATAAAAGGAGGAGAATGACCACACCACAGAAAGAGTCATAGGAAAACAACCAACACGTGTGAGCTGAGAGCTCCATGAAGATGATGATGGACGATGCTCAAAAATGGAGAAAAAGCAATAGGAGGGGAAGAAAAGGAGATAATTGGAGGGTGTCTTGTGGTAAGAGGTTTTTTAGAGTGCCATGAAATGGGTGGAGGATGTCTGTGTGGTCTGCCTTTATTAATCTTGTGGGCTAAACAGAGCCGAGGAAAAGAGATTTCCCGATAGATACTTGCCATGACATCAGTGTGGTATAGTTAAGAACAACTGAGCTCTTTTAACAAGACAAATATGAGAAATTAAGTAATAAAAACTACTAGAAATTGAGTCCTTTTGTTCCAAATAAGGAGTAGTTACAGTGATTAATCTGTTTTATGTGAATTGGCAAACTGATAGAAAGGCATGTTAATAAGCTTAAGTCACATACATGTTGTAGTTTCATCTAGTGATTTCATTGTGTATAAACCTTTTTCATGCTCAGTAGGCACAAAAAATGAAACTACATTTAGCATCTTTTTAGGAGAACCTGCTGTAATTCACTGAAATTTATTTTTCAATGCCTTGAATATTCATTTGACATGGAGATCCTTCAGTTTTGCCTGCCTGGCTATTTATCAGAAGTGAGGATAAACGTATTTTTTCGCATAAACGAGTCTTTATTGATTTCCTGTTTGGCTTCTCATCATTTCCAATAATTTGTTCTAATAAACACTTGGCACTCATGCATAGCAACAGGCAAAGAGTAAACAGCAGACTTTGTGCCAGTGAAACAGCACAAGTCCTTGGAAATAGTGCACAGTCTGATTCCACGTGTTTTCCTTGTGCATACCCCTTTCTTACGTTGCTATTTCACGCTGTGGGGGGTGTGTCCACCATCCCAACTTTGACCACTCAGAGACAAATCAGAGGTTTCATCCAAATGCTGCTACAAACAATGTGAATGTCCATTTGCTAATTAGATATCTTCTGTGTTTGCTGCAGTAAATCCTGTTTATCAAGGCTGGGCCCATCAAGTTGCAAGCAGGAGGACACTGGCAGTTCTTGAGTGAGTTCAGTGAGAGGGTCTGCAGAGCCGTGGCAGCACAATGCAGTGACAGCAGTGGGATGCAGGAGGTGTAGCCAGCAGAGCCCCAGGCCTGTGCAGGTTATCTGTGTGTCTTAGGAGTAAATGTTTACTTGCCTGAGCAGAATTAATAATGTTCGAGGAAACACCTGAAAACTTGATGGATTTATCTGTGAACAAGGGCATCTCTTCATCTGTTTAGGGTCTCAAGCCTGCGGCTGTCACCAGTGTCTTACAGAGTCTGCTGAATATCATCTCTTGGGAGATGGTAATTCCTATTTGCTTGCTCTGACCACCTCCTTCTCCCAAGGCAAGTGATTTTGGCTGCTATTGGAGGCAGAGAAGTGAGCCAGGTGACCATTTGTTGGTTCCTGAGGCAGCAGTGGAGTGATGGCAAGTGGTGTTCAGCTGTTCATTCCTAGAGGAAACGACTCGACATTTGCTGAGACTGAAGAGCACAAATAGGATAGACTCCACAGCTCAGTGGATGTGTGAGAGCATAATTCCATTGTGTGACAGCCCCTGGAGGTATTGGCCACCAAACTTGGATTTTCCAAATTACTTCAGTCTTTCCAGCACAGAGCAGCCAGAGTTGCATCTTAGCTCGTGTAATCCCTTGTAAGTAAATTGAAAGATGCTCCTGGGAGATCCCAGTCCATATAAAACCACATAGAGCCACTTTTATTATTCACAATTATGCTCTTTTATGGATATGCTGGAGCATGTCCCCCTATGGAAGAAGCCTCCAGTGTCTCATATCAGTAATTGCTTGTTTGCATCTCTGTCTGCTGTCTGAAAAAGACATTGGGAAAGGGTGGTAACTCATTTAAGAACCTTTATTTAGCAATCTAAAATTTCATTTAAAAGTTAAACCCTTATGAGCGTGCAAACTATGATTTAGATTTATTTTTTTTTCAGAAACAGCTTATTTAGCATTGCTCTGCAGCATTTTGAGAGAGGTACCCTTGGTGCATTCTGGCCTTCTGGAAACGAGAACAAATACAAAGTTCCTCCAAAAGAAACACCGTAGAACGTCTGACCTCTCGTGCAATGAAATACTAAACAAATGCATTTCAGAAAGGTTTCAGTGCCAGATTCTAGTTCTGCTATGTCAGTCTGAGCTATTCATCACTCTGTAGTTATCCCCCAAGGAGGGAAGGAAAGGGCAAACATCCCTTGTGCTCAAGGAGTTTCAAGGTTATGCTTGTCTGGACCTTTTCAGTTCCTCCTGTAGGGAAATCTCAATGGCGAAATCAAGAAAATGCAGGCACCGTAATTCAGTATCATTCTTTTACTTTTTGTTAAAACGGGGCTATGTAAGCTGAAAAAATTAGGATGTAGATGAGCTTATTGTATTGCTGCAGAGGAAGCTTGGAGGAGAAGGGAAACTGTGCAAAGGAAACGCAGGAAAATGAGCTGCTGTTCATGTTTCTTGTAGAGTCTTGCAGCACAGCCCTCTGCTTGATGGGCTGGGTTTGTACTGTCTTTACTCAGTCTCATACAACGCAAGGAGTGCACTGTTTTCACTGTCTTTATCCAGGTCAAGAAGGATTCAGTGTGAATCAATCACTATATTATTTACTCAAGAGTGTTCTCAGCACTACTACATGAGGTGAAGGGAGCCAGGAGTAACAGTGCCCATCACCAAGCTCCCAGTCCTGCTATCCCAACTTTTTGGTGATCATTTGCTTGTAATTAATGTTTATTATGGCTTTTAAAAGATCACATTAATCATCCAGGAAGATCCTGGATTGATCAGAAAATTGTGCTGAAAAATATCAGTCACTTGACCCACAATACTACAGTCAAATTCCTAACCTAGGCAGATGTCTGCTACTGCTGTTACTTCACCAAATTATTTTACCTCCAATCTTGCTTTAATTCTCAAGAAATTATTTCCTTATGCATGAGTACATTGATAAATCCAGGAAATTACTCTCCATGCACATATTTTGATTCTTGTATGGTTCTCTGTTTCCTTTTTCCTAGCTGCTCCCTTCTGAGTCTTCCTTATTTAACATCTTCAGATATTAAAGAGAGAGGAAAGGGAGCTTCTCGAGCCCTACTGGAGTGCCACGCATGGAAAAATCTTCTGGGAGGGTACTTTTGGTCACTGAGTCTTTCCACACTTAAATCACCATTTTGTCTGAGATCTCTCCTACGATGTTTAATTGTAGGCACTGTGTTGAAATCTAATCAGGTAACATTGTTGTGATGAAAAGAAGCGCTGTAATCATGTTTTACAAACGGGGAAATAAAGCCCACACAGACAAACAGCAACAGATGCAGACCCAGCTCTGCTCAGGAGAGATAAAACAGAAGCTGTTAAATGCCCTGAGGTATTGAAAACTTTGTAGGAGATGCATCTGCTTTTGCTTGGAGGCTCAGCCCTAGCAATATAAATGCTGGATACTTAAGGGAAAAGATCTTTGTAATTCTGCTAATGAGAAAGTGTGCAGGATTTACCAAGGACTATCAAGCAGTAGCAAACCCTGTACTGAGAGGCAGTGATTTGTTATATTCCAATGATGCCAGAGCTAGTGTGCCTGAAGAGTTGTATCCATATGGAGTCACAGGTGTCTGAGTCACTGTCTTTGCCCTCACACAGGTGCTCAGTCCTGCATGTGCTGTTGATGAGTAACTGTTGATCCTTTGTTTCACAAATGTGATATTTCAGTGGTGCAGTTTCCTGCCATTGTGGCTGGTTCTGCCAACTGTTTTTAGGGCTGGATTTGAAATTTTATTTTTCAGTGCAGGGCAGAAGGACATTTTTTATATGTTTATCGAAAGTGGAATCTCTCCAAATTAGACATGAAAGTCAAGAAGGAAAAAATCCTTTCTAGTGTAGCAAATGCCTTCAGACTTCTCAGATGGAGTTCTCTGTTCCTTCAGTTTAGCAGAGTAAGGGCTCAGTGCATTCTGCAAAATTTCCTCTGAAATATGTGTTGATTCCTGAGTTAAATAACTCAGAGTTAATTAACATGCCAAGCAACATGTTACTGTGGCTGTACAGTTACTGTGGTGCTACAACAACTTGAGCTTATTTACTTCCAGGATGGCACTGTGGAATACATCCAGTGAGATTATCATAGTCTTAACTCTCCCTTTTAGTTGCTAAATTGATTCTGTTTCCACTGTTTCTCGTTATAAACCGTATTCTCTGGAGTCTGGAGACCTTTCTTAATTTCTTTCTGAAACCTTCCCAAGGTTGCAGTGGTATGAACACCACAGCTGCTGCCACACACAGGTAACAACTCCCTATTGCAACCTGACAGTCATCTACTTATACAAGGGGATTGATAATAGAAGGGGAGATTGATGAGGAGAAAAGGTGGAAAATATCATCCTAATCGCTTTGTACATTATCCCAAAAGTTTAAAAAAGGGGGAAAACACGGGGGTTTATTCTTTTTGATCTAAAAGTACTATATTTAAGGAAAACGGGTACTACTGTGAAATTTTTGTTTATTTAAAAAGTGTAATTATTCTTGAATGCCTTGATGGTGAGTCTTCAGTCAGCTCTGACTACTGAACAAATGGCTGAAAGCCAAGACTTATTTACTACCCGAGAGTTACTTAGGCCGTAGCACACAATCAAGGGCATTATCCCAATTATACAGTGATTATTTTGGAGAAGAATGTGCCATTTGAATCCATAAATAATGCACTTCACCATCTCAACGTTGTGAAGGGGGGTACTGGTGCTGGGTAACTGCAGACTTCTGAGAAATTGCTTTGGGGAGGTTTTCAAAGATGCCATCATGGAAGGGAGGCAGGCGCCTGGCTCCCGAAAGTCAGATGACAAATGGATAGATATCATTTAAGAGAACCTGGTCCCCATTTCCTTCTGGATTGCTGCTTTTTGCTGAGGACCACCACTGCCACGTGGTCTTTCATGTACAAAAGAGGGACACCTCTTGTGTTTGGATGCTTGGAGCTGCTACACTCAATGGATAATATGCTGAAAAAAATACACCTAATCTGAAAAATACAAGCCTTGCTAATCTGAAGCAGAGCAGTGTTATAGTAATGCACTGAGTGCAAAAAGGGAAATTTTTTGTGTTGTATTCAACTTAAGATCTGAAATGATGCTAAGTAATTTAAGCTGTGTAGTCTACAGGTATTTAGTGAGAAGGATAAAGTATCCAGTAGAAGTGGGGTAAGGATAAAGTGCCATGTAAAAATATTTTTTGTAAGACATTGGCAACATAGTCTCCCAACTCCAAAGACAGAGAATGTATAAAAGTCAGAGCTTCATCACAGTTAATTTTTCTGCATTAGGGACACGATTTATTCCTTATATTCCTAGTTGAAGAGATTGTGTTTAATAACTTCTTTTGGCCATCAGCTCCTTAGCTCTCCTGTAGTCTGGCTTGTCCAAAGTAGAATATACAGCATTTATTGAATGCAAGTATAGGTCACACATCCTTCTTGGTTTCTCAGGCACTATTTTATAGTGAAGTACTAAAAATTCAGTGAAGTTTTGTTACCTGTATTTCTCAATAACTAAATCACTACTAGCGATACTGTGTAGGAAGTAAATATTGCATCTATTCAAGTTCTAGAAACAGTTTATATAGTTTGCAATTTCTCATCTGGTTTTGCTTTATGCTGATAAAACAAACCTTGTCTTTGATGACACCCAAACAAAAAACAGGAGAAAGCATAGCTTGTGTAGATTAAGATGCAGCTTTTCTGTTTATGGACACTGAGAAAAAATTTCAAATGTAAGAGCCCTTGTAAGACCTGATTTCCTGAACATCTCCAAACCCCAATGATGTGAGTGGGAGTAGAGTCAAACCTGCTTTACCAAAGTAAAGACACTTTTTTTTCCCATGTATCCAGAAGTTAAAGAGAAGGTTTAGGCATTCTCTGGAAAAACAGGACAAATGCTGTGTTGATTTACCATTCTATACCTCTCCATTGGCAACTCTATGTATATTGCATTTGCAAGGCTGAGTTATTACCTATTTCTGACTAAAATATTCATGGAGCATCTCTGAAGAGCTTCAGATGTCATTCATTATAGATTCAGGTCATGGTTAGCAGTTTGCATTCACACTTGGTTTGATGCAGAGCAGCAAAACCTCCACTTAGCAGCTTAAGAGAGAGTAAACCCAGGTGCTGCAAGCACAGGGGGAGGCTGAGACTCCATCCCCTGTGGAAAAATCTGACTCTCTCCCTCTCTTTTCCTGCATTCTTGCCTCTGTTCCCTGCTAGATCCTCCTTGTATGGCCAGGTATAAACCTAAGGAAACAATGAAGTCTTCCAGGGCAGCAAAGCACAAAAGGGAAAAGTAAAGAAAAAAAAAAAAAAAACAAAAAAAAGGAGAAAAACAATTGATACCAGAGGACAACAAATAACGATAATTCAGAGGATACAGAACAGCCTACATCCATATTCACATTTAGAGGGAGAATAACCTCTGAAGACCTTTGGTTTAACACATTTTACCTACTTTCAAGTTATTACCCCTAAGTCTGGAGGTGGGCAGAAGAAAATTATACATTTATACAAAAATTTGCCCCTTAAGGGAAGTCTCCTACTAACTTCTGGTGGTGAGAGTTTGGTTATGCCTAAAACTGGGAGAAGTTATACTTCTTTCTAAACGAAATGCATGATTTCACTGATCACTTCCTCTTTTGTAATTATTGACAAAAAGAATGTTTATTTTAAGAGTACATGAAAAAAACAGTATAGGAGGTAAATGAAGGATGTCCCCCTGCCCTCCATCACGAAGGACTGGGCAGGAGGAGGGAGTACAGCCACCCTTTACTGCAGGTAGCCATTGCTGCTTCTCCTTCCTGCAGTGTCACTTGCTTAACCCACCCCAGAACTTTTTCTTTAATGAAAAAAATATCAAAAGCCAACCGCTTTATGCTTTGGAGCAATTGTTATTCTTGTGCAGCTCTCTGCCTGAGGCCACCTCTCATAAAATTTGACATCAATCGGTTTCAGTTGCAATTTCAAATGGGTTTATCATTTGAAGGGACGGGAGCTTGTTCCATGATGGATTATTATTACCAAAACACACTCCTGACTGCCAATCTGCAGAGGGATGTAGTGCAGAATCACGTTTAAATGCCTGTTCCTGAGAGCTGTGAGTGATGCAACAGGGCAGTCACACCAGATTTCTGCCTACATTGGTTACCCTGGGTGTATTCACAGTCTTCTCATCAGCTCAGCTTCCTGAAATCAAGATGCAACACCCAAACACAGCCCTCTTAATACATAACATTTTCTGCACTGCTAATATTATCCTCCTCTGCTCCTCCAAAGCCAGGATGCCTCTGCTCTTTGCATTATTGTCATGAGCTCTGTGTGCACTACATCCCTCTGACACCAACAAAAACAAGCTGGTGGAAAACAACCTGTGGAAAGACATTTGGGAACACAGTCTTTGTATACATTGACCAGTGACAAAGTTATTTTTTTTCTCATACTAAAGTAGGTCATACCAGCATGTTCTCGCCCTAAAATAAATCAATGTCATAAACAAAACATGAAAATATAATACAATCAGCAAAATAAGTAGCTTTTCTACCCAGCTCCCTATTTACTTAATAGATGTGCAGAACTTCCACCCAAATTTGGATGATATTGGGAAGGGAGTTTTTCGGGAAGAAGGTCTGAGTAGAAGTCAGAACTGCTTCCCCAGGGAGCACTTTATGGACCAAGTGCTGTCCCTACAGATACCTCTGCTTTGGAGAGGTGGCAACGAGGGGACAGGACCTCCCATCTGGTCCCAGCGCTGCACCTTCACATTCTGCTTTTTGGTTGCTCAAACTCTGAGGCTTCACCTTTGCTCAGAGTTTGAGAAATGAAAGGCTGGGTGAGCCTTGAGGTTAATGTTTTGTGAAGGTGCTGGCAGAGGAGGAGCTGCTGGGAAATCGGCAGCGTGAGGTTTTCTCAAGTTTCTGCTTTTCCAGGATGTGTTTCATGCATCTTCTGCCTCAGGGTTGATAATCCTTTACTGTTTGTGAGCCCTGAATTCACGGAAAGACTTTTTAAACTGTATTTTGCAAGAGGCCTATCAGTTAGAAATTATTAAAGAGAAATGAAGGATGCTTTTTGTGATCCTACACCAAATTTTCCAGGTTTGCTCTTTGTAGCATCAAGTACACTGCTTATCTGTGCCCACAGATGTTGCCATCAGCTACCTTTTAAATTGCTCAGTGTATTGATTGAGTCAGTGGATCAGAGAGAACAAGTGAAGGGTGTTTTCTGCTTGACTTGCAGCACAATTATCTTGGAGGAATTCTCTATAAATTTTCCCAATTCCCTGGGTTTGTCTAGCACTATGTTTAATTATCTGTTACTTGAATAAACTGCAAAAACACGTTTCCCTGTGAGAGTCTGCAAACTGTAGTCATCAACAAAAGCTGGGCTTAAAATGAGTTTTAGATATCTGTTCCTTCAAATGAAAACTAATCACTTTTGACTGCTTACCTTTGGGCACAGGTATTTTCACTTCATAACAAACAAGTAACAGATAAACTTCAGCTGAGACATCTGAAACACTAATCTTGTAGACAAATGATCATTCCTCAGACTTCAGAGCATCTATATTGTAGTTATCTGTTATCATTTATCTTACAGCAGCAGCTAAAAGTCTCCACTGAGATTGGAAGCAAAATTCCGTGCTCTACCTAGGTGAGAGGAAGCTCCTGCCCCAAAAGATTTATTACTTCAGCAGAGACAGGTAAAAAACACAGCAAATGTGCAAGGAGCCTGCGGGGAACATGGAAGTATCTCACATGTATTAATGTGACCCTGTGCAGAGCTGAGTGCTCTGTGGGAAGAGCTTTGGGCCTTTTGATTTCCATAAAGAGCCAAGAACAACCATCATCTGTCATGGGCGGCTCAGGAGAAACGTGACCCTGATATTTTTCTGCAGAAAACAGGAGTTTGGGTGTTAACTCCATAGCATGCTGTGAAAACTGCAGCCTGCTGCTGTTGCTTCAATTTTTTACCTGTGGCCATACTACTTTAAAACCTATGTAAAGTGGGTTTTTTATGCTCAGGGGCTGTAATTAAATTGTATGTGCTAACTCTTGAAAGATGACTGTAATGATTTTCAGATTCACGTGAGACATCAGGTCTGTCACACAGCTGCTGGGAACAAGTTACAGTATAGGAGCAGGATATACTAATTTTGATTTTTATCTTACCAGAAAAAAATCCAAGATTTAGCTAACTGGGAGTGAGAGAAACATGATGTGATTAGTAGTGACTAATCCAGCATTCGAATCTCATTTACAGGCTATAAATGCTGAATTGCTTTTACCCTGTGCTTGTGGGCACTTAATACCTGCAAAAGGTTGTGGCTCAAGCAAGAAAACATAGATTGTTTTTGTGCTGGAAATACACTACAGAAAGCTGTGAGCAAGGGGATGGAATTACAGTGCACGTGAGAAAACATCTTTGAGTAAAAGGTGATTTATTTCACAGGGCGTATGGGACTGTTTTTTCAGAATTTCTAATACTGTGAGTCACCTATTGAGTTGTAGAAGGGTCTACTGTGCTTCAGTAAGTTTGCAGGTCAGAGTGGCTTCTTACATCACTCCTGGAGGGACAGATGTACAAACTGCACAGTTACCACACCTGCCTCGTCCATCACTGTCCTGCAACTCGCACGATGTAAATAAGCATTCACAGCCTGTTTCAGTGCAATCCAGAACAGAGTAACATAATTTATCACTTCTTAAGCCCACAGTGGATTATAAACTCTTATACTGTCACTTACTGCAGCTCAGTAGCTTCTTAACTGCACAAAGATCTGATTGTATAGAAAGGTTTATCCAGCCTGTAACTCCCACACTAACCTGTCCAGATGTGCCATAACACCACATATGCTATTCAAGAGGATCTAAAAAGGATACATTTGGGAACAGGCAGCGAGTCAGGGCATGCAGTACCCACACTGGAACAAGTACTGGAGTCAGCTGTAGCCAATCAGGGACTTTTTTTTCCCCAGTCCTGACCTCCAAGCATAACTCGTGATCCTGTGTTGGTTGTGTTGGGTTGCCGGGTAGGGGAGGTATAACACAAGCTGATGGTTTGATACCATGGCAGCTCCACGGTCAGTGGTACCCTACTGGAAGCTGGGAACCTCATGAGGGTATATGCACCATGTGCCTTCACTGTGAAATTCCTGTTTGTACTGGTCTTGGTGAGGGCAGTTTCTTTGAAAATCAGTATTGTGGACTTTAGTAGAAGCTAAAGAAGAAGATTATTTTTCCCTTCAAGGATGAGTGTTAACTTTTCAAGTGGTAATCACCACCGACTGCTGGATGGCAAAAGCAATGTGAAAATGTAATAAGGCAGCTGGGACCAGATGACAAAATGGTAAAGCTGGGATGAAAGGCATAAATTTAAAATGTGTGTGAGGATAATTTTTTTTTCTTAATAGAGAAATATGTAGAAACGTGAGAAGACACAGAAATGGCTGAAGCTTTCATGCTGAGTAAGATTTAATGTTATCAGACTGGCACTGACCAGACTTGAAATGACTGTCTTTTACTAGAGTCTATGAAAGCTTTAAATTTGTTTGGTTTTTAATATTGTTTTCGTTAGCAAGAACAGCAAACTACAGGACATTTACCTGAAGTCTGTTTCCATGATAACAAGTTTGTTTATTCAGTTTCAAATTTGATGTAGGATGGAAAAATAGTTGTGCTCACCTTGTCATATTTGGTTGATGTTTGTAGCTGAACTGTCTTTCTCTACATACTGTTCTGTTCTGGATAGAGCTCAGTCCCTGCTGGCCAAAACATCCTCTTTTAAATAAATTCTGACTACAGACAACAAACTTCTGCACCTTGTGGATCACCCACTGACTAGCAGGAACAAGAAGTTCACTTTTGTGTTTTCAAATCCAAATCTACCAAAATGTCCAGGTGCAAACAGTATAATTCATTATATTAATCCACAGTATAATCCATTATATTAATGACTCTACTTGATGGAGAGTTGTGACCCTCTTAGCATGATGATAGCATTATGATTTTCTGATGTGGCTCTGCATAGTTCCTGAAGAGCTGCTTTATCTGCAAGGGTATAGACTGTGGCCAGGGTTTAGGTTCACATCTCTTGACTTTGTCTCTCAAACTGGCTTTGGACCCTTTGCTTCAGCAGAATCCAAATAAGTTAATTGATCATCTGGCTTCTTTCTTAACGTGAAAAACTGTTTGCCTGTGTGAAGTGAACCATCATTTTGTTACCCTGTGGTGACCTGACAAGAGGATTAGAGCCAGACAGTTCTCATCCATTTATATTTAATTAGACATAGCCATTAGCAAGTTGGGGACTTTCAATAATTGTGTATTTCCTGCTTGAATTTATTTTTCCTTACCACTGCTTTACTGTAAATGTTACATTAACCAATAATGATGCACTAATTGATTGTGAAGTTGTAAATAGGTAGTCAGAATCTGTGAGTGCTTTTGATTCAATACAGGAACAGCAAAGCTCCTGATAGCTGAGAAACACTTCATAATACCAGATATTTATATGTTTACTCATACTGAATTACACACTTTTGTTTAGGTCCTTCAAATGGCCTTGATGCACTTTAATAACTGTCTTGGAATAAAATATGTCTCCTGAATGCCAGTTATGGTGTCAGAATCCCAGCCTAAGCAGCTTATTCAACACATTTGCACTTTCTGAAAAGTTCATTAAAACATTGAAATCAATTCTCATAAATTTTAGAATACTGCATTTTTATTTCAGTAAATGCTAAGCACCACAGAGAGGTAAGTTGCTGTTAGCAGTTACTCTAACTCAGATTGGTTTGGATACCCTTCAAAAACCAATTTGCACTCATTTAAAAACAGTGTGATAATGAATTGCATTAATTGTTAATGTTCACTTTCAGTGTCATTACAGAACCCATCCTAAATCCCTCTCACAGGACAACCAATTGGCAGTACGTGCTGAGAAGAGAAATGCAAGAGCCCTGAGCCTAATTATTTGTTTGTAATGGCTCAAGCCCCATTACTTACTTAGGAGAGTGATTTTGTTCATGTGTTCAAACTCTTGCAGCTCAGTGGCAGAAGTCCCTGGCAGATTTATGTGAGCTGCTCACTTTGCATCAGCAGGATTTGTATAGACCAAGTAGCAGGGCCAAAATGACTTAAGAATTATCAGCTATCATGTACTGACACTGTTCAGATTACCCAGGTGCCTTTTCAAAAAAACACAGAGTATTTATCAAAAGGATAAGGTATGAAACAAATATATACCCCTCAAAACTGCATCCTGTAGGAAGTTTAAATTAGAAGTGGTGCTTATTTGCATTCATGGCTGATTTTAGACTGCCTGGAGATTATTTTGTGTGTAATGTTTTTATTCTTTCTCCTGTCTCTGTGCTGTATTTGGGGGCTCCATAAAGTGCAATGGCTTCATGAGATGAAATATAACTTCCAGCCTTTAAAGGACCTTTCTTCTCTTGGTGGTCAAGTGTTCGTTGACTGTCGATTGATTAATTTCACTCATTCATTGGATGTTGGCTCTAACCGTATCCATGAGGGTTGTCACGCACACAGACCAAGCATAAGGAGTTGAGGAGCAGAAAAGTGTGATTTGCATATTAAATCATAGGATCAGGATTCACATTCTTGCAGATATTACTGCACCTTCTTGTGTTTTAATTTTTCACATGAAGAATGACAGTGCATCAGGAACCTTACATCTGGTGATTTATGAACACAAACCATATTGATAACTGTTTCCAGGACCAGAGGAAATAATCCTTTCCATTATAAATCTTTTTTTGAAGTGTTGGAATTCACTAGATCAAAATGAGGAACACTAAAAATATGTTCTGTTTTTGCTAGGTATGTTCTAAAAATGTGTTCTGCTGTTTCGATAAAATTTCTAAGGGGAAAAAAAGATCTTTAAAGCAGTTTATAACTATCAAAATCTTTTGCAGTGCTTCTGCTAAGTGGTTGATTCCACTTGTACCCTGACTGTTTGAATTTATGTGGTCAGCCAAACAAAAAGCTGGGGAAACCAGTGAAATGTGAATGTGAGTGGTTTCCAAAAGCAACTCTTCCCATGCAGCTGCCAGATAAAACCTACAGTTCTTCTCTACAAATCAAAGGTCAGTTGTTTGGGAGGACAGATAGATAAGGGAAAAGGCTGAGTGATATTTGGAAAAGAAAGTTGGAGCAGTGAAATGGAGAAGATGAAGGGTGAAAGTTTGAGCTTCTAAGAGAAAAATGAGGAGCGCTGGAGTAGTACAGAACTCCTATTTAGCCAGCAGGTACCTATAAGGCAAGAATTTAAGTCCTTTTGATTAGATGACAGGGGACAGCTGTACAAAATAAGTAAATAAGGAGAAAAGCATGCAAAAAGTATTGTAGTCTCTTCCTTATGGGGAAAACATTAGGCAAATTCACCTGGTGGTGAGTGCCAGCTGCCCTAATAGGAGAGGGCAGACAAATTCAGAAAGCTGCAACAGTACACAGGCTGCTCTGCAGGGTTGGCCATCACCTGCTCTCTTGTTGAAGCTGGTCCATTTTACAGAATGGAATCAAATATTTTCAAAGCAGGACAACATAATATTTCTTTCATATGGCTGTGCTTTATAATGTACTGGCTTCTATTAGCACACAAAAAACCTCTCTTCCCCTGCCCTGAAACCGGTGGCAGTGAAAGAGCAGGGCAGATGTGTCTCACTGCTGCTCGTTAACACTGCTGGTGCCTAATTGCTTGTCATGGTCCATATGCTCGTTTGCAGGCTGCCTGAGGAGCCACAGGCTGGACATCAGCTACCAGGTCCTCAGTGTTAAAATCTTGCTGTACTTCCGATGGCAGATGCTGGTGTAGGTTGCGCCTTATTAAGGGAGTCTCATCGCAGCAGTCACGTTGGAGAGATGGATACCTGTTCCAGACAACAACAGCAGTTCACAGGTAGGTGCATTTGAAAATCCCTTCAGTCTTTTGAAGTCTGCTTTACATCATGTGAAGACCCTGCACATTCTTGTCTTGTATAATTATCTGTATTTGTAGGTTAAATTTAGGGTGTATGAATCAGCTGAAAGAAGTGGGGGATATTCAACAGATGATGCATCGGAACACTGTGAGTGCACTGACGTGGCTCATATGTGTTACTCAAAGGCATTTCTGTTTCATTTTGGGAAAAGGATACCTGGGTGACTAATGATGAAAGGAGGCAGACTCAGCAATACACAAAGAACATTCTTGCTCTGATGTGTACTATGATCAGATTTCAGGTAGGCTGCAACTAACCAGCTACCAGAAAGGCTTTTAGTGAAGCTGTGAGTAACACAGAAGCACAGCACATGAGCAGCACAGTTACGTTAGCAAACAGAAGGTCAGTGAGAGCTCCATCTCTTGGGGTCTGGCTCAGGTGCAGCTTTGGAATAATCAGTTCAAATTTACCTGCCTCTCTCCTCTTCGAGGGTCGACAGCTGCGTCTCATCTTGCCAAAATGCACTTTTGAAGATGCCAGGACATAACACACAGGATGCTTTGCTATTCAGAATGATCACAAACATTACAGGAGAGGACTGGAGCTGATCATTATTTAAATGCTGGCCTGGTAGAAAACAGTTTATTTTCTGCTTTGGTGAGTGCTAGGGGAACACAATATGCCAGATCCCTTTTTCTCTCACCATCTTGAACAAATGTGAGCATTTACCGATGTCTACACTGCAGCAGCAGAGATAGAAGCTAACTCCTGAGTCTTAAGACTGTGCCTCAGTTTATCATCCAAACAGATGGATTGGATTACATCTCCTCATAAATTTAAGGACTTCTCATGCAAGGTGTAAATGACAACCTTAGGGTATGCTCTGTTCTTAAAATTTGGAAAGTTCCAGTTCTTCAGCCAAGAGGCAGAAAATTACCTGTGAGTGATCCCTGGCTGCTGTGACAGCAAAGGCAAGAGAGTCAACTCTAACAATTTCCCTTGCCTCAGCTTTGAGAGGAGCAATGCACCTGCAAGGTGATAGTATTGCTTTTCAGCAATGTGATAGAAATCTCATCTTCTCCAAGAAGTGAGAATTAGGGTATTTTACCAGGAAGTGGATGACACACCGATGGAAGACCTTTTTGTATCAAGGAATCCCTGATTCTTTTCATGCAGGCTGCGGGACTTAAGGGTGACCTCATCTTCCCTCGTTGAATAGGTATCCCAAGCAAGTGCAAACTACCACTTCGTTTGTAATCTCAGCACAGGGGGCAAGGCTAAGTCTGAAGGGACATCCTTGCAAAAGGATGCATATTGGAGAAATGTGTCTCTTCATGAAACAGTAAGTTCAGAGGCAGATTATGAGGGTGAAGTGATAAAAAGAAGTTGTCCATAGTAGTTTCCCTTCCTCGCTGGCCCAGCCTTTCACTGAGCCATGCAGTTCCTTTGTCTCCACCGTGTAGACCATCCCAGGTCCCATCTCCAGATCTCTTTTGCTTAAGCCAACCCCACAAAAGCAACCCTTAGAAGTAGGGTTTGGTCCTTTTAAGCTCAGCAGCAGGCTGATGTGTAACCTGATTTTCAGGGGAAAATTTACTTCATCTAACAATACTGAGAGCTCGAAGGGCAGACATACATCTGAGCATATTTCTACAGAAGCCCAAGTATAAAAACACACATGTATGTATAAGTACATAGGTACTGAAGAGGACCCTAAAATAGTCCAAAATCATCATTACTTTCTCAGGAAAGGCCATAAAGGTTACGGACTGCAGTTCTGGTAAGGGTATCCTGTACTCCTTTCAGCCACATTGTATAAAAACAAATAAACCAGAACCAAAAACTCAACCACAAAACATGTAAGATTTTTTGCTCCAAAAAATTAAATGAATGGCGAATTGTATCCTCCAAGGCAGGAGAGAGTCCACATTTCCCTTCCCAGGGAAGTCAGAACATACTGATTCAAATTGCCTGGAAAAACCTCCAGGCCTTCAAGGATTGATAACACTTGTTTTAACATTTTCAACACTTTTAATTGGGGACACAATACAACCAAAGTGTGACTCACCCAAAAATTTACTGGAGGATGGGGGAAGTCTCACAAGATACCTCTTCTCGCTGTTTTCTGCCAGCTCTTGGTCTTTGTAGTGGACACAGTAACAGATCATTTCCCAATGAGTCCTTTTTAAGCCTAATTTTCTCTCATGGTCAAAGCACTCACAGCCTGTCTCTCTGGAGCACATCAGTAATGCTTTTTCTGTTGACAACATCTGAGGACAGGAGCAGAGCAAAATATGAAGCACATTCATTAAAACACAGGACACAGATCAATTATTTGGTCTGTGCAATTCAGAGAACAGCTCCCACAGGAAGCTGGTGCCCACATTCGAGCTTCAGCTTTGGGATGACTATTTGTTTTTACACTGCATGGCTTTATAAATCTGATCTGTGCCACTGGATGACCCAGCTGTGCTCACCTCAGGGTTTGTTCTCCAAAAGAACCTGTGGGAGAGCTCCAGTTTGACTGACTGGTCCTAAAGGCAGTGAGCCTGCTGCCTCACAACCCATGGTAAGGAACTCACTTGGAAATGAGAAATTGCAACTTCATTTCCTTCCTCGTTGTGAAAAATTGACTTTCACTTGGCTTTCCTCACTCTCTCTCTTTGGATGGCTGCAGTTACTGAAAATGCTCTGCCTTAAAAACAACATCTTCCAGCAGATCAGACAATATTGCTGAGCAGTTATCAAAGGAAGAGCCCTGGGCATAGTTAAGAGAGTTTAAATACCCAACTAGCAAGGCAAGCTCCTGTGCCTTCAGATCTTCCTTTGATACCACTTGCCACATGTTTTGATCATGCAGCTATGGATTTATAGCTGAAACAACATGACTCTATGACATTAGAATTGTTCATTTAGCACGCAAATCCTTCTAAACATGATAAATTCCTTGTTGAAATCCGTAAGCATCTTGACTTAAAAGGCACTAGCAGGAGCCTGTCCTGACAGCTTCTCCTGATCTCCTCTATGTACTTTTCTGTACCTCTCTGTACCTCTGAGGCCCCTGTAAAAGCAAAGCAGAACAAAAAATTACTCCTTTGTATTTCTTATTAGCTGGTGTTTCAACTGACATCTGAGTTTTCCACTGTCTTTTTAAAAGAGCAAATGCAATCTGCTCATGCTGTGCATCTTTACAGAAGCCATTCTAGTGTAAGCTCTAATATTTAGCCAGGAACAGATGTGAAAATACTCCTGCTGACAGCTAGCACCTTCTACAAACAAGAGACCACAGATTCTGATCCTATTTATTTGAAGTGGCTGAAAATTGGTCCAGTGTTCACTAAGATAAAGCAAATTTTCAGAGAAAGGGGAGGAGAAAGCAAGAGTATTACATTATCCTCTGTCTTTCAGATCCCCAGGTATACTTTCTGTCAAAGAAACATCAGGAATGTTGTTCAGCACCTACATTATCAAAATGCTTATACCTGTGTCTGTGGAATAGGACCTGTTGCACTGAATAAGATGACAGTTCTCCTCACAGGAGTTCTGCAGAGTCCAGAAAAGGCCAGTGGATATAGATCTCTAGGAAGTACTGGGATAATGAGGGGGGAAAAAGGTGTATAACAGACTTCTCACAACCAAAGCCAGACATACGGAGCTCATTTTCAACCACCTTGGAAATGAATTTCTCAAAGCTGTAATTTCAAGCCTTATGACTGCTTCATGCATCCTCTGAAACACACAATTTGATGTGTCTCAATAAAACGGGATGTTTTAATTCTTTCTTTTTGCACCTGCTTATTAAAATATGAAAGGCTTGCTCATGTAAGCGCTTAAAAAACCTACTGGTGCACCTCGTGATGGGGAATCAAGGTGTACCCAGACTTGTTTGAAGTGTTACCTTCCAATAATATCAAAATTTCCAGAGGGACTCCTTTTGCAGGGGCAGATGTTTGAAGCATGACAGTCACTTTTGTCTGTGCGGGATGGATCTATGAGAGGTGTGTTACATGTACTGAATGGTGACAGTAATTTTGTTGACAACAGTGAAGTGAAAGCTTCAAAGGAAAACATTAGTGACAAATGTGCTAGAAATACAAAATACCAGCTGGCTGGTCCTCCCTCGAGGCAAACCTTTTTCTTTTTTTTTTTTTTTTTAATTAAAAGGTCTTTCTCTTTAGATGGTCTGTTTATCTGCCATAATTTGACAGTGTATGAGAATGATACCTAAATTTATTTTCCAGAGGATAATTGCTTGGCATTTAATCTCTGTGTCATCTTCTAAGTCCTTCCAACACTTTGCTTGCTGTTCTTCTGTTCTCAGGCAGATTCTAGACCTCCTAGATGAAGTATTTTCCCTCACACAGACAGTCACTTAGTGGCTGTCACCAACAGAAAATTGCTACTTGCATGGGGTGGTAAGCACAGGAAGGAACAGATGCATCAGACAGGCAACAGGGCTTGCAAAGCATGTTGGAAATTCTCCTCCTGGTACCTGGGGACTCTTTTCAGCACACTTCACACACACTAGGTAAAAAAAGTATCAACTTTCTTTGTGGCTTTTTTTGAAGCCTGGGCAGGTGTTTCTGTGCAATGAATGTCACAGGATCTGCCACAGAGGTCTCAGAGAGCACTAGGAACCCCTGATGCCAACCCTGGTCATCTCCTGGCCTCCAGTCTGTTCATCTTCGTGTCCTCCCGTATTAAACTCACTGTAAGGGAGCAGACTGATTGCAGGCAGAGCTCTGGGACACCCAGCAGCTTTGGGAGATTGCTCATCACCTGCCAGAGTTTGGATTGTGCCAGTTTCTCTCTAGCTCTCAAGGATTACATGTCCAATCAAGCACTGAAGGGGATTAAGCTTGCCCCTAACCACCAAAAAATGCAAAACTTGCCAAAGGTTATGTCTGGCACCAGACACCAAAGAGGTTAATTGTTGTGGCTCTAGATGATGAGCATAAAAAAATAAAAATTCTGTGCCACTACTCTTAGAGGACAGGTATAATAATTTGATGGTGAATAGTGCCAGTAACTGAAGCTATAAGCACACAGGGTAATGTGCCATCACTGACCTGTGCAGGATTTGCCTCATGAGTCACCTTTTTACACTTCATTATTTTGCCATACCTAAGTCAACACATTTCTCCTCTCACTGCCCCACACAACCCCAAATTTTATCTCAAGGAAATTTTACTAAGATTGTTTTTGAGCCTTTTGCAGTCAGTAGGTGTCTGGACTTTGGATTCAATACATATTTTATTCAGTCTTCAAATTCTCTCTGTAGAAGCTCTGGGTAGTATATTCAAGGACTTCAATTTCGTTTGTTATTTTACACTGAATTACATTTTGGAAAACGTTTGGTGATGGCAATTGGAGTTTGACATTGAGAACTGCTCAGCTGGTGCATAAGCTCTACAGTAATGTAGCAGAATTTACAACAGTGCTCAGCTTTGAGCATTTGAAATTTTACTTTGTTTTTTTTCATAGGAGCAATCATGCTGCTCTAACTCTTCACAATCCTGATCCCTAAGTTGGTAAAGCTGGATGATGATTCCCCAAAAGCTGGTCTGAAATATGCTGTTATTTCAGTTTGGCTTTTTAAAGCAAGTAGAATTAACAAGATTGTTCCAGAAAATACTGTTTTTCTGAAGATGTAGGTACAATATGAATGATTACGAATGTTTTTTAAAAATACTGATCTCTGTCTGTACTCTTGGCTGCATAAACTCCCTTATAGTTCTGTAACATCATAAACCTTCTCAGACGCTTAAATCATTTTGGAATCTAACACAAACGCACTTTTGAACCTTCACCCTGAAGTCTCATTAAAATCTATTGGGATTCCTACTAAACGATTTTTGATGGAAGTCCTGAGAGGTATTATTCCTGCAATTCTTTTAAATACTTGTACTTGTTACCAATTGCACATTTCCTTCTGTATTGACAGAGTCTTTCATTAGTTTATTGAGATATTTAAAGTTTTGCCTTTTTCTTTGGTTCGTTGATTGGTTGGTTGGTTGGTTGGGTTTTTTGGGTTTTTTTTGTTTGTTTGGGGTTTTTTGTTTTATTTTGGTTTGGTTTGGTTTTTTTTTTTAGAAGAGATCCATGGATTTTGGATTCTGTATTTTGTTGGAGCCTGCTAGGAAATGGCAAATGGCTGTACATACTTGTCACAGTCAAGGATGGAGAAAACTTCAGGTCTCATGGCTATCTCAGTAGATTTACATCATGGATTTTTTCTTTTTTTTTTTTTTTTTGTAGCTAAAAGCAATATGAGCATATTTCATAATGATGGGGTCTTATTTCTCTGCAAATGTGTCCTGACCTCTCTTTGCCACTCTTAAAAATTATTGGTTTTACAGCTTCTGTGCACCAGGTTTAGCTGAGGGCAGTTGTCTGCAGTGCAGAAGATGAGATGATTTAGGTGTGCGAGATGTTTTATTTATGTGAGGTACAGAAGTCATCCAGGGAAATCCACAGCTTGGGCAGCATCTGCTGACTTTCTGATGCCAGGAAAGATGCAAGGATTGGGAAAGGAAACAAACACAGTGGGGATATGGGAAAGGAATTGGACAAAATTAATTGAAAGCCACATCTCTCTCTCCTTCTCTCCTATTTCTACTGCTGTGGGAATACTTTTGTCCCATATGTGATGGAGGATGTGTACTCAGAAACTGTTCATTCTGGTCATAGTTCTTATTCCATTTCATAGCAATTCTACCAGGAGCTGCCCTGCGTGCAAACAATGAGCTACTCATTTCCTACGGTAAAACAAAAACAGTAGAAAAATTAATTTCATATTGAGCAAGCCAGTTACTCATCTGTTACTGGACTCCCCCCCCGACTAGGTTCACTGCAGCCTTTGGCCTCTCTTTGCTGCTTTTCCCCAGCTTGTTTCATAGCCAGAGGTAACTGCTCCCTGTCTGCAATGCTGCAGGCAAGCAAAACCCAGCCCAGGGTGGCAGGATGCCACCCTTAGTACCTCACCAGGGAGTTTCAGCCCTGGAATTGAAATTGTTTTCATCAAACTAGAGTCTACTTGGAAAGGTCATCCTTCCAGACAGAGTGGGGAGCAGGGGGGCTGCAGTGGATTAACTTTTTAGACATGCTCTTGCTGCCTGGGAAAGTCCATGAGCTCAGAAGACAATGGCCAAGCAGGTACCTACAGGAGCTCAGCTTATTCCTACAGTTTTCAGAATTGTTCCTCTCCCTAACAAAAAGATCAGAGGTCACAAGTGGAAAAGGTTGGTTTCCACCCAGAGGGGTGGCTGGGCATTGGCACAGGCTCCCCAGGTGAGTGGTCACAGCACGAAGCCTGTCTGAGTTCACTGAAGCATTTGGACAACGCTCTCAGACACATGGTGGGATTGCTGGAGTTGTCCTGTGCAGGGCCAGGAGTTGGACACAATGATCCTGACGGGTCCCTTCCAACTCAGCATATTCTATAATTCTATAATTCCATGAAATGTTGAAGTAGACCGCCCAGTTCTATTAAAATCAATGCCAAAATTTCTGCTGACTTCCCCTGCTCCAGCCAGGGTCTGCACTGACAATTTCATCTGCAGTCTGTTGCCCACTGATACATTCACTACAGCTTTCTACTGCTCAGCTTTGAGAAAGTGTGTGTCTGCTCATTGCAAAAGATTAACAGTATAAACTATTTAAGAAATTCCAGGTTGCTGTTGAAACCTTATTTTATTTTGATAATATTCAGTTGTCTCATCTCACTTGTTTTAAAAATATGAACTTTGACTAAATTTCCCCAAAAATTTTTGTTTTCAGAAATATATGTAGTTGATTGGACATGAACATTGCTTTCATTGAGAATGAAAGAGAAACTTCAAAGGCTGAAAAATTAAGTCAGGGCAAACTGAGGTGAAAGTGCAGTGGTATGTTCAGAGTGCATGGCCATGCAAGATGAAAGCTTTTTACCCATCCATTTGGAGGATTTTAGTCTACTAGCAAGATTCTACAGAGGTACATCACAACATGCTTCCTCTGTAAAATGCTCCCCAAAAAATTCTTTCTCTAAAAGCGGGGGTAGTTATAAAACAGATTAAAGTTTATGGATCAGCTTCTGAGTAAGGATGATGAGGTGTTCCTAGTGGGAACTCTTCTGCTGCTCCTTTATTCTGTCAGTACTGCTATACTTCTGAAAGTGTCTCTGAGCTCCTGACTATCAAAATACTTTATCTGTCATACTCTGAAATTATTTTGGCTGCAAAGAACAGTGATGCTCTATTATGGCAAGGATAGCAGTGGTCAGAGTGTTTGTTAATGAAAAGGCATGCTTCTCCTGCACCTCTGATGCATCATGAGCATGTTAGTCTGCAGTGAGAGCCTTTTGGATCCTAAGATAGCCCTGAGATAGAGGCTCAGACAGCAGCACCCCAGATCCAGAGACACAGCCAAGCCTGAGAGCGCCACACGTAGTTAGACTTCTCCCAGGAGGTGGCTCAGAGAAAACAACCCCTAAAGCATTTTATTCTGCACATTATGGATCAGCCGGAGTAAAAACTGCTCAAGGGTAATTCAAGGGTGGCTCATCTTCTGGAAACACCTGGCTGAACCCAGTTACAGTAGTGACACTGAATGACAGCAGCTTTAATGGGAAGCCAGTTCAATTAACACCACCGCAAGCAGCCAAATAGCAGACAGCTACTCTGCATGGGGGGGGAAGGGAGGAGTGAATTAGGCTAAGACGATGGTAATTAGCAGCTGTCTGGCAGCGAGGCATTTTGTCTGCCCAGCAGTCGAAAGCTCTTTATTACAGATAACCTCCCAGCAGAGCCCAGGCAGGGCAACCTGTCTCTCAGAATGCTGGAAGTGGGGAAGCAAGCTGCTGTTTTCCCTTGATGAACGTGCTGCAGTATTGCTAGGTGAATAGTATGTTCATTCTTCCTCTTCACAAAGTACATGCTTCAGGATGCAGTTATGAGAAATTCAACCTGGAGCTCTAACACTGAGTTTATTAGGAAAACAGTATACTTAGTCCTGGGCTAAAAGCAAAAGAAATGTCCTTATGAAACATGTTTGGGAGAATGGTTTGGCCTTTGCTAAAACAGATAAAACACATGAGTATTAGAACTTTGCTTTCTAAACCAACATTTTGTTTCGGATCGTTTAAAATGTTGCTGAAATTATCCAGGTTTAATTCCATCTTATGTGGCATGACAAACAACAAATTGACCAATAGAATCAAACATATTGATCCTACCCATTAAAATAACAGAGTTGCTTTCCATTTAATTTCAGTAAAAGAAGAATTAAGTCTTATTCCTAACCTCTCAAAATATTTTTGCAGAAGTTCCAGTTATTGACTCCTGCTAATGAATACTGCTGGGCAAAGTGGTGCTGTGCTGTATCCATGGCAAGTTTCATTTCATGGAAATGTGGTGTCGTCAGATCATCAATGCAACTGCTGCACCTGCATTCACACAGCAAGCTGAAAGCAAGGTCCTGATCTCAGGCACCCCTGTCACCAGCCTTTTCTTAAACTTTCTTAAACTATCATCTTCATAAAAGTCACTTCCCTGGCCATAAAACCCCCCTTGATTATCGATTGCCTGAGTTTGGACCAGAGGAGGCCATTTTTCATCCGGTTTTAACCCACATTCAGAGGGTTTGCTAACAGTCCTATAAACCAAGATAGCACTGTGTTGGAGAACTGGCACGTTTATTACAGTTTGAACGTAGTATCACCCTGCGTGTTGTTTAATGGGAAGAGCTCTGGGCTGTGTTCCCACCCCTGGGTGCAGGGTCCAGCTCCCATGGCAGGGGTTACAGTCCGCTCTCATCTGTGTGCAGCCCTTGCTAGTCTTATGCTGCAAGACAATTTTCTCTTATTTGGTGTTACCCTACATCTGATTCTCTCCCTGTTTGGTAAAAATATCCCATATTGGAGGGATCATCAGCCTCAGTTACAGGGAGGATGTTTATGGAGGTCCCATTGGCTCCAAAACCTCCTGCTCCCATCTGTCCATTGCCAACCTTATCATAGCACTTACAAAACTCCAAACAACAGCCATTTCAATGGAAAAATCCTGTAATTTGACGGTCTTGTTCTGAAAAAAAAAAGTAAAATCAAATCTGTTTCTGTTACTAAGAGCCTTAAAAATACCCAAGAGACAGAGGAGCTAACTAAAACTTTTATTCAAATAAAAGGGAGAGTTCACTGGACAATTACCAGTGAGGTCTCTCTCCTTGATAGAAGTTGCAGCCTCTTTTATCCCCTTGCCTGAAACGCAGGTCTCTCCCCATTTCCCCACTGGCTGAGGTACTCCAGGGTTACAGCCTTTCCCGCAGTGTGTCCTCCATTCCATGGTCACTCGGGGATGGGTCCCCAGCATTTTCAAAACTGAGGTTACTGATCTTTTGCTGCTGATAAATCCCCTCGTTTCTGGGCAAACTGCACCTCTCTGTAAGTGACAACTGAACAACTGGGAACTTGTCACTTCCCAGCACCAAACGCAACCACACCACAAATTTTGCAAGAGCACCTATTTATTCCTAATAGTCTCATTCTAAGTTAGAGTGTTTGCTTCTGCAAACTCTCTTGTCACTTCCATTGCAAGAAAAATATTTGTTGTGGTTTCCATCCTTGACTCACTGGTGAGAGAAATGGTGGTAGTGGTGCACTCATCTAAGAGTGTATGGAGAATACGAATAATTTCTCTCCTTCAACACTAACAGGAGACTGACTTCCCTGAGGTCAGTGTTCCTTGTTCATTTAGCATAGTGCTTTGGGATCTTGGCTGAGCTTACAACCTGAACCTACCAAGTATCATGCAAGCACACAGCAGAAGGTGGTTGATTCCCTATTTTTTTAATGTAGAGTTTTAAAGGCAGAAGATATGCGTATTTTTTAATCCATCTTGGTATTAAAGTCCTTTTTTGCAGTATGATGGCATGTATGCCAGAAATGAACATTGCTGGGCACTGCTTCCCTCCTGCCAAGTGCAGCCAGGTCAGTGGTAGAGCAGGAGCTGCTAACTGAGCAGAATACAGCCCTGAGGGCTGTCAGATCCATTTACCTTTGCTCTCTGATAGCAGTAATGAGAAATTGCCACAAGAAAAGGCAGTTTGAGTCATTCTGCCTCCGTGCCAGGGTCGGTCCTTCTTTAAGACTCGCTGTCTATCATGGTGCACACAGCATGGGCCACTTCTCAAGTGCTTAAGCACACAGTGCTCCAGGGAAAGTCACAAACACTATGTGTGATCTTCAGGGTGTCAGGAACAGGGTATGTGGAACGGGGGTTGAATACATGGTAGCATTCAGAGTGAGCTGTTTCATTCAGGGAGACAAAAGACAAGGCTTCTTTAATCAGGGGATATCTGCCAGAAAGGAAATGCTACTTTTGTGCTCCTGACATTCTCCTTACTCAGCTCAAGAGTATTGGCTGTTTGTCAATTGTTTCCCCTCCATCTGTTTATGTAACACGTGGCATTAAGCCCAGAGACGTTTTCTCTTGGCTCTATTTCTCCACACACACAGGAAGAGACATTTAAAGACAGGTTTATATAAGACAGCCACAGCAAAAAAGCAGTGTGCTGGCACTATGCACACATCATGGAACATCTTCCCTACCAACATAACTTCTCCCATTCAGGAACAAGATGGTACAGTCACTGAGATAAATGAATCAGTGAGGCTGAGGAACCACCTGATGCTCAGCATCACGTAGTTGGAAGCTCAATGGGAAATATTCTGTAAGAGTCACAGTATTGTGTAAGCTAAATAAGAATCCTGTTTTCTTACAGAACAAAGCAACTTTGCTTCCCAGTGTATAGAGAACAAGCAGCAGAGGCCTTATATGAGTCTGGAGATTGGCTGGGTCCATGCAGTCACTGATGCCACCTGGAGATTTGGAGAGGTATTTTTCCAAATTAGCAGGTCAAACACAAATAAAATTCACAAGCCTGCATCCCAGGTTCAGAGTTAAACCCAAAAAACTCCCACCACCAGAGCATAGCCTGCTGCTCCCTAACACCAGGGCCAGCTGACAGCCCTTGACCACTGAGTCCCTGCCACCTGTCCATAGTTGTACCTGCTGTCTCAGGCTTCCTGGAGCAGCAGCTGCACGAGCCAACCAGGGCCCCAAGCTCACCTGTGGCTTCTTTACCCTGAGCAGCCTCACCTGCCACACTTCCAGCCTTTATTAGCTCAGCCCAGGGCATCTAGAACCCTTTTTGAGCTGAGCTGTGCTGGCACTGCTCCAGTCCTGTCTCCTGGATGGATTACAGCCCAGCTGATGGTGTAAGTTATTTTTCTCTTCGTTCTTGGGGGCAGAGCTTTTTTTTTCTTCTGTTCAAGGTTTCTGCATGTCAGCACGAAGGTGATCTTTCTGCCTGGTAGTAACTCATTTGTGAAAGCAGTAAAGCTTGAGTTTGGTAGTGGGGAAAGAGAAGGGCTTATTTTTTCCTCATAACTCTTCTGCTTGTCTTGTAAGTGTGTAACAATGTGCATCAAAGAGAACTGCATAAATTAGTGGCTTGTGAATTGTGAGCTGTTATCTTTTGGTAACATATCTGGAATCCCGTGGTGATGCTCATGGTGTGTTATTACCAAGATAACTGCCTTGTGATCCAGCATGTTGGGCAGCAAACAGCTCAGCTTCAACAACACAGGATTTTAGTACTGTTTCACTGATAAGCCCTGTTTAATCTTATTTCATTAAAGAAATCTGCACTAACTTTAATTAAGGGGAAATTGGACAGCCTGTATAATTTCCAGAGGTCCTTTGGGGGGGGGGGGGGGGTGGGGGGCTTGTTGATGAATTTTGGTTTTAGTGTATGTGGCAGAGCAGAAATTTTTTTTCTATGCTGTCTCAGTGTATTCATCTGCCAAACAGATCTGGTCCCAGCTTACACTTAAAGTGAAGCTTAGGTCATTTGCAAATCACTTTTATAGGTAAATGTGCAGCATATAATTATATCTGAACCAAACATGCTCTATTCTTCTAAAATAATAAATAGAACATACATATGGTCTGACAGAACTACAAGATTCAGAATCTGGGGATCTGAAAGTGCTGATCTCCAGTGCTTGGAGAAAGGAATTGATATGAGGTATGTATAAATTAAAACATGTCTTTTTTACAACCCTGAAAAGACAGGGCACGAGGAACATAGAACAAGTTCTGTCCTTCAAGAGGAATAGTTGTTTGTTCGTTGACTCTTGTGTCCACTTATTTCTTAACACAAAGCCTCCTGTGCTTTGCCTTGATCAGTGTCCTTAATTCTGGAGTAATCCACCTTGTTTTGACCTTTAAGTCTGATCCTTTTCTCTGTCTGTCAGGGTATGATCTCTGAGTGTGAGAAAGTGATGTTTGCTCATATGAGCCTGAGCACATGTAGAATGGAGTTGAAATGCTGTAGTTATTCTCTGTGGGTTAACCGTACTGCAAGTCTATTGTTAAAAGGTTCTCAGGCAATGTCTAAATTCAAGGAAACTAAAGAGAAGGCGTTTGTCTTAGCTGGTTTATTGGTAATGCAATTCTGATGAGGTGGAGAATTTAATTACCACCTACTTGCATTGGTCTCCCTTCTTTCCTCCCCTCCTAGAACTGATTTAAAGATGAAGCGATTAGTGCAACAATGACTTTCCAGTTTACTTCTAAGTGATGTGGTCTAAGACAGCTTTAGTGTTTCCTGAGCTGCATTTTCGTGTCAGTATGGAGGCTGAAATAAAATAGTCTGCTTACATCAACAAAAAAGAGTCACAGAGGCTAATGTGAAAAGCACACCCCAATTTTATTTTGTTAGAGAAAATGAAAATTTACCAGTACAGATATGCTTTTCTATGGCAATGGTGCACAGGGGGTGTGTGACTGCTGTTCTAGAAGGAACAGCAGGCAAACCCTCAAAATAAAGGTAGCACCTGGTAGGTGGCACCTGGGGAAGGAAGGTGTCCTTCCCTCTGAGGCACTCAGCTATGGATCTTGGTGCAGAACTTAAAACCAAACAAATCTCAAAAAAACTCAAACCCTCAAAAGAACCCCAGTTATAGGAGGCTTAGTTAAGGGGATTAATTCTGTGCAATTCTGTGCTCACAAATGCTTAATGCAGAAACAAATGCAGACAAGGACAGACCTCTCTGCACAGGCCACACAAACTGTAATAGGAGCAGTGCTGTCAGTGGAAAGAAAAAATCACAAACTCTGTCAGTCACCTAATACAAAGTGACATCTGTTAAGTGAGGAGCCAGACCCTTTGCTGGTGCCAGCCAGCCATGCAACTGCAGAATTGCCTCTGCCAGCATCTCGGCTTTGCTGTACCAGTGATGGGGCTCGTGTCCAGAAGCATGAAAACCAAGGAACACAAATCTGGTCAGACAGCATCAGTGAAGTCATCGTGAAACATGAATAAGGCTGTGTTTGTCCAGCACAAACCCAGAAGTGCCTCATTAAGGAGTACATTTTTTTGCCAGTGCCACTGCTGAGGCAAAGCTTTGTTGCATACCTTAGAGAGGAATACTAAACACGGGGTACATTAGGCTGAATGTAAAACTTTGTCTACCACACAGTGTTGGCACAGTGAGCAATGCACAGTATTAGCAAGGTGAGAGCAAGGACTCATATTAATGAACGTCACTGGCAGACACAGGTGTGAAAGCAGCATCATATCTGACATGTGTTCTTTTGGGACCTGAAGGTCTCCTCCAGGAAGGCATGATGAGCAGGAGCCCAGCCTGCTGGACTTACAGACTTATGTAGGCCAGCCTTGGAGCAGCTGCACTTAAGCTTTGCTTGCTTCAGTGTGGGGCGAGTCACCACACATTTGCCCAGCTATTCTTACTATATATGTGCATGTCCATGCAATGGGTGACTTATAGTTAATAGTTCACTCTCTGCCATGCTCTCTCTAAGGAGCAAATTCACTGCAAGGCTTCCTACTGATTTCTTGGCAGTAGAAGAAACAGGCTGTACACAAGGTAATTTAAAATATTGAGCTTTGGAAGCTATTAGTGTTTGTAGTTCCTGTTGCAGCAGCACCTGTAGTTCCCACTCCTGTCCTTGAGAAACACTTAATTATAAATAGGCAAACCTACCCCTGGGTGTTTATCCAAATCCTAAGGCTCATGACTGTTAATACTGCAGTAATAAATATGAAGCAGAAATTAAACAGAGACTTTCCAAAGGAGGATCAGGAGCTGTGAAAGCAAATGCCTCTGATAACTCTTGTCCTCATCAAATATTTGATGAAACAAAAGGGAGAAAAATATAAATCTCAAAGACATTCTGAATGAAATGCATGAATAATTTTGGATGTCAGGAAGGGGCTTAGTAACCACATGCTGTGAGTGTGGTGTTTCAGCTGAGCACAAGCTGGTGGTGTGGGAATATGTAAAGCAGCAGCTTGGATGTTCAGCAGTGGATGGACATCTGCTTTAGGCTCCTGACTCTGTAATTAGCAATCTGGATTTTCTGAAGTGTTGAATACCTGACAGCACCAGCTGACTTTTGCCATAATTATTAGGAGTTCAGTGTTCAAGTTCAGTGCCTTGGAAATATATTTTGTTTAGCACTGTGTTTAGAAATCTGAGTGTTGACAGCAGTCTGACAAACACTACCCAACTGGCAGCACTTGTGGGCTGATCCCAAAAACACAGTATCACTATAAGATCTGGAGGAAGGGATGGTGTTCTGAGTCATGCGGATACCTGCATAGAAAATGGGTTTTAGTATGAGGGTTTCCCAAGCCACTGTGTCACATGTCATTCAAGAAGGCTGTTCTCAGGGGCTTTAGCTACTCCTCTTAGTTACCTGCTCCTCACAAGAAGCTTTCAGCTTCAGTGCTTCACCTCTGGCTCCTGCAGTGGAGAGAGACAGATAAACCATAAGGCTGGCAGTTAGGCCATAGTATAAATGTCCAGGGCAAGTATTAACAAGAATGAGATGTTGTTAGTTTGGGACAGATTCTTTTTGAGAGAGAACTCCTTTCGGAGAAAGGTTGGTGTCAAAGATACGTGCCAACGCTTTGGCAGAAGAGAAAGAGAAGCCAGTGGCTGGTTGGTCAGCTTTTGGTCATTTATTGGTCTTTTCGTGTTCCTGACAAAAAAAACCCAAATATGGTGAATATCCAAATGAGAAAGGGAACACATTGAGAAGAAAAGCAGAGCTTGAGAACTTCTTACAGAATATATTTACTATAGTTTGACTGGTAAGATTCCTGTGTTAAATTTGGGGCTGTACTGTGCAGGGTCAGGAGCAGGACTCAAGGACTCCATGAGCTTTCAACAAGGATTGTCAAGCACTTCAGGACCTACTGATGAAAAAGGATGGGTTTTTACTGAGACAGTCTGAGGAGTTGTCTGTCCAGCTTAGCTTTTCCTCTGTGTATAGAATTAAGTCTATAATGAATTGTAACGCAATTATGAATGGCTTTTGTCACCTGGCTGGTGACACTGTTAATCAAATTTGAGGTGCAGAGCAGTTGGCTGCAACCCAGAGCAATTTGTTATGCAAGGTGGAGACTGAAATAGTTATTCTTGCCGTGTCTCTGGTGGTGCTGTCTCATCCAGTGCACAATGCTGAATGGAATTCTTAATGTCAACTCAAAAAATTTTGAAACAAAAGTCTTAGTTTTCTGCACCTCAATGACAAGATGTGAAGCTACAAATTTATTCCTAAATTCTTACTGATAGCAAGTGTCCCCTAATATCTCCTTGGCATTGTTGTCCTGATTTGGAGAGTGAAATCAGCTTGTTGCCTGCAGCTCTTTCAACACTTACATTAAGACAGAAGATGTCAGTTATGTTTTTCAGTGTGATGCAGGTACCAGTGATTTGGATCTTGAAACTGCAATGCAGTTCACAGTTCTGCTGTTCTAGCCTAGGCACTGTGGGTCTCACTGGTTTTGTGTAAATGTGATTAAAGGCAGTGGAAGCAATTAATTAAGAAATGGCATTGTGGAACACATGCAATTTCAAATAAATTACATCTCAGTTATCTGGGCTTCTTGAGAAACCACCACTTTAATCTGTCTACAGATCTTGTAGGAGTAAGAAGTAAACTTACAAACAAGAAGAATAAATTTAACTAAACTCAGGAGAAAAGACGAAGTAAAAAGGAGGAGAATATTCTGTATTATTTTGAGAGGGTTGAGAGGAAAACTGACTGAATCTGAAGGCTGGGAAGGAAGGGGGTGAGGTAGGCAGGTGCCCAAACCCACATCAAACTATCAGATCCAGGTCTGTTATAGATAGGAGCATCTTTTTTTAGAACCAGTTAGTATTTTCTTTTCTACATGTTAATGTCAAGTTACTTACAGCTTTGAGTATCCTTGCTACTTGTTTTTCCATCATTGCTGCAGCTGTTCTGAAAGTATCTTGAAGATGAAGTTATTTCCAGAAGGAATTTTTGTATGTTTTTTCTCATCATTCTTTTCCGATATATTCACTGCCTGGAGAAATAGGATTATTTTTTAAATGTTTCATTTTTATATGCACTGAGCAATTTAAGCTGTTCTTTCTCATTTTTTTTTTTTTTTTGAGGTTTAGTTACTAACTAGGTCCTGCCTACTTATGGTGTTTAACCTCTCTAGAACCTTGATGTCCATTACATGAGATGCATGTCAGGCTAGGCAATAAGCTGCTTGCATTTCATGTGAGTGCTTGAATGTCCTCCCCCTGTTCTGGTTATCATCCCTAAAGATGGCACAGAGAACACGTATTTCTTTTCTGTACAGAAACCCTTTTCACGTATGGAAACTGTTTGTGGTTCCCCCTCGCTGCTCTGAACACCTAATGCTCATGCATCATGTCCCCATCTGACGTTTATCTTTCTGAAAAACTGAAGGATATTGCTCACTCCCTTGTCATTATCATCAATCCATTTCTGCAGAACTGTCAACCACCTAATTATGCCTCATCTCATGCTAGGGTAGATGATTATTGCAAACCGAATGTAGAATCTTTATTTGCCCTTCCTTTTTTCAGTCTATTCATTTACCTTCTCACAATTCTGAATTTTGTCCTAAATGGGCCTAGAGAAGTACTTACAAAATGCACATTCAGAATGAGAACGCTGAGGAGATTAATCACTGTAGAACAAACCAGTGGAGTCATTGTTAACAGGAAAAAGGGGGCCCAACAGCGAAGCTAAGAATCTCTCAGCAAACCTAATTAACCTGGAGCATGTTTGATGAAATGCCATTTCCAAGTACATAGAATTAAATTAAATAAATAAATTAAAACCAAATAATAATTTTAAAAGCAGTGATAAGAGGACACATTATCACAGGAGAAAAATCAAAGCCGCTGTGATCATCTGCATTTTTAGATGATGCCAACCATCAGGAAACAGAAATAAAGGCTCAGCTGCTAAAGGAAAGTGTACTTGGAATGAATCAAGATAAGCATGAAAATACTGTGGACAAAGGATTTCTGAGAAATCTACATCTATTGGCCTTGTTAATGAAGTTTGGAGTCACGGTAACACTTTTGTGCTTCATAGCACTTTGCTTGCAGTGGCTTTTCTAATTGCAGTGTGTTCAGCCTTTGCATCAAACAGACAGGAGAGGAAAAATGAAACCCCTTTGGTGTCTGTTCAGTGACAGTGGTACGGATCTGAGCTGTGGTAGTCTAAGAGAAACAAGTTACGTCTCTGTAAAACCTTAGACCAAGTAGTAAGGAGTTTTATTCTAAAAGAACAGAATATGTAAGCAAACCCACTGATTTTTTTACCCCTAAAAATATCTGTAGGTGATTTTCACTTGTGTCTACTGAACCAGTGGTGTAACTCTACTTCACAAAGTTACTATGTTTGATGCAGTGTCCTTATTTCTTTAGCTGAAAGAGAAGGGGAGAAAACTTCTGATTTATGAAAGGAATCATTATATGAGGTCCCCACTGATATTTGCAAGAGAAAAGGAAGAATTAAGTGAGGTGCTTATTGGCTTGCAATTCTGAATTTATGCAGCCAAAGGCTTTTTACTGTTGGTAGCTATTACTTGTTTTCAACCATTTCAAATAATTGTGATTTGGGGTTTGTACCTAGAAAAGGCAGACATCATTATAGTAGTCATAGAGATTGGTGAAGAAGAAAAATAAATATTCCTTTTCATGGAAAGGCTGTGAAACAGTTTGTTTTGTAGAAGAGCTGCCTGGGGAGGGCTTCACATGTGCCCTCAAAGACAAGCTCCAGACTTAGCCTCCATGGCAGCTTTTGTTTCTCTTTCTTCCTGTCATATGGTGTGAGAGTGGTTGGAAAACACAGCTCCAAATAAAAAACCCTTACCTTCGTTTCACCTGAAGCAGCAAAGCACCAAGAAAAGAGACTTCCCTGCTGTCAAAAAGAGATTTCAATAGAGAGATACTTGTGATATCAGAGAGATTCTGCCAAAAGCGAAGACTTAAATACTAGTATAGTTTTCTTTTCAGAGAAAGCAGTAAGTATTTTCTCAGCAGGGAGGGGAATAGAAAAATAAGCTCAAGTAACTTCTGTCTAAAGCCTTGAGAGCAACACAGTGGCAACCTAAAATTGATTAAAAGCAAATAAAATTTGGTAGCTTTCAGGGCTGTTTACCACTAGGACCAGGTAGACTCAAGTGCTTTTTGTCCTGCAAGTGATAAAACTAAGGACTGAAAAGTAGAAGAGGTTTTTTGAGAGGCATGTTTAGCACAGCAAATCCCTCTGACTTTTGAAGAGCTGCTTTTCCTCCCATCTGCTCCAAGGTGCTTTTCCCTCTCCCTTTTCCAATGGTATGTGGAAAGATGTGAGTGCACGTGCTCCATTCAGGCTGTCTGGTGCTGCACATTATAAGTTCAGAAGGAATAATAACCAATAGGGAAAGTGATAAATAAACACAACAACATAAACCAGACAGGTTAGGGATAAAGGGCACAGCATCTGAGACTAAAACCCTTCAGCCATTAGTTGATGGCTACTGAAATTAAAGGCGTAGCCTCAAAGAGGTTCATAGAACCATAGAATCATGGAATAGATTGGGTTGGAAAAGACCTCCAAGATCATCAAGTCCAACCCCTGATCCAACTCCAATTACTATATCATGGC
>JAYRBT010000114.1:17212487-17230703 GCA_036023395.1 Myiotriccus ornatus
TGAGACTACGCAAAAACTTTTAAGGAAATCTCCTTGATTTATATATCTGAGCAAAGATACCCTGCAGATGCTGGTGCCATCAAGAAGATCATATATCTGTAGGAAATGCTACATATTTGTGGCCAGAGGGACTCAGACCCACCGTTTCACTTGGTTGACCTCTGCTTCGGAAGCAGCTGATAAATCGGGGGAAAGGGAAAAGGATCTGCTGGCGTGGGTGTGTTGCTTATTTTGAGTGCATCGGGCTGTGGCCTCTCAGTGGGGGAGTATAAAACCTTGCAGTTACCTGAAATGGTGCTGTTTTGTGCATGCTGGGAACAGGGAAAACCAGAGATTGCTGGAGTGGATGGAATGCTGAACAGTTTTGCTTTTAGCAAGGACAGGAGATGGTTGGAGGGACAGGTCACTCCCAAGTGACAGCGGGATGGGCTTTACCTCTTTCTGCCTTAAACAGCCCTCCAACTTTTTATCACTGAGCTTTGGGCCCCAGTGAGTCCAAAACACAGCTTGGTCTTGTGCTGTAAAATATCGTTGGGGGTGGCTGTCAGTGCAGCTACCAGATGCATACAGGGATATTTATTGGATACTTTGAACAGGAAAAACATTAAGAAGAACACCTCCCAGCATTCATGGGCCATTTTAGGCTACAGGCTAACAGAAAGGGCACAGCTCTTCCACAGAGTGCAGGAAAACAGCCGTAAGATATGAAAGATTCCTCATATTGGTTTTTTGCACAAGGATAGTATTTCCCTTTGTCTTTACAGAAAAGCATCAGCTAAACCTTGTCATGCCTTGGGATTGCCTTGCTTTATGGTGGAGAACAGGAAACTTTGCTCCTGGTGAAGGCCAGAGGTAAGTTTTGCGTATGTTGTGTTTTATTTCTTATTTTTTTCCCTATTCTGAAGTGTTTGTTTCCAGGACTGTGCTGAAGTTGCTGCTGATGTTTGTAAAACTGCTCCATTTAGGTAATTCTAACTGAGAACAGCCCAGTGGCTTATAAAGTGACCTACAGAGGGTATTTATGCACTATTTAAACAAAAAGCAGGACTATAAGCTGCCTATAAGAGCTGACCCAGGCAGGGTGACCTGCATGGCTTGCTTCCCACAGTGATGACCCTGAAGCATCATGCAGGGACACAGCTTTGTGCAGTGTTCACATGGATGATTTCCTCCAGGAAACTGGGGATACCAGCGGCAATGCTCTCGCTGCCAAAACACAGACCCTGATCTCTTTCCTTGTACTATCCCTTGCAGGGTAAAACCTTATCACATTCTGCCAAGCCCAGAACTGAGACAGCTCATATGAAATCTCTGTGTATGGTTCAGGCACATTTGCCATCCTGGAGCTAAATTAATTTATGTTATCTGACATCACCTCATAGCAAGCTGGACATAAATAGAGAATTAAACATAGCTGTGGGCGAGTAGTCTTTTTGTGCACAACTGCGAGAATAATTTAGAGTTATTTCTTTTGATATTTTGTTATGTTCAGGTTTATAATATTTGTAAGCCATTTAAAATTAAAAGGCATAAAAGGGGAGGTTGTTATAAAAATGCCTCAAGATGCCATTTAGAATGATTGTGATGCTCCAGCTCTGTGCAAACCTTCCACAGGGAGGAGGTAAATAACTCTTTACTGAAACAGGAAATGGCCACAGCAAAGGCCAACATTAAATGACTGCAGGAAGCAACATAACAATCACTTCTTTCAAAATTAATTCCTCTTGGTAAGCCTCCAACCCTGGCACATTTTTGCTTAAAGCACTGGGTTCTGAACTAAAGGAAGCCATTTAAGGGGAAAAAGTGTGAACTGTCAATTATATATGAAAATTAGAGTTGATCATTTAACAGCTTTTATACTGTCAGGGATGCTTTGAAATCAGGAACTGACTGGGAAATAAGCAGTCTCTGCGTTTATTGTGACATTCTTCTTTTTCTGAGCAAAAACACTATACTGAAAAACAGTGTCCTGCGAGTGAGTATCTGGCTGTGCTGTATAGTGGGACTTTCTTTTCTTATAGGCTTTGGTTTGGCCCTTCATTTTGTCATTGGAAATGTGAAATTCACTCTCAGAACTGCCAGCTTTGCATAGGTGAGCTATGGCTGAAGAACATTTAAGCCACTAATCTTCAGTAAGTGTTACAAGCTCATCTAGACACAAAGCTAAGGGAAAAGTTTTATTCCATTTTTGTTTGGTTTGGTTTTGGTTTTACAAACCTCTTAATAGTGCCAGGAGCATGGGAGGTGCATCACAGAAAATGCCAGTGAAACTCCCACTATCTATTCTGTGATTTTTATATGAACATTCTGGAAAATTCGTCTGAAGTTTTCACATTTTTCTGGTTTCCAGACACTGGGGGGAAAAAGAGCTTTGCAATGATAGAAGGAATAAGATAATGAAATTGAGCTGTTCAATTTAATTCTATCCCTGTTGGTTTTGGAACTTTCAGTGAATCCATAAAATAAATTGCATGGGACACTGGACAGAAAATTTTACATCTATACCTGACTCCTAATGACTTGTGAGATTTACAGTAAAACAATGCCAGTAAATTGTGTCCTTTCTGAAGATGGTACCCATATGTTTCTGTAAATTATTTTACAGCAAGAAGTAATTTTTTACATTCAATGGCTTGCACGTGAAAAGGGATAACAATTCTGAGGGTGGAATTCAGAGAATGGGGTTATAGTTTGTAGGTCAGGTTTGACAAGTCATGGAGTTCTAGCAGTGCAGTGGATGTGGAAACGGCAAAGCTGATTGAAGTAACTGCAGCAAAAATACATGTGGAATTTTGCATGCAAAACCAGCAAGCCCAGCCCTGAGCCAGAAGAAGGTTGAATTTTAGAGATTGACAGATAGAGTCAAATTAGAAATTGCGGGGTCTGAAAGCAAAGAGCACACGGATGAGGTGGAGAGGATATGCTAAAAATAAGTGATGATGAAAGGATAAATTGATCCAGACACCTGAAGGCAACTGGGAACATTTAACTTGGGCACAGTCTGTTCTGATATAAAGCAGGAGCTTTATAAGAGAAACGAAAAGAAGAAGTAAAGTGTTCCCCTGCTCTGTTCCCAAGGACAACATGATGCAGCAGTGACAACCAGGACCAGGGTTCAGCAAGACAAGCATCATGGGCTGCAAATTTCAGCACTGCTGGGCCACCTTCCTCAGGAAACTGTAACCAATGGTGGCCACAGCCAAGCAGTACAACACGGAAAGAGCTGTTCCACATGCCTGAGGCCCACCAGGAGATTTAAAGGCTGCTCTTCTCCGTTATCTCCCTCAACTCCATTTTCTCTCCACAAATGAGATTCATATTTTCCTGGCAGATCCTTCCTAATTCCTTGACTCAACCTGCCAGGTATCAGAGGGAATTTGTGGCATCGTGGAGAAAAGGGGAATTAATCTTGAAATTCATCTCATTACAGGGTACTTGGTCTCCTTTTTTCCAGCTGGCAGTGGGGATCCATCTGTCCCTGATGCACCTCCTTCAAATCACACAGCTGACTGCACAGTAACAACTTCCTCTATTTACATTAGGGAGTCACAAAATAATACTGTGTTTGGGGAATCAAGCAGTGACCCCTGATTAGTTCTGCACAACCACACTGGGAGAATTTGCCTTGAGTGTTTAGGAAATCTTCTCTAAACGTTGATGCAATGAATTCAGAGTAAATTATGACTAGTTTTTTTTTTTTTTTTTGTCAGGTACTAGACTCTCAGTGCTAGCATGGTTCAGGGTGCAGTTATTTCATGTCCTCCAAGAAGTCAGACTGTTCCCAGCAGTAACCTGAGACTCAAAATTTTGGTCCATGAAAAATACTTGGCTTTCAGGCAGAATCAGTACAGGAGGCTATCAGGTAGTTCTTCAGTGGATGCTGAGGGATGCTTTTTGTTCTTTGGAAAGCAAAGACCGTGACATTAGGAGCATTGCCTCATGTGATGGCACCTCAAAGTCTGCTTTGCTTCATGGGTCACAAGGGTGAGGGCAGACAGGACAGTGCGGCCCTTCTGCTTGACAGAGGTCTTGGCATTGCTTCGCTCTTCCTCCATTTCAGTCTGTGTCATATATTTAAGCTGTAGGATCCTGACATTCTGGCTTTTTTTTTCCACTGCCAACCCCCAGAAGACTGAGGATCAGAGACATTGTCTGGGTTAAAATCAGTGCCAGTGTCTTTAACATTAACTCAGGAGGCAACTGGTCCCTCACCAGCTGCAAGCAGTCATAAATTGACCCTTGGATTTATTTGCATAATGATCTGATCTGTTTTGTGCTAAAAAGTTGGTAGCAATCTTCTGGGGTGGTAATGGTCTCTGTGAGCCTTTCTTTGGACCTTATTAACTTTATAAAGACACCCAACAGATGATGCTCTGCATTTGTAGCCTTAAGCTTGATAGCTTGTTATGACACAAGTAGTTTATTTCTTTAACAAAATTGGGCATTTTTGGTGTTCTGGAAGATTTCTAATTAGCAAATATTCACAGGGCAGTCTAATTTGGTAAACAAGTAATTATTTGTCTCAACAGCGGAGCAGTGATTTGAGTGTGTTTTCATAATGTAGCAGGCACCTTGATAAGCCCAATCAGAAAAATATTTATTCTAATAATCTAGACTTTTTAACATCTATGATCCTGTGGGGATGTCCTCTTTTTATTATTTTCCTACAGAAAATAGCCTTTGTCATTTCATCTGTCTGGGGATTCTCAAAAAAGGAAAGAAAACTGTGGTGTTTCTCACTGCTGGGAAGATTTCATTTTTTTTTTCTGATTTTGAGTTAATTTCAGAAGTTTTATCCAACCGACAGCCACCTCAGACCACTACCCTGTTTATTGCTGGTGATATTTAGATGCCATCAAGACTGGAGGCCTGATGACAGGCAAGGGGACCAGCAAGTAAATCTCCTATGACTCAGGCCAAAGCAGCACTGGTACAAGCAGATCAATTAAAAGGCTAATTAGGACCATGCCCTCTAAGAGGCATTTCCCAGCACTGTTCTGAAGCTAGAGATTGTTTATAAGTGTGCATTTTACATCCCAAGTGCCCCTCCTAAGTTTTCCAACAAGCTTTTTGCAAAGTACAGGAGCTTTAAAGTGCATTTCAGTCAGAGCAACAGTGAGGTGTTTAACTAGATGATTCACAACAGGCCATACTAAGACCCAAATAAAAAAAACTGGCCATTTATTTGTGAGATGATAATCAGCAGCAATCACTGGGCAGAGTAATGAAGTAACCTTTGGATAAGCTGCTCTTTGCCATCTTGCTTCCAAATACCTGCACAACTCAGAAGTGAATGCAATGATAAACTCCAGGAGTGACCCCTTCTCTGCACTGCAGAAGTGATGGTAGCTTTGCAGAGCAGCTGACGGTGGGGGTAGACCACGTTTTGGTCTACTTCTGCTGTGCTGCCTTTGTGAAGTCCTACGAACCTACATGGTGGTTGTTTTCACATCTCTATGGATGCTTGGGGGTTCCAAAACAGCTCTACGCCAGTGATTCAGCTGCCAGAAAGGCCTTATAACCTGCTGGGAGGAAGGAGAGCCTGGAAAACCCAAGAAACACTTGGTGTTTCCAGGAGCTCGGTCTTCAAATATCCAGAGACCAGTCAAGCAAGGACTGTCATTGTTCCCCAAAATCTGAAATGGCCACTCTTCATGGCAATCTGCTCTCAGCAGGACCCAGTCAGAAACAGGCTGGGAACAAACAGGACTCTTATTTTTACCTAAGTACCTGTAAATGTCAGTGATTATTGGTGCACCCATGACCAATTTCTCCCCGATGTGGGCAATCAGAGAGATGAGCAAGAGACTCTGCAAATGGCTTTATAACATGGCAAACCTTGGATTTATAGTGATAGCTAATGTTTTCCCCTGTATGTATCAATCTAATTTCTTTCTATACTTGTAGCCTGTATGTCCTTCACCCAGTCTTGCCCCAAAGCAATAATACCAAGCTGACTGCTGTACTATGACAACCAATGTCGATGGTAATGAACAGATGTATTGTTGATTCAACAATAGCAAGGATTTAATTTCTAAAAAATACTGTTCAGGTCTTCTACTCCACTCACAGACATTATGTTTTTGTTTCCTGAACTTTTAGTGAAGGAGAACTAACAAAGTGCTTTATAATGTTTCATGTTTAATGGGATTCATGGCAAGCAGAGATGAAAAGCAATACAAACAGAAAGGGAGATAATTTTGTTTTCAACTCTTCTTTATTCAGAATTTCTTAATTTATCCTTTTGCATGTCTTACATGCTGTATTATTTCCACTTTCTTTTTTGGTGAAATTAGGGCAAGAGTAGAAGAAAACACTAACTTGTGTGCCTGGTGTGATTTTTTTTTTAAACTCTTCTCTGATTGATCATTTTTGTTGCAACTGGTGAATTCTGTTTCCTCTCCCCGAGATAAAAACTTCTGTGTTGTTTACTTCTCCCTCTCTCTAAGTTTCAGTTTGTTGCTAGACTCCCTTTGGCAGCTCTAAGAGCAGAGTGATTTTCCAGAAAGACAGGGAAGGTTTTAGAATTGCTTTTTGAGTTAGAACCTGTCTGCTTCACTCCTGTGACACTGTGCTGGAGATGTGATCCGGTAAAAATCAGTCCTGCTCAGTACCATTTATTATATGTCTGCTACTGGAGAGAATTCAAGAGTCTTACCTAGTTTTATTTACTTCTAAGAACGTAAGGCAGGATTTTAGCAGCTCTCTGCTAAATATTCAAGGAGAGACAGGGGGGAAGAAAAATAAATGACATGTGTTTTTAGAACTTCTTCTCTGAACAGAGTGTCTGTAAGATTTCATTTCATTTTGGGGTTTTGCATTCAGCTCTAGCACCTTGATGAGACATCGCTGAGATGTGTCTGACAGTACCTCCCCAAGGCGAGCAAACACCCCCGTGTGGATGCTGTTAGGAAAAACATCATCATTTGCCAGTTGTGTGGGTTTTGACTGTGAATTTCTGGGCAGGACAAAGCAAGAACAGCTGCTGGCGTCAGAGACACGGAATAGGTGCTGTGTGCACTCTGCTGCTGGGGAGGACAGAGACCAATTTCTGCCTTCCCTCTCGCTCCGTTTTTTGGTCTGTGAGGGCAGGAAGGGCTCGTCATCTCTGAATGCTGGTTTAACCTGGCTGACTTTGGTAGCTGTGAGGATCAGAGTGAGCTTTTCAGATTTGTATGTGCTGGAGTGTGTGTGACCTGTGGTTCCACTCCTCCTCCTTCTCTGTGAAGGCAGCTGAAGGCAGCCATCTGTAGTTCCCAAGACACTGAACCACCCCTGGAGCAGAGATAGGAGGGGAGTGGGGGTTCTAGTCATCCTCCTCCTCTCTCCCCAGTCTGCTGGAAGCTCCTGACCCTGTTTGCCATGCTCAACCTCCCACCACCACCACTGCTGAGATGCCACCCGCTCTCCCTCTGTATCACCTTTAGTGATGTTACGCAAACAGCTGTTCAATATCAGCCCAAAATTTAAATTTATCCTTTTGACCCCTTTTTAGGCTCTTATCTCTCTTTTCCAATTCTGTTACTTCATTCATTTGGGGTATTTTTATTGCACATCTCCTCTGGCTCCTGTTTTCCTTGTTCTATCACAGGAATTCAGATTATTGCCTGCAGGGCTCAGGTGGAGTCCAGACTCAGTTCAGCTCTCTTTTCACTTTCTTTCTGCCCCCAAGAAATCAAACACTCTCTCAGAAAACAAATCTTCCTGGAGGTAAGGAAAAGCCACATGGTTTATGAGGCGTGCTATGCCCTTTTTTTTTCCTCATATTATGAACTCTTCAGTGACAAAACTGCCTTTATTTTCTCTCTTCTACACTGTGAAATATATTATTGGTCCTATCAAATTTTTCTATCGATTACAGTGGTTTTCCCTCAAAAGAAAAAGGAATTATTCAAATTAATTTTGTTTGGTTTGAAGTACCAAGAAAATAGTCACAGTACTTCAAGCTTCTGAATCAATTTCTTCACAAATGTTATTTCTGCAAGGACAAAAGAAGTATTTCAATTTTCAGTGGTTATGGGATGACAACATGCAGACATAAGAGTATGTTCAAGATATTCTCTTCTTCCAAATAAGCAATATTATTAAATCATGATGTGTATGGATAGGGACCATTCTGTGACCCAAGTAAAGGGGTGTTGAATGCTGAAAGGAGTGTTATCTGCGTTTAGTTCAAACTTTCTTCTCACTTTCCTCAGCTCCACTTTTTTCCCAGGAGGTCTGAGGTCTAAACCAGCTGTCATCTGCCAGATACCTCATTTATTTTTGATATGTTGTCCCTTGCTGCTTTGTGCATTATTCAGGAAGGGAAAGAAAATAATCCAAGTGGTTAAAATAAAAACAAAGTAGAAAATTGAAAAGAAAATCCTGAGGATTTCCCAACTTTTCACATGTGATCCTATAACTGAAAGGGAATCAGTGGGTTTTGATCCCCTTGAGCAGAAGCAACAGCTTGTTGCAGCACATACACTATCACAATTAGGATAAAACCCAGCTTGTTTCATACTTCAGAGCAGATTCTCTGCAAGAATCACTGGTGTTACTTATGTCAGGGACGGGTGCACATGGTGCTGAATCTCCAACCCACAGCTTGTTCCCGCTGTAGGACTACAGCCCTCTGGTGGTACCGAATCATTATTTTATTAAAAGCCTCATAACATTATAGCTAAAACTCACCTTTGGGCCCTGACTGGTGGGGCTAAGAATATCTCTGGGGGGAAAGTCCAAAAAGCAGGGTACAAGTCAGCATCCAGCTGTGATTCACAACATGGATGTCACTCACCAGGTAAAAATTTCTAAGGCAAATACAGAGACTGAATGCAAGAGTGTTTAGGAAGTGGTAGAATACTTATCTCACAGGACTGGGACAGACCTCAGAAATCATTGTTGGGACACTAAGAGGCCAATAAGGTTCCTCCCCCACCTCCAGTGTCCTGACAGTCATCAACTATTCTCCTTCCTCAAGAAGGATGAATCAAATATCCCGTAGTCCTGGGTGATGTTTGTTTAGCCTGATCTTTGTGCTTACGTGACTGAGATTTTGCAAGATTTTATTTCCTATGCTTTACTAGAGGAACAATTAGACCGTTTTTCTTGTATTTCATTCATATCCTTTATTGAACCATTTAAACTCATTATATCTCATCCTATTCACTGTGTTCATGGAAAAGAAAAAAAAAAAAGAACAAATCAAAATCCTATGTCTGTGTACTGGACTCTTCCATATTTGAATATATGTCCTTTGAGCCTTCCTTGAATCTAATCAGCACAAATTCATTCCATCTTTCTCATCGATCATTTTCACAAAGAGGTTCTGCTTTGAATGCCTTCACAGCAGCTCTTTTCAGCCACGTGATGTGACGTGCTTGGACGTGGGTCTTGAGCATCCGTTTTCAAAATGAAGAATAACCTCGATTTCCATCCGATGAGATCTTGCCGTGAACCGCTGGTGACGCATTTCATTAGCATGCCCTGCTCTGAAGTTTTGCTCTGGACAACAGGAACAGGAGACTGGACTGTAGCACTGGGCTCTGAATAAAGGGAAATAACTTGAAAAGACAGCAAGGGTGAACTGAGTGCCTCAGCTGGGGTGTACTGGTAGATGTGATCATTTTTATATAGTTGTACCAACAAGCTGTCATGTTATTACTGAGAAAACCCTGAGCTTGGAGGATTAATGTGAAAACCCTGAGCAGACTGCCTGAGGGGATCTATTCTGACTCTTACCCTGCCTCAGTCCACTGATGTAAAAAGGGTTTTCCCCATGAGGAAATGAGCAGAGCTGGAAGTCCCTGGGGTAAGGGGAGTACAGGAGCCCAAGAACTGCCTCGCAGCCATGGCCAGAAGAATCTGGCTGAACCACAGCTAGGGCTAGACTTGTTCTTACCAGAAAGATAATGCTCATTTGGATTGCAGTTTTAAATTTATTTTGCTTATTTTTATTTAACCTGAGGACCTTGTGTTGGCTTAGTCAAGCAGTAAGGAGTACAAGCAGGTTGATGGCACTGCCAAAATATACTCATATTGCGCCTAAAGGATATAACCAAGTTAGTCTGCAAAGGAGTTTATAGAAATACAAGCAATTAAAGAAGAAACTAACCCTCTTGTACCATAGATTTATTGAGCTGTGCAGCAGCAGGTGAACACACATTCTGGGGTGATGGTGATGTATCACATAGTGCATTTAAACAGCAAAGAACCAGCCTTCAGATTCTGTTATTAGAAGAATAAGTCACACATCTTTTGGGGACAAAGAGGGAAAGACACAAATTGTTTCTGTATGTTCCTTCTTGTTTATACTAGAGGCATTAAAATAAAAAGGTTACTTTTTTTTGTATAGAAGTGTTCTTGTATACGCAGTCATTGATTTCAATCTAAAAAGCTTTCAAGCAGTTTGTCAGGCACTTCATTAACGTGTGTATAGATAACCTTTCAGTGTTTGAGCCCTCTCTAAATAGGAAACAGTGGACAGGATCCTTTTGTAGAAAATTCACCTTGGTGGTCCATTAGATGAGCCAAATAACTCAGTGCATGACAGGAGCAGATTGATTTTTCTGTGGTGTTTTTGATTCTCTCCTTTTTTAAAAGAACAGCAGCTGCAATCTGTTCAGAATAGTTTTTTCTTTCAGGCTGTCTCATTCTGGTTTGCTGTTTTTGTGTTCAGTTTGGGGCTCCTCACTACAAGAGGGACACTGAGGTACTGGAGTGTGTCCAGAGAAAGGCAACAAAGCTCGTGGAGGGTCTGGATCATGAGTCCGATGAGGAACGGCTGAGGAAGCTGGGGATGTTTGTCCTGGAGAAAATGAGGCTTGGGGAAGACTTCATCACACTCTACAACTCCCTCAGAAGAGGTTGTAGTGAGGTGGGTGTCGGTGTCTTCTCCCAAATAACAAGTGACAGGATGAGAGGAAATGGCCTCAAGTCTTTCCAGGGGAGGTTTAGAATGGATATTAGGAAAAAAGCCTTTGCTGGAAGGGTTACCAAGCATCGGAACAGGCTGCCCAGGGAAGTGGTGGTGTCACCATCCCTGGAAGTGTTCAAAAACATGTAGACGTGACACTTGGGGACATGGTTTAGTGGTGAATATGGCAATGCTGGGTTGATGGTTGACTTGATGATCCTGGAGCTCTTTACCAACCTTAAAAATTCTAGGATTCTATGATTTGAGTGTTCAGGAGCTGTCTCCTTAAGCCACCTCCACCTCAAAAAGTCACGAACACAGAGCCTGGCCCTGGTAAAGCTGTGTCTGTAGCAAGTCAACAGAGGAAACTGCCCAAGGTGAGGTCTTGGAATCAGATATCCCACCTCAGAGACATGCATGTAATATCAAAACATGCTACAGCAAACCCAGATTTTCCTAGTAGAAAGCATGGGTTAAATTTTAATAACAAAAATTGGGACTGCAAGAGTTCCCCTGCAGACAGATCACTCTGTTCAGGGACATGGTGGGTCACTGAGAGACCTGTACCGGAATTTTCCTGTATTTACCTAAGGAGTTAAGGTACATGGTCAGCATGGAGTCAGTGCTGCTTCCATCCTCAGAGAGAAGGATGGAATAGCACTCCCACAGCCTATTATTGTACTGAAAGGCTGTCTAAAGCCAAAAAACCTCTTGCCATGAAAATACACTGCCCACAATCCAGCATAATCTACTTTCTGATCTCTTCTGGAAGACTAACTTTGTAAAAAGCTCAGCTACATTGTTGGGCTGAGCAGGTTTGGTCCAGCCAAAGAGCTGCAAATGCTGATGTGTTTGTGCAGCATGGAGATCAGAGGTTTCACATCTGATGAAGGTCCCAAACATTTCTGAAAGCTCTACCACTGTTTTGCTATTTATGTAGTTGAGGCAGTTTGTAGAGCTACACAGTGTGTGTGCACTGCCTGCTTTGATTTTCTGAAAAATCATTTGGTGTTTCCACATTGCACTTCCAGATAATCTGAAGCAGAATAAGAAAAGTGGAGAAAACTTTTAATGGATTTTTTTTTCCTTTTGATTCGGGTTCAGTAACGTGGACCACAAATTATAGACTTGTCTGAGCACCAGATTCTTCCTTCACCTCTACACTTGCTGCCAGTGAGGCCACTCTCTGTTGAGTTTTCAATACATATGATTTAGATAGTCATAAAACATATGTCCATTAAAAAAATGAAAGTGACTTATATGAATTATTAACAGAGATCTCAGCATTGAACTGTCTTGATGTTGGGCTTTTCAGCCAGTGCTTCTGGAAGAACAGGCCCAGGAAACAGGAGTTTTCAAAAGGAAAGAACAGAGGGGGGAAAAAAGTACTAGAGGAGGTACCTCCATGATTTCCAGAGAAATTAGAGCCTCTCAGGGAATGGCAGCACACATAACTCCATTATGGTAGGAGGGAAGGAAGGATAGTGGGTCCCCATGGGGATAATATGGTATGTCCAAGTCAGGAGAGGAGGTGGCTTCTGGCTAGTCCCAAGGAAACTGGCCTCCTAATGGGGCCTTGTTCAGCCTGTTAAATGTTTAGTACCACTCCTGCCTTGGTGCCTCTCGTGCCAGGTGGAATAAACCTGCAGAGAAGCCTGACAAAAGGCATGAAGTGAGAACCAAGAGACTAAACATTGTCCTCGGAGCAGGAGTCATATTAACTGTTATACACCCATCCCATCATCCTAAATGATCACAAAACTGTTAGATAACAAAAAAATCAAGCCCTGCCACCCACTCAAACCATAATCCTGGCTCAGCAGAAGGCCTCTGCACACAGCCCTGGGGACACCACCATGGGACAAAGCTCTCCCCCACAGCACAGCCATGAAAGGCTTTGAGCTCAGCCTCTGAAACTGCAAAGCGCTGGTTTTGTTGTCCGTGGATAATGCTTTAATCCGCCCGGTGAAAGCTGGACGTTGCTCTCTTTTATTCTGGCCGTACACAATTGCAACACTCGAAAAGAAAAGCCCCTCGCCCTCCCGTGCCCGCTGCTCCTCCGAACTGCTGACGCCTGGATAGGCAGCTCCAAGGCGGGGCCTTCGGGATTTATTTAGTTCACCGCTCGCAGATGACGCCTTTAGTGCCACAAACCGCCCTGGAGACAAGTCCTAATCATCTGGGGGGTTGATTATGTTCAGTTCTTCCTCCCCAAACCCCCCAGAAACAATTCAGATCCAAACTGGAGAGACAGGCAGGCACACAAGAGGGGAACCCGGCACCGCGCAGCCCCTCCGAAGCCATGTACAGGAGCAGCTTCCTGCGCGAGGTGCGCAAGGAGAAGTACGAGCGGTCGGACGCCTACGATGAGCTGCGAGGCTCCCCCGAATTCGACAGTCTGGCCCAAGCCCGGGGCCTGGAGAACCTGCAGGAGCTCAACGAGCGCTTCGCCAGCTACATCAACCGGGCTCGCGTGCTGGAGCAGCGCAACACCATCCTGCGCAAGCAGCTGGAGACCTTCCAGCGCATGGATGAGCTGGTGGGCCTGGACGAAGCCTTCGCTGGGCAGATCGAGTTCAACCGGCAGCGGATGCGGGAGTTGGCCTCGGACAGAGCCAAGCTGGAGCGGGAGGAGAAGGACGCCCAGCGCATGCTCGACGAGTATCGCAACAAGTAAGGCTCGGGGTGGGCGGAAGGCGGGTGGCGTCATTTCTGTGGTTCGTCTTTGTGGTGAGGGCGGGTTTGGTGTCACTGGGCTGCTTCTTGTGTAGGGGTGATGCCTCTCCGTGTGTATCAGGCTTGTAGACAAGGGATGTTGTAAGGGTCAAACGCATGCAGGTACCACCAAAATACCAGGCAGTGGAAGGAATGAGGAGAACACTTAAGATCTCAGTACAAATCTGCACTGGGCCTAAGAAAGGGACACCCACCTTGTTCTTCTTAGGGCTTTTATGATTCCTGACCCCCCCGCTGTGGGGTTTTCAGACATGTCTGCAAGAGCTTATCTTTTCTCGTACCAGGGAGTCAGCTCCACTGGAATGCAGGAAGAGAAAACATCTAAAACTGTCTCCGGGAAAGATGCCTTTTTCCAGGCAGGAAATCTTCCTTAAGCGAAAAATCCTAATCTCTTTGCCGTAAAATCTTCCTGAAGGGTGTTTTACACTTACAGATATGCCATGTAAGCCCCTGGTGATAAGTAAGGTGTCAGGACATAGGGAGCTCCAGTTTTGCATTTCATGGTCCCTCTGCTACTAGATGGGCAATTGCCCTCTGCATTCAGCAGCATCAGGTCTTCACCATGACACACATTGGTTGCTATAATTTATTAGTTTTAGGAGGATTTTGCTCTTAACTGCAAAAAGGAAATAACCCAATCGAAAAACAGATGCCTCAAAGCAAGTCTCGTGCGTGAGCAGCACAGAGTTGCACGACCCCAAACACCTCCTGAAATGCGCAGGACCTGTCTGAGAAACTCTTGTTTACAGGCGTTGTGAGGCACCTGGGCCTACAGATGAGAGAGGAAAAGAATGTAGACACATTTCTTTTCTTGGTATGTTGAAATTTGCCCTCCTCTTCTTCCTTGCATCCTGCATTGCCACATTATGCCACTAGAGCGGTAGCTGCAAGAACAGGCTTCCCCTAATTGCACCTTTTTAACCTCAGTGGCACCACAAAGAGCAGGAGCATCAAGGGCTGGGGCAGATAAATTACTTCAGACTCCTCTAGCCCCTTCCCTTCAGCAACAGGCAGTTTTGGCCAAGTGGCTTGATTAATTATGTGAGAGTTGGTGAGACGTGCTCATAAAAGGCCTGCTCACAGGAGAGAAGGGTCTAATCCTCTTCTTCCTTATTGCTTAGTGTTTCCTTTTACCCCCAGAATGTCCATCTGGCTAATTCACCTTTGAAAATTTGGCACCCAATTCAACATGCTGGCACGTGAACTGCTCGTGGGGGCTGTGAGCTACAGCACAGCCATAGAAATGCCAAGCCCTGATCTCACTTTCTCCCCTGACAGCAGAGAATAGCCCATTCATGTGCACTCAGCCTTATTGCTGCCAGTGGTCAGATGTCCACGCTGCCTTGGCTCAGTGTCAGCAAGTAATAAGCACCTAATTAGGCAGCTTTGTATTCCAATATTTATGAGCAGAAAATTCAGCTATGAGCCAATGCTATATAATTTAGCTGTCAACTCTGACACTTGCTCATATGTTTTTATTATATGGTGTCTCTGAATTTTTAACTAAACTTGGTACTTAAGTGTCTAGCTGAATATTAGTTAAAAATCTGTGCAAACTGTGCAGGATTAGTGAGTTTATTTTTTCCTCTTGGGAGCTGCTGAATTTGACTGGAAGACAGACATGAAAGTTTCTTCAGCGTCTGGCAAAAATTGGCCAGGTTTTGAATTTCAGGTGTTAAAACAAGGCCAGTGCTCTGGCACTGTGTACTGATGCCATCCTGATGGCTCTGATTTCAGCTGCTGACAGTTATAAATAAAGCTCTCCAAACAAAATAAGGGAGAAATAACCCTCTGTGCCAGAAGCGTTCCTGTGCTGAAGACTTACCCTCCTCTCTGAGTCTGCGCTCACTTGTCAACAGGCCTTGTGGGTTTCTTTCTTCATTTTGAACCATAAAACCTCTACTTTTGCGCACTGGGATTAACGAAATCTCTTAGAGTGGAGTATTGTGATTCAATTAATTGACAAATGTCTGTGTCCTTCACTAATGCAAAGAATTTTACCTCTTGCAACCACCCATTCTTTCACTCACCTTCGCAATCTGGGAAATAGATTTATAGATGTAAGTAAACCTTTTAAAGCTGCATTTTTATAGATAGACCTTTTAAAGCTACACTTATATAAATAGGCCTTTTAAAACTACATTTAAACAGAGCAGGGACTGAAACTACTTGGTCTGTACAATCAAATGGGCATGAACCATTAAAAAGTAGATCTTACATTAAAATTTCTTTTTAGATCCTCTGTAGTTACATTCACAGCTTTTCATACTAATCTGAATAATTCAGATTCTGTATCGAGAGAATTCTTTCTCTTGAAATTGTTTAAAAAAAAAAAAAAGCATTGCTAGAAATTGTTTGGATGCATTTCATAAAAAGGCTAATTATGCTAATTTTATTGACCATCATTGTTATAGCAACATTGCATCTGGCTGTGGGAAAGGACTGTATTTCTCTCTCCATGATGTTATGAAAGATGCTGAAATCCAGATTTTAGTGGCCTTGACAGAGGAGGATTAATTAACTTCAGAAATTAAAAGCCTTGTTAATCAATTGTTTAATTTAAAAATTCATTCACTTCATATCTGGTGGGTTTTGCACATGCAGTATGATTCCCTGGAAATTGCTAGCCGTGGAAATTGGCACTGTGTTCTCCAAGCTGTGCTGTGTGAGGATGCTCTGATGAGCTTGACACCCTTTGTGGCCAAAGTAGAAACCCAGAACCTGTGAGAGAAAACAAAAACAAGCAGGAAAACGTGATATCTGGGGTATGGGGACTCCATTGGCAAAGCTACCTTCCAGCCCCATCTGCAAGGATTGTCTCTGCACTGCTGCTGCTTCTCTGGTGATAGGAAGAACTTTATCCTGCTGCAGCTGAGGTGAGGAGGTTCTGTCTGCCCTCCACCCCCTCCTCGAACCACTGCAAGCTTGCCCTGTGGCTGTCAGCCACTCAGTAGTGTTTTCTTGATAACACAGGTAGCAACCTGCTCATAAATCAGCAGAGCACAGCCCTCACGGGGCTCATCTGAACATTCAGGGTATGAACCACAAACACTATTGGCCAGTCCATCATCCTTGTGGGACCAGTGTTTTGCAGTCTGTGCTCTCTTAGGCACTCAAATTACTGCTGTCTGTGTTGAAAGAAGGTTAGTGAAGTGCTCAGGGCAAGGGAAAAGGAGAGAAGCAGTAGCCAAGAGAAGTCATGTGTTGCTGGAAGGGTTCAGTAGAGTTCAACAGAGAGGCACCATATAAAAGGCTCAGGTTTGACAACAAATTGATTATCTGGCCATTGAGCACTGCTTGGATGGATTGTGGCTGTTTTCCTTTTGGAGAGGAGCAAGCCCTTGCACTGCAGGCAAGGCAAGATCCAAAAAAAGAGGTGACAGAAACCTATAATCCTCTCATCTGCTTGCTTTCAGCTTGGCAGCCCCCTGCATTCCGTTTCTTTCACCCTATGCAAAAAAATTAACATCCCTTTTTTTCCTAAACAGTCCAAAAAGGTTTGTAGACCTAAAGCTACTTGACTAGGTGAGAGGGTTAGTGTTTGTTTAGTTGGTTGGTTTGACTTTTTTTAATGAAGCAAATCAACTTCAAGCCTCTCAAGCTCCAGGGAAGTCTGACCAGCAACCATCTAAAAAAACCCTCTTTTCAACAAGTCCAGCCAATTACTTGAACACTGAAATTAGCTTTGAAGCATAACAGGGTTGTAATTTGTCAGCAATGGCACTTACACAAATATGTTTCAGGAGGCACAGCAGCATCCTGAGGTCTCTGAAGCATTTCAAATAGGTCCTTAACCCTTTTGGACTGAGTAGCCTCTGGAGTAGACTGAACATCACTTAGAAGTGATCCTCCTTCAAAGGATAATCACACAATACTAACTCTCTCAAGGCTGCCAGGTGGATTTATGGCTGTGTGGCACAGCAGGTGTTTGGGTTATTTAAGAGCAAAGGAAAATGTAGCTGAATATTTTAGTCATTGAAAGAATTTCTGAGTGAGGATCTAGCAATGAGGCAGATCTGATCATGTTTGTATGATGCTAGGGCTAATGTTTAGACCCTGACTCCATCAGATGGTTGCATATTACTGGGAGTGTAAAACCAGCCTTTTTTTGTAGCTGTGTATTTGATTTTCACAAGCTGCCACAATCTGCTTCCTCCTTACTCAGTTGTCAGAAAGTATCTAAGCTAGTGGAGTGTTTACTGTCAATTGCACACAAAAATTTTATGAGATAGATAGAAAACTGGTTGGAGGTGAGCTACTTGTCAAACAACAGAAACAAAAAGGCAGTCTCACTGAATATTCTTCTTGTATCCTGGGAAGTGAACCTGGTGTTAGCACTGTTTGGCAAAAAAAGACATTGTTTTAGTTTTATCAGCAATTTGTAGGAGTGATAATGAAATGAAACCTCAGCATTTTCACGTGTTTCTTTGCTGCTCATGGTAAGAAATGAAAACAGACCAGTTACCCCTGCTAATATTATGGGATTTCAGAAGAAGGAAAAGCTGGGAAACCAAATCACCAAGTCCATTTTTTTTGTTCTACCAGGTACTTCCTTTGTGGTCCTGGTCAGTTCATGAGTG
>JAYRBT010000114.1:17240222-17306251 GCA_036023395.1 Myiotriccus ornatus
TGTCTCTAGCAACACCTCTGCTTCTTCCTGCATGGTAAGCAGAGCATTTCATGTGCGTTACTGTACCTGTGATGTGGGACAAAAACAGCTGCCTTGGGATGTTAATACCTCTCTGTCCCTGTGTTGCTGTAATTCCCAGCTCTGTGCCCACCAGCCAATGGCTACCCTCTCCTGACATGCCTCTCAGAATCTGCCCATACCCAAATTGCCACGAGTGGAGGTGTCTGGCTCACTTTTAGCCCCTCTTAGATGCAAAGGCTCTCCACCTGCAGCAGTGAGGGTGAGAGGCAGCCCTAGCATTTGCAGAGACTGTCTTCAAGCACTGTTTGTTGTTTGCTTTGTTTTGATTTTTCTCTAGATATCACCCAGGCCATGCAAGACATTGCCAGTGTAAAGCCCAGACAAAAAGCACTGACAAAGAAAATTGCCAGGAAAAAGGAGCTGATGTCAAAAGACAAAACTGACAGTCACTCACCTGAAAGAATGTATGAAAGAACTCTGGAAGGTTTTGACCAAGATCAGATGGAGTATAGGCATGAAGGCTCAGTCAGGTGTGAACCTGGGCAGGAAGGTTCAGAATTCGATGAAAAAGAATTGGGCCCAGAGGATGTACCTGACGGAGCCCAGATAAGTAAAGCCTTCGATAAATTGTGTAACATTGTGAGGGAGAAAATAAGAGTCTGCAAGAAACCAGAGGCTAAGCCTGAAGTCCCTCCCAAAGATCGTTATGTGCTGGTGACAGGGGAGGGCTACAAAGAACCGTGCATCTTGGCCCCCCCTATCCCTGCTCCAGGAGGGATCACAGTTTCCACTGAAAACGGCAAGGTGATGAACGGTGGGGAGGTGGAGCCCATACCGGAGCTGCCAGAACCTGCTGAACCTCCAGAAAAAGAGAAAGTGGATATCTGTGAAAGGATAGAAGGGTTTGAAATCCCAGATAAACAGAGAGAGGAAGAGAGAGAAGAGGTGCTTGAATGGGGCAAAAAAACAAGAGGAAAAATCGAGCAAATCACGAAGTATCCGGACATCTCTGAGCCTGAGACAGTTCCTTCCCCTGGTCTGATAAGCCCAACCGAGCCAGGACTCCTTCGAGAGACAGAATATGAGCGAGAAGACAAGCAGGGCCTTTTGTTCAGGGAAGCAGCCTTGCCTGGCTCTATGAGCTACGAGAAGGTGGAGGTGGTGGAGTCCATCGAGAAGTTTTCAGATGACAAAATTCAGACATATGAAGAGACAGCGATGATTGTTGAGACAATGATAGAGAAGACAAGCAAGAAGAAACCAGGAGACAAAGGCTCTTAAGTGGCACACACCCCCTTGATAGTCAACTTGTCTGGCATAGTTATTATATGACTGTTTGTTTTTTTTTTCCTGACCGAATGATACAGTAGTGAGATTTTTGCTGTTTGGTATGGAACAGATTGAAACCTTGATGGCAATTCTGTCTGATGTAGGCTCAACTTTGGTGCAACGACCATGAGCAACGCTCCAGGGCACATCCTATGCAACTGATTTTCATGATTAGGACCCACTGAAAGTAACTATTATGACAGAGCTGCCTGGCTTTCCACAGTATCCGGGACAAATTTGCATATTCCTCTACTGCTCCTATAACCGCCGTTCAATTCCCCATCTCTGAGACAGCTGCAAATGTTAACTTGTGACATCTGGTTCATTTAATAAAAGTTTTGCCTTCTACCGAAGATACCCACTGTGGGTTTGTGTTGCCTTTACCCTTGACTGATAGTCCCTACTCGTAAACGTCACCTGAGGTGTGCAGGAGTTTTCCAGGGGAAGGGCTGGATACCTGTTAAATAACTGCAGTTGCAATAGTAATTGCAAATCTCTCCAGGTTACAGCCTCTAAATAACAATGAGCTTGGCAGACATTTCTTTTTGGATCTAAAGACAAACTCTCTGTGTTTGAAATAAGCTCTTACTGCAGATCTTGTCAGAAAAAAACTTGAAATTCCACCCAAATGGGAGATTACCCTTATAAAAGCTACTAAAGGCAACCAACTCAACTACGGTATTTTTGGTTGTCAAGGAGCTTTTGAGAGGACTGCAGCCAAAGACTGTGTATTTTGATATTTACTTGTAGAGTATTTCCTTGGACTTGTAGAGTTCAATACTGCCACAGGATCCTGTCACAACCCAGTCTCTTGCAGTCCCATGGAGTTCCACAGGATTGCTGGAATAAGCAACACCTGCAAGACACTCTTGCAGCTTCCAGAAACCTTTGACTCGGAAAAAAATCCCCACAAACGAAAAAAAAACAAACCAAAACCAGGGAAAGGAAACCCTTCACTTGTGTGTGTGCAAATACTGAGCTCTACTTAATGTGCTCGTGCACCATTTAGGCATCAGCTTGACTCCAGGCAAACAAATAATCCCACTAAAGCCCAGTACTTACTGAAGTGCTTTCCTAGGTTAGTCTCTACACATTCCTTTTCCCATCCCAGTTTTCAAAGTTTTCATTTCAGCTTTCACCATCTCTGTGCCTTTTCCTTCTGGCTGTTAACTCTTATCAGCTGTGAACGAGGGGACTAAAAGCCATTTGAGCTGACAAGCTGGAGCTGCAGGAACTCCTTCTCACAGCACCCAAGACTTTCCTTCAGTAGTATGTTGAGTTTTTTTCATTCATTTCATGGAACACCGTGTTCCAGCACAGGTGTAGCATCAGATCTGCTGGGATTGTTTTCTGTGGTAAAGTGGCACCTTCTTCTTTGAAACAGGGAGAGCTGACGCTCACAGTCACTAAGTTATTCAGGACACTTTGTTGGTGCTGTTTTATTGGACTGCTGTGGGAGTTTACGCCAGAGTGTGTTGCTTTTCAGTTTAATTTATTAACAGCGTAAATAACCGCAAAGAAGGAATTTATCAGTGCATATGCAGGCTTTGCTCTGGTGAGGTGGGAGTAACAGCCCAGAATAACTGCTGCTGAAAGCAGTGTTTGACTACTGCAAGGGAAGCAAAAAAAAAAAAAATTAAAAAAACCACCACCACAACAAAAAAAAACCCAGTACTTAGAAGTGGGTATTCTTCCCCCTCTCCATCTGCTGGTTTCTGATGCCTGTAACCCTTGCTCAGCAGGTGATCAATGTAAGAACTGCTCCTAAACTGGGTTTGATGGCACCTATTGATATAGGAGCACATACTTGCATTGCCTGGCAGCAACCTGAGCTGCAAGACATGAACCAAATCATGCTGAGCTGCATCACACACACCAACATCACCACAGGGCAAGGATCAGGAAGAGCTGAGGACTAAATTCTGCTACAACCTCTGACCTGCCTTTCACAGACATCGTAGTTGCCCTGTAAGGCTGCAGGTGATAGGCACCTTTCTCTAAATTTGCATGAAAATTATATGGAAAATCATTAGTAGTTCAGAACTGAACTCTGGTTCAGAATGACCATCCTGAAGGTATAGAAAATATATATAGCTATAGCTATATATATATATATATATATACACACAAACACTATATATATATACTGTGTGTGTGTATATATATATAGGAAATATATATAAAGTTATAGGAAATCTCATTATTTATGGGCTAGCCTCTGCATTTAATGCAGATTCTCAATAAAGCATTTAAATGCTTAAGTCTAATCATGAAATACTTCTGAGCATCTATTCACCAGAGACTAGGATGAAACTCAGATTTTTACAGGCACATTCTTGCCTCTGAGGCACCCAGAGCTAGATCAGGAGGTTCCTGCCTGTCATCCTCTACTACTGTAGACATGGTAAGAAATTATAAAATGAAACACACCTTCTGCCATGGGAATATATGGGTCGAAAAGTACCCATAAAGTATGGGTGGGAGATGATAGGGAGGAAAACAAGGCTTTTAGTGTGGATCAAAGTGTTCTAAACAGCAGAGAAGGCGGTGGGGGGAATCAACCTGCTGTAGCATTTCTTTGGGGCCAGAGTTGCTTATGGACTGCAGTGCAAAACTGTCACTGTCTCTATTCCTGAGCATCTTCTTCCCAAACATGTTCAGCACATGCATTGCTGCTGCCTGTGCAGAGCTGCCCTTGGAGCCAACAGGTTTGAACCACGTAAGTAACAAACACCCCCAGCTCTTCCCACCCTGCAGCCTGAATCTTCTATGTCCCAGATTATCACAGAGTTAACATAAAGCTCCATACTCTTCACCTGTTGCTGTTAACTCTTTTGGAGCATCATCTTTATTTTCTCTGTATTTTTAATCCCTGTAAAAAGCAGAGGAGGAGGAGGGCATCCCACTCAGAGCAGCATTACCTCCCATGCACCTTCAGATAGGCAACGATGATAGGACCTGCCAGTTTACAACAGCTCTTTATTTTACTCATATTATAAAACATCACTTTAGTTAAACAGTGTTCACCTGTTTCGCATCATGAGCTTTATTTTCTCCTTTATTATAAATACTAACAAATTAACTTTATTTTCCATCAGCAATACCATAAAAACTCAGTCTAACTGGACATATTTTTCAGTGATCCCCTGAAGCAAAAATCCTGAAGAATTTGAAGTAGATCTCTATATTGTATATACACGTAGTTTTTATATATACTTATATCAAAACTCACCATTTCTGTATATCTCTCATTATCGTGATCTTTCACTTAATAAATTATGTCAGCATTATGAAAATATGAACAACCATCTAGTTATTTTGCTGCTTTATATTTAATAATTGAACAGAGAACTGCAAAATTACATTAATGCAATGGAAAGTCAGGTACATGTTCATTTAAGAATTCCACATGGACTTTTCTTATTCCAAAACTTTTTCCACATTTTAGAAGTCTTTAAAAAGCTTCCAGTTACCTCTTTCTTTGATCACATACACACATAAAGTTATGATGTGCATATGTGTTATACATTACATACCATATGTAATTCTATATATATTTTTAAGCAAATATATGTAACATACTCTGAATATACATATTGTATGTAATATATAGATATACAGAGAGAGATACCACAGGTGTGTCATTATGCATTTAGTCATACAGATGTATGCATAAATATATATATTTATATGGTAAATTCTTCCTATGGGACTGCTGCACACAATGAGGAACCTGTGAGTAGTGCCAGGCTCCTTGGCTTGCCTTTCGAGCGTAATTCACAGAGACTTTTAGTAGGTTGAGCTGTTTATTTTTCATTTGGATTTGTAAAGGAAAGAACAGACCTCTTATGGAAAAAGAAAAGATGGATATTCATTCAAATTAACACCACAGATTATACATTCTTAAATGAAACGTGTCCACCACAGAACCTTTGGGTTATGTTTTATTTTTTTAGATAAATATTTGCTTACTGAATGAGTTTCTATCAGGACAACTCTCATTAAAACATTTTAGATTAATACTCTGCATATTAAAAATACATAATAAAATTCTGAAACTAGTTGCTGCTAAAATGTAGATCTTGGGTCCTGCAAAGATCTGAAGTGTCTGCTTAAACTTACCACTCAAGTAGGTCCACTGAGGGCCTTTTTTTTAAGTGCCTAAATATTTGCAGAATCGAGACCCTTTATTATTCAAACACTAAATCTGGGATCTCACACCTGGAAACATGTAGTGGTTGCTACCATGACTTATTCCCACCAAGGAGGATGTTACATTTTGCAGTAATACTCTGAGGGTGAGAGAGACTGACTTTAACTCCTGTATAAAAAGTCAATGTGGGACTGACTCTTTAAACAGCAAAGAGCAAAAAAAAAAAAAAAAAATCTTCCCAAACACACTACATTTTATTTCCCAAGAGGGCAAACTTTGTGTTATTCATTAATAACTTACACAGATATATTTCAGGAGAAAAATATGTCTAACATAAAACCAACAGATAAGTATTTTTTAAAAATGAAATTTGAATTTAAAAATTGCATCGGGACTGAAACTGCATGCTTCATATTTCTCCCACAGCAATTTATTGGCAGCCACACTGTAAAACCCCAGAAAATAGGGGTCTGTTGTTGGTAATCCTGACACAGCCTAATCTTATGCTGCTGGAGTGCATCTCAGTGGAGAGACCACCAGATGCACTTCTGCACACAAGTTGTCAGAAATCCTACAGCTCATCCCTATGTGCTTGTTCTGCTGAAAGATGGCAAATTGATTTTAAACTGCCAAAGTTAAAAAAAAAAAAAAACAAAAAAACAAAAAGCAAACACCACCAAAAAAAACAACCAACCAACCAAACGAAGAACCTCCACCAAAACTGGAACTTGTGCTTCTAGAATGGCCTGACCCAATTTGCAAAGCACTTCCCCATAATCACCTGGCTTTGGCATCACTTCGCCTCCCTTATTGCATGTTGACCCATCCTGTGGCTGAAGTGTTAGCATGTATGTTGCGTAAGTGTATTATTAAAGAAAACTCTTAAAATACTTGGATTTCTGCAAGTTGGATTGGTGAATTTTCCTCATCTCTGGATTATTTCTTCTTGTAGGGTCTATTGCTACTTTGGTTGAACCCAATGGGGAAAGTCCCACTGATGTCAGTGATGCTGAAGGAGCTGTTAGACATTTAAAGACCTATCCAGACAACCTCTTTGTGATTCCCTCTCTCACAGTAATTTTTAAAAATGTGCCCATTATCACCAACTGCCAATATTAAAATTCACTTTTTTTTTTTTAATACAAACAACGTTTACCACAAAAATATGAACAGAAAAGCTATCAACTTCTTTGCAGGTTATTACCTATTCGTATGACACAAAAGAAAAAATCATTTACAGTCACAAACTGTACATAGTATTTGGTGGGAGACAGTACATTTGTGGTTTAGAGTAAAAAACTGATTGCTTCAGTGGCAATTAAAGTAATTATTGATGAGTCTAAGACTTTAAAATCAAGAAAGGGTGATAATTTGGCTATAGAGACAATCACTGTAATATGTCTAACACAGAGGTTTTGGATAGTAGAAAGGTGAGTAGAGGGGTCTGGGAAAGGAAAGACACCATCATGCAGAACAGCACTAGTTCTTGCTCAGTATACTCTTCAGGCTTCTCTCCACTGCTTCATCCAATTCTTCTTCCAGCTCTTCCTTCTTGGACATGGCCAGTTTGGACTGATAATCTTTTACTATTTGGTCTATGTACGGTGCGCTCTGAGTCCCGTGCAGCATCAGTGTCCACTCCTTCAGCACACCCCTCTGGGGCTGGCTGCCCACAAACCCGATCTCCAGAGCCCAGGTGCCTCGGGGGTCTTCCCCCCAAGTGTGCGTGGTCATGAAAGGCCATTTGTCAAAACCCACCTTGGAGTCGTCGTCCCTGGGGCGCCGGCTCAGCAAGATGGACTTTGTTCCCATGGGCGAGGTCATGTTGATGTTGAGGTCGCCCCGTCGGGTGGAATTCACAGTTATAACTGCCTGGACGTGCTCAAGGTATCTCACAAAGTTTTCCTTCCCCTCACATGCATCAGTTGTCAGCGTGAGGACCAGCTTGCCGCTTGGTGGTATCTTTCTGCGGGTCAAAAAGACAATTAAGCGGCATGAAATGGCTTATGCTAAAATTACTGGTGCCTCAAATTAAAACCCCGTAATATATTTCTTATTAATACAAGGAAAAGTAAGGAAATAATAGCGGCAAACTTAGCCAGAAAGAAAACATCCTCTCTTTAGAAAATGATACCAAAACCTTAGTTTGAAAATAATTACAAAATGTACACCTACACAACGAGAGAAGCAATACAACTGAGAAGGACATACTGCTCTTTAGGAACTATTAACATATATTTGAAGTTAAATAAATGGTTTTACTTAACACTCCTATATTGAGTAATTGGATAATAATGTGTATATTCAGTAGAAGAACCACGAGCAGCCAGTCATGTCAGACAGTCTCTTAAATGACAGCAGCAAATGGCTGTCTGGCGCCAGAGGAGCCAGTGGCACAGAATTTCAGTGCAGTCACATTAAAGGCTACATTCTTGTTCTGCTTTGGAAACTAGCACAAACAGGGGATCCCAGCATCAGCTCATTTGAAGAATACTTTTCTGTGAAGACTTCCATCCTAGAATGTACAAGAGCACATACAGCAGGGAAAGTAGTCTCATGTGTTTACAGTGCTGCCTGGCCCAGGAGCTGGGGCAGTCAAGTGCCTTCTAAACCCCTTGGGGTCAGGATGCAACTGGCAATTACCCAGTGCCTCAGAAACTGGCTGGCAAAATACACAGGAAATGTAAAAATGCTCTGCATCTCCACCATCAGTGTTCTGTGAGCAGTGTGATGATGTTCTCTGTCTAAAAGAAATAACCGAAAGACAAGAATTACTGCAATCATTAAAAGCGGGACTAAGTCACAAAAGACTCTGGTTACCTTGTCATTGCCATTGTCTTCCAGTGGCTTCTCCCTGACCTCAGTTCTGCAGTTAAATTGAGAGCCTTTTGGAAGGGCATTGACCACACTGTGGTAATGAACACCTTCTTTTCAAAAGAAATGAGCACCAGCTTTTTCCCTCTGCTAATAAAATACTGCGTTCTTTAGAAACCAGTGAAAGCATTTCATTCAAGCCTAGCTTCCAGGAATTCTTTTCTTCTTGAGATGAGCTCCAGGTATTATGGCTTAGTACAGCACTAATTGGCTCAGGCCAGTCTCTGTCCCCCTTTCACAGAGTACTGCCTTCTTGCGAGTACTTGCAGAGTAAAAAGTCATTCAGATTCAGGTCCTCAAGGCATTTAAACACTTACCTAAAATTGAAAAATCCGTGTTGTTCTGAGTATTATGGATGCCCTGGAGCAGATGCTGGTATAACATAAATATTGTACAGCAAAAATATTTGAGCATCTAATTATAACACCCCTGAGGTATTTACTTTGTGTGCCAAAGCACAAGAAAAATGCACTATATGCAGCCAGAGGTGAAGGATCATAATTTCACAGTTGCCATGTGCTTGCAGTTTTTCTGCCTGGGAAGCATCAATCTCAACTCCATCTAAATTCATGTTGCCTCACAGCCTTCTCACACAGTGGACAAAGCTCTGTCAAACACTGCTTCATTCCCGGAGTTGTGATAAGCTTTATCTCCTCCAGTTAATGAGGAGGGACACCACAGTGTGAGTCTTTTCTACCCATCAACAACAAAACCCAAAGAAAGAAGAGCGGTGTGGTCCCACTCCATCTCTCTGCAATCAGCCTGACAGCTGCAGACAGCTCTTCTCTGCACCTTCTCAAGTGCAAAAGTTCCCTCAGTTCTCTGAAACACGGGAGAAAAGCCTTGCTCTGTTTCCTCCTTTCCTATTAATTAGGATCCAACACTCTCTGCTTCACTAGACTAATTACTGTAGTCCAGGTGAATTTTCCCAAAGAAACAAAAAGAACCAGGGGTGGTGGAAAAAGCCTCACACAAAGGAGCAGAAGAGGAGGAGGATTTTCCACAGCCTCACAGTGTGCCACTGCCCAATTTATAAATATATAGAGATAATATACTCACTTTTACACGATGTAGTACCCGGATGGAGATGTATAGGGGGGCTAACCTCCCCTCCTTCCAGAAGCACACTCCCATGTGCTCCTGTTCCTCAGCTATGATGTCCTAAATCATCTTTGTGTTTCCCTAAACCAGTCAGATCCCTCATCAGGAAAAGTTCCTATTGCTAACAAGTGTTTCTACTTTAAATACTGATTGCTTTCAGCACATTGCACATTCTAGGCTGTCAATTATTTCCTGGCCTTTTGCCTAATTGACAGTGCTGCTCTGAAACACACCTCTGTATCAACTACTCACCTACATACATCTACACTGAATTTGTATTTTGTGTACACAAATATCCATACTTAAATAAACATATGGAGCGCATATATAGAAAATATTACTCCGGCAAGACCAACTAAAAAAATAACCCAATTATCCATGGCAGAAATGCGGTAGTTTTCATTTCCAAGGAATCTCTGGAGATGCTGAGACTTAACTAGCTTTTTTCACAGTGAAATTCTAAAAATGTAAATTTTGCACTTTGTGGTGCTTATTATCCCCTGTCGGTGACATTTTTATTGGGGGATATAAATATTACTGCAGTGCTATTAACATATAGATTTCTCAGGCAAGTAGTGGGAGGGAGGGGGCATTGATACAACCCACAGAAAGAGATGTCCTCCCCTCCTCTAGGATTATTTCAATAAATGGAGCTGCACTAAAATAAATGAGATTATTTGTCTGCATTTAATTATTAATAAACTAGAGACAGCTCAAAATTAGCTCTCTTCCTACTTTTTTTTTTTGTTTTTTTAACCTGTGAGCATGCATAGGCCAGATAAATTAAAACTCAGACCTCAGCTGCAGATTCTTGGATCATGAAAATACAAACCCACCTGGAAGGCTGGAGACAAACTCATTCTTTGCCTGGCTGAGCTATGTGCCAGGGTGGCATACTGGTTTGTTTTCTTTCTCCCAACAGAATAATAATGCCTTCAAAAATGGCACTGAAAAGTCCAAATTCAAATTGTATAGGCATAAATTGGCCATTATTAGGTTAGTATTTCAATTACTTCAATTAAACTACAGCTGTTGTAGTCAATTAGTATTAATTCATTCACTTGTTGAATCATTCACTTTAGCACATGAAGGTAAATCAGAAAATAATCTGACTATCTAGCCTGCAATTAGAGACTTGGAGAGCATAAACCAGGCACAATTAAATGCTGTAGTGTTCAGACTGAATCACTGGTACCTGTAGATGGTTGTTTCAGTCTTCTGGAGATAAAACTGTCTGCTGGAAAATGTCACAATGAGGTATGACCCGGCTCACAGATATTTCATATGGCAGCAGTTTATGTAATTTACAGTGGCAGCTTCCCAGATTTTCACTTGGGGACAGGCTCTTTACGCGCAGAAACTTTAGCACAAACATACCTGAGAGCACCCAGGAGAAATGGATGTTGCTTGTTAACACTACTGGCACTAGCAACGAGTATACAGATGTGCTGTAGAATGTACTCCTAAAGCAAACCCGGAACCGAAAGATCATGTAGTTTTATCAACTACTGTTGATAAAAAGTGTTTTATCAATTTATTACTGGTAACATTAGGCTTCCTCAGGCTACGTCTTTGCCAACGTAACTGCGTGTGTGTGGTCCCATAAAAGCCTGGAAGAAACCAAACACTACACACCAGACTATTCACTTACTCAGGTTCCTGTATTGACCCCCCGACACAATGGAATCTCTCAGGGACGGTCTTCCAGTCTTTTGCCATCTTGACCATTGCTCCGGCATCCAGGACACCATAACCAAACAAATGGTTGAACTCCAGCCCGACGCCGTTCCTACGCCACCGATGAACCTCGTCGTGGAGCTGGTTCCTCTTGGAGGTGAGCACCGTCAGGTGCTGCATGTCCCTCCATGTCAGATCCAAGCTGTTGGAAGAGCAACATGGAAAACATACGGTACAGTATTTCCAAGCAGATGTCAGGGAAAGGCTGTGTGGTTTGAGTAAGACTCTTGGTGAAATCTGCTTCTATGAACAACAGTGAAATTGTATCTATACACATATCAATAACAAAGCTGCTGTTGATTTCAGTGGGAACAAGAATAGGTTTTAATTGCATAGTACTTCTCCAAAAGATGCTCCCCAAAATTGCAAAATCATTTCTGATTGTCTCACTTCTTAAAAATAACTGGGTTTAACTATACATTATAGATCCACCATTCAATTTTTAAGCTAATAAAATGAGCAGGATTTTATACCAGACTCCAACAAAAAGATGATGACAAAATTTCACCTAACCTTCCATTTAAATCTTGCCCTCTTTGTCTTGCCTGCCACTCCTTCTTTTCCCATGGAGCTTCCAAGACTGACCCTGAGGAGACCCAGTCTGATGAAGCTGATAAGCTCTAATGATCCAGGTGTTAGTAGTGATCAGGATTCTGTGAATAGGGGTACGTAGGCCATGGCTGGCTGAAGGTTTGCATTATAAGGGATGGCAGAGTTTGTCACCCATAATATACTAGCATGAGTGGATGCAGTCAAGTAACATTTGCCTACGTTCATTGGTCATTTTTCATCAGCAGCTCTTGTCTTCCTGGATGTTCAGTGATTATGATGACAGGAAGGGCACTTATAAGTTATTATTCTGGAAGCTTTAGAACTGACATTCTAATTCTACATAACTAAAGCTATTCCAGTTGGTTTATGATGAACTCTTTCAACATCACAATATGTCTGATTCAAACTATCAACCTAAAAGGATCTGCTTTTCAGCTTTCTGTGCCCCAAGTAATAAGCATGTGTGCATGCTGAATGTACACCAGAATAGCCAATTACTGTCATTTCCCCAAGGTGACACATGAGAGCTGAAAAGCAGATATCACTTGCATCATTCTTACTGAAATCTTTTAAGAGCTTGCTACGTATCTTAAAGCTGTACTTTCCATTTCACAGGTTGGTCTGGTTTGAGAGACATGTCAGACGTGTCATGTACGAGCTGACAGACATACTGCAGGCAAGAACAGTCTGCATGGGAGATTGTCAGACATTCCCAGGAAGGTTAGTGCAGCTTATCCAGGGTAGTTCTGCACAGTACAATTTAATAGAGCCAGACTGGAAGGAGATAGGAGACACTGACAGCTTCTTCCCTCCCCTGCTGCCTTCTCAGCAAACTCAGTGCCAGCCAAAGGTATTAGTTTAATTCCTATTCGTGATAATTTGGCAGAGTAATTCCAGTCTTTAGGGATAACTCATATGAAAAGGAATAATAATAATTACTGGGATATTTAGGTTCCAGTCCAGTTTAAAACATGCAGTGGTCAGAAAATTCATTAAACCTTTATATTTTTATGGCCATATTAATTTATTACATAGTGGCTGTCCCACTGAATGAATTTGATAATAGAAGGAATGATCATCCAAAGTTAAACACTTGGCATGTGTTTTATGTGTATAAAACTGAAAAATGAGACTTGGCCCAAGTCATGCTCTAAGCACAACAATCATTGCTCTGCTAATGGTGTAAACTTGGCCTCCTCTGCAAATCTTCATTATTTTGCTCTGTTGAAGGAAACTACATACACAGGGCTCACTTCATGCCATGGTTACAGCAACTGAAGCTGCGAAACTGAGCAAATGTTGCCTCACTTCATAAAATAATTTAACACATAGTAAAAGGATGGCATAAGTTATTGTAAGGAAAACTTTTCTTAATCAATAGACAAGAAGACAATTATTCTGAAATATACGAGAGGACTCCAGTTTTGTGAATAGCACAGAGATAGTAAACTGACAATGGATATTTATTCCTTCACATAACAGAGCAATTAGGTAACAGAGAAGCAAATTACCAGTGATAGGTTGAGAAAAAAAAGAAAACATTCCCCACCACCAGTGCCAAAAAATATTGTGGAACTGATTGTCACTTGATGACACAGGTGCCAAATACAGAACACTTGGAAAAGAGTTAGGCAAATTTACAGAAGACCAGTCTACCTGTGGCTATTAAACAGGATAGTCTGACTACTTTCTCTCCAAACCACCAAAGCTCTTGTCGAAAGATCACTCTTAATCCCTGTTTGTTGCCCCCTGCCTAAGAATCTCTCATTGCAGACAGTACCAGATGAACTCCTGTCCGATACAAAAGGCTCATTCTTATGTTTTGTGGGCTGGGCATTTCGCACACGACATGTGGAGAAATGAAATAATCTCCAAATAGTGCAAGAGAAGACAAGTCCCTGGAAGCAGTGGACGGCGAGGACACAGAGAGAGAGCCAGCCAGCCAGAATGCATCTGCCATACAGCTTTGGCAAGACTGTTCCTCCATCTGTAAGTCCCCACGCACATCACTACTGCAGCAGGCAGCTCGTGAGCCGCTCATTCCAGCCCCACGCCACAGCCAGCCAAGTGAAATGATGAACACCATTAAACAAACCACAGGCCCTCTCCCCCCTAGAGCTCCCAAGGAACTTCCCAACAGCGTACTTTGCCTCCAGGGCCAGGGCGAACACTCCCGCTGCTTCGGGGGCAGCTGCAGACGTGCCCGAGTGGCGCAGGGTGCAGTTGCCATACAAATCCGTCGTGGCCTGCAACGACATTAGATGTAATTAATGAAACAAGCTATTCCACTTTCCTTGCAGCTACAGACTCAGAAAAATGCAGAAAGAGGTGTTTGTGCCCTTGCTCTTTAGATTAATTGTGTGTTTGAGCCCATGATCTGTTTTCTTCTTTGGAACAGCGTATTGATTTCAAACCACAGCGAGACGTGGTTACAGAGGGTGTGAATGCAAGAGCAAGCCATGAGGTAGTAAACCAATGTTCATTATCACTCATGAATTCATGTAGATGGCATTCATTTCTTACAAAACACATTTTAACCAAAGGCCTTAAATTCCTTTGTGTTGATCAGAGGGATCTGAAACTACAATTGTTAATTAGCTCTCTAACACTTGTGCAGCTCCAGAACCAACTGCATTACCAGGCTGCTGTCTTCAATGCAGATTAGCCACTAGAAGAGACCAGAAGAAAACCTTAGAAATACATTCTATGGCAATAATTACAAAGGTGCCACAGATCATCTGGGCTGATATCAGCACAGAGCTGATACCAAGACAGACACCAATGGTTTTCTGTCCACTACTCCACATGGGCATTTAGGATTGTACAATATGTCTTTGGGGTTTGAGACAGGGCCATGGAAAATGTATAACAGCTTTTGGCAAAAACTAACCTTAAGATACATCACCTGAATTTTCCACCCTGTGAATTGGACTATGTCTCAGCTGGTCTGCAGGTGCTGAAGAGCAGTGATCACTATGGTGGAAGAGAATCCCAAATACACTGGAACAGAAACTGCCTGTCTTCCAGCTGTAGGTATGGCCCTGCAGGGGACTTCATTATGACGCTCAGCACTGCTCAACAGGAGGTTCTGGGTGATTTGAACCCCCAAATGTCCTCTGTGAGTGACTAAATGTCTTTCTGCTCTGTGCTGCTCAAACAGCAGAAGTCTGCCAGCACAAGTAAACAAGATCTCAGATGTTAACACTTTCAATTTAGATTTTTACGGAGACCTTGTGTCACACTGTCCTCTGGGAAGAGGAGCATTGAACTTCTAAATCTGGTTTCTGACAAAGGAAAGCATTGACTTTCCTTTGGAGGTCTAAGAGATGGAAGATCATTGCTGTTCTCAGTATTAATCCCACCTCTCTTCAGCTGACAGTTTTAGCACCATCACATAGTGCAGATGAGAAAATATCCATCTCAACGAAGAACCATCTGCTGCTCCAAAGCACACAGAGTTGTAATAGGTCATGGGAGTGCACAGAGACAGCAGCAACAGCACAGTAGTGTCGGGACTCACCACACCAGCCTCTGGATTTCTCTTCCTGCCATTACTAAAGGTGGAGGCCAAGGTTGAAGAGCAGCTTTCATCGTACAGAGCTGTCCTTCCATCGTTTATGGCAGAATTGATGGAGATTGTCCACATGCTTGAGGCATAACCATCACAGTTACAGTCGTCATAGCTGCCCCCGTCTCCAGAGGCCCAGACATAGATGCTGCCTTTGCCACCCCGGCCCTGTGAAGGGGGAAAATCGACCCTCTTGAGCCAAACTGCCAAGAGCAGCTACATTAAACTGCACCTCTAACTGTAAAGCTGTGTGCCTGTAAAGGAGAAAACTGGCCCAATCAAAATACACATCAACCTTAAGCTGAAAATACATGGACTTACGCGGGTTATTAAATCCAGGTAACCGGCAGCCACAGCCAGTTCTGCAGCCTTGTGTACGCAGAGCACTTCCATTTATCTCCTGGGTTGCTTCATGCCCTGAAGGCTCCCGTGCCAGGCACTAAGACATTTTATGGATTCATTAGCATTTATGTCAAGGTCTAAGTGCTATGAGGTAAGTGTTCCTTTAAAAGAGATATAGGTCATCACGCAGGCTGGGTTTGTAAGATCCAGTTAGGTCCAGGCAATGGTTAAAAAGCTCTACTGGCACCTTTTTCCCTCAGTAGATTCCCCCCACCTCCTTCACCATCCCCCAAAGCTGTTTTTCTGACAAACCAGCTTCTAGTTTTAAGGAGCAAATAAAGTTATGAGACCATATAAATAATATAAAGAAAAATGGTTCAGCAATTACACTGAGATGGACAGGAGAGACTGAAGCTGAAGGGCAGCTATAAAGGCTTCTCATTAGTTAAAGGAAAGAAGTCTGTATCGTTTCCAGAACTTCCAGATAGGTAGTGGGTGAGAAGGGATTAACTCAGCTGCCTCTAATCTCATTCTCAGAAAGAGGTAGGAGCTGTCTGGAAGAGAATCAGACCTGAAAAAGATCAGGGCAATTGAACCCAAAGCTCAGATCTCCCACTGATTCCAGCACAGCCACCATTTCTCTCTGTGTTTAGTCCAATGTAATCCAACATTTACTTCCAAGAGCACCAGAAGGGTGCAAGGCCTGAATTTAACACGCTGTTTATATGTACTGGGCAGAAGATTAAAAAATTTCTTCTGGCCTCCTGATTGCCCAGCATGGAATGGAAATTAAAGAATATATAAGCTTAGTAACCTGCAACGGTATTTTAATAGGGAACCTTTTCTCTCAGGATTTTAAATCAAATCTGAGCTCCCAGCAGTAGCTTCTATTTTTCATCGCACCCCACTGAACAGAGCAACCTCATTATTTCAAGCATGTTAGTGAGTTGCATTATAATCCACTGAATTGAACAGCAGGTTTGCTGCCACTGGGGTACATAACATCTCAGGACATAGATTTTCGTAATAAAGATAATGACTATGAAAAAGCTCACTGAAATCCATCTAAGAACTCCCATGAAGACCTGAGATCAGTCATTTGAGTTTCAAAGGAGGATGATACTGTTGCAAAAATATATCCCTTTAGTAACAAAATCATTCCAGCAATTTATTAAAAAAGAAAAAAAAATCAGCATAACAAGGCTAGTTATGTCTTTTTTTCCCTTTGACTTTTTCCATATCCCACCTTGTGCTCTGACTGGCATTAACCTACAGGGCCCACACGTGGCCTTTGAATTGTCTTCAGAGGCTACACCCCAAGTTTGCCAACACCACGCCCATATACACCACCACACCACTTTGCAAGCATCTGCCTGTTTTGGACAGTCTCTGATCCCAAAAAAACCAAGCAGCAGTCCAATGCAGAAGGCAGGAGGCTGCTGGTGGCAGGAGTAGGAATTTGGCATGTATAGATCCATTCTTACCCAACCTTTTCCTTCCAGTGGTTTTATAGGGAGCAAAACCACTTCAGTTTCATGTGAGAAATTCATCAAAGCTGCTAACAGGAAGTTAACCTCTGCAGTGTCCAGCACAGAGAAACAGACTTAGCTCTGCTCAGCAGGGTTGTTCTGTGCTGCCAAGTGTTTTACCCCATCGATGGGACTTGTGATAGAATGGCTGAAAAAGGGTGTAGCAGATTGCTGGCGTGGAACAGGGGGAACTGAAACTCTGGGGCAGGTTTTATGTATAATTACTGTAAGTTGAGAATGGCCTCAAGATATCACTTTCACAGGAGACACATCCACAAGTGGAGCTTAGTGTCAAAACCCATAATTCACTTCTTAATACTCTAATTTCAATCGCCTTTCCTTCCTAGCCAGGACTGGAAAGAGGAGCGAACACTACTGGAACAAACTGTTAGCAGCCCAAGTGCATTATTTCTTATACGTCCCACAGCCAGACCTGCAGCAGTGGGACAGTTTGCACAGTGTCCTCAGGCATCATGTAATTTCCCAGGCAGAAATCTGTGGCTTCAGGGGAAGTGAATTTTCAGTTCTCTGGATGGTAGTAGTCTAAACTGATCTAGTCCTGGTATAGAGGGTGGAATCCCTGCTCCCAGACAGGGCAAGGGGTTGGAACTAGATGGCCTTCATGGCCCCTTCCAACCCAAATCATTCTACGCTAAAACAGAAAATAAAACCCACTTGGGTCAACGAAGCGTTATATTTAAAGCAAACGGAAAGCTCCTGTTTGCATCTCAACCTTGTGTGAACCTAAAAAACTTCAGAGGTGTCACTCAGGCTGCCGTACATTTGGACCAAAAATAGGACAGGAGAAGGCAGTAGTAAAATAGACTACAAACACCAGGGGGATCCTGAAGGAAGAGTCAGGAAGGAGAGAGAACACCACCAAGACAGTAAGGTACATTTTAGAGTACCTTTCTTTCAGAATCCTGTGGAAACCTGCTCATTTCCCTCAAAAGTGATGCAAGCCTGGCACCCGCCATTCTGAGACACCCGAAGGTGTCAGAGCTGAAAATGGATCTTGGTGCATTTAGCCCCAGAGAGGCCCACCTCTCAATTCAGGCTAAACCAGAACTAAATCTTGGGCAAGGTTGCATGCTTGGTAATTCATAGACAGCTCCTGAGAAGCTCTCTTCGAGAAAACAGCAGGTTTTCTATTTCCAGTGTCCCTCGTGGGATGTTGCGCTACCAGCAAAAAATATCCCTGAGAAATTTTCTTACCCCTTTTCTTATCTTCCACAAGTGCATAATCCCAGAAAGACTTCTTTACCGAACTACCTTGCAAAAGTGAGCTGACAGGGGACTACAGTCTGTTTCACTTTATGTAACCTGAGGCATAGCTTGAACTATTTTTTTCCCCTTATTACTGATGTTCATTCATCATGCTTGCTGGGCTAGTGCCTGAGTCAGTGTATCCCGAAGTTTTAAGTGCTGGATCACACTTTCCAGAGGAAAATGGGTGGTATTCAACAAATAAATCTCCTCCAGCTTCCCTGAACTTTCCCAACAAGGCTGGCAAGCTCCCATGTGAGTAACAGCAAGGCCTCTAACACGACACAGCCTCTGCAGTGGCTCCTACAGCATGTTTCTCGTGCCCTTTGGCTTTGGCCTAATCCTTCAGTCATAGATCAGGGTTAACAGTTTCCAACCAATAAAACAAAGAACAGGCTCCTGCCCTGAAAAGCCAAGTACCAGGGAAGGACAGAATCAGGACACCAGCAGGCAGGTGGGAGCAGGATAAGAAGGAAAAAAAGCAGCACCTGACTACAAAGAGGTATTTTTTTTTAGGTGCAGTGACATTTCAGGATAAGGATGGCCAAATGGTTTGCTGATGTTTATGGACTACTTCTGTGGAAGCAAGTGCAGATGGAGCACATTTGAAAAAAACCATGAAAAAATGACAGAACTGAAAACTGCTTTCTGTAACAAATTCAAAGCACATATTATTTTATAAGCATCTTTCTTTTTGCATGAAATGATAGCTATTTTGTGATTCTTCCTCCTAAAAAAACAGAAGTGTTTCAGCACCTTCTATATAATTTAATAGCAATTTATTACCATTTTTCCTGCTATGGTAAGAGATAGGCTGGTTTTCCAGTAAAAGCAAAAAATTATACAGCTTCTTCATGTATTTGTCATGGGTCCTACTGACTTATGAATAGGATTCAGTTAGTTTCCCTCCCCTGTTAACATTGACTGTATTTTCCTCTGAAAAGAGCATTCCTTTCTCTTCATGACTGAATTATTTGAAAATCCTTACATGTTTTGCAACTAAAAACTGCATCCTTCAGTACAGATTGCTCATTAATGCAAGAAGTGTAGTTTACAGCCCAGGCAGGCAACACAAACCGTCATCGTGTCTCTAGGCTGGGACACACCAAGACAAGGACAGACTGGAAGAGCTGTGAGACCATTTTCCCACTGCCATGACCTGATGGGAAGCATTGTATGGGGCTCCCAGGAGACTACACAAGGCAGACCTTGCTCCGCCTTGGTCTCCCCACACCTCCTGTGCACCATCAGTCTGACTACTGGAGCCAGCTGGAGCCAGTGAGTCCTTGACATCCCTGAACTGCCGCTCATTTTTTGCACTCCGAGATTTTTCTGGAGCCTTCCTGCATCCCTGACATAAGCCCTCGCTCTCCTGGCTCCTCCAGCTGCCAGGCTGATTTGCCCAGAGCAAGCTGGTAGCCTGTGACTTCCCTGGATCCCTTTGCTCCTTTCCTATACTCATTTCTTGGGCACTGTCAAAATCTAAAGCAAAATCTGCCTGAGACCAGCCAAGCAATCTCAATTTCACCTCACAGACACCGGAGTTTTAAGCAGGAAACGTATTTGGATAGCCAAAGTTTGCCACCACACAGGTCCAGGAGAACAGCTGAGCTGAATGCCTCAGCACCTGTCCCACATCCAGCCCCTTCTGAAAGCTCGGAGCTCCTGAACTGCGTCCCTGGAAAAGCCCAGGATGCCTGGTCTGCCTAGCAGAGCCACAAGTCATAGAGTTCAGCTCAGAAGAAATAGCAGCTGGGTTATCCTCCTCAAATTCACCACTGCTGAAGGCTGTGTCCCTTCTCTGCTGTCCTGTCTAACCTTCTGGCATTCAGTGGAGGAGGCAAGGTTGTTTTGGCAGGAGCAAGAACTCAGCTCAACACTTGGCTGCTATGCAGAGGATAACTGTCCCTTGGAACCATGTTTCAGTCACGCCTCTCCTGTTTTTGTCCCTTTCACATTTTGCTGTCTTCAATAACTGGCTGCAGTTCCTCCTAACAAATTTCTGAAACTATTTGGGTCAGCTAATAATCACCCAAGTCCAAAAGACTGCTGCATATGAGATTCTCAAAAAACCTGAGCCCTATAATTTGTAAACCCTAACAAAAGACTTTTATGCAACTTATTTTAGACTTGATCACAGAAGAGTACTGAACTCACATCCACCAGCCCACAATTAATTGCATAATTGTCAATACCTCCTTTGGCTTAAAATAATGCTTGAGCCATTTTGTACATCTAAATTATTGTTGAAATTGGATGGACTTCTCTTGGCCAAGAGAAATGAATGGAAAATTACACTTTTGCTGAAGAGAGGCAGCACTAGGTTTCAATTAGGGTTCAGTCTAGCAGGGAAACGGGGAGGGGACTTTGGAAATGCTGAGGCAAACCCTTTTAATTAGCCATTCTTTTTTTCTTGGATGCTGGGCTGCATACCACAAGTAATAATGCATTTATTCTAGTCTAACAATTCCACAGGCCTAATTCTGGTATCAATAATATTTGAAAAAAACCCCATCTCATCCTCTTAGTATTTCTGAGTTAAAATATTGATAAAAGGACTAAACACCCAATTTACTTTCTACCAATGACAAAGCTGGCTTCCCCACCCAGAGCTCCCAATTGGTATCATAAACTCTGTCCTCACAGCTTCACCTGTGGCTCTGCCAGCACTGTTCAGAGGTTCCCAGCTTATAGAATCACCCTTGCTGGGAGACTAAAGTACTGCTGAGGTGTGGCACAGAAATTAGGCAAAAAACCACTCCTGGAGTGAGAGAGAGACACCAAAATCTACATTTTGAGGCTACATTATCATCATGCCACCTTAGAAAACAGCAATTTACATGCCAATGAAGAAAATATTTATGTTTGGAGCTTACAAATATTGCCACATTGGACCAACCTATGATGCAGCAGCCTTCTGCTCTTTATGTGACAGTCATTTGAGTCTTTGTGAAGGGCAATATTTAACCCTGTCACAGGCCCACACAAAGCCCAAACACACAACAGCCAAGGTTCTCAGCTGACCAAGGCATCCCTGAGAAAGCCAGTATCACAAAAGACGTCAGTGGGGGTTGAGATTTGCCCCCAGCCTGTCCTAAGAGGCACATGTCCATTCCCTGAGCTGTGGCAGGAGAGCAAACTGCCACAGACTGATGTGTCCAAACCTGGGTCATGTACTCAGTCAGAAGTCCACATATCCTGTCACCAAGCTGGAAAAGCTGGTCATGCTGTCTTACAAAAGCCTGAAAATACCCTTGTCAAATGAACTGGGCTCAGAATTCAAAGAAGATACAACATACTCATGCGGGGTTTTAATAAGGTTTGATTTTATCTTACATAAATAAGACAAGGCATGGAATTATAATGCATATTTCAGACACGATGGCAATATAATGGTAAAGGGCTCCCAAGTTGTAAAGAAGCTTGTTGGGCTCACTCAGAAATGGAGTAATAAGATGGTTCCCAGATCATAAGCTAATTTCCATGTTCTCATTTGGCTGCTGAGCAAATAAAATGATGTTAGAGATATCTAACTGCATATACTTCATTAACGTGCCATCTTCAGCATATTTTAAAGTACAATAACACAATGTCTGTGCACTTGGAGAGAGGCAGATAAGAAATATTTCCTTTCATTTTTAACAATGTCCTTTCTTCTTTCATTGGGAGTCCAATTACAAAACCATGATGAGATTATAAATTCTAAATACTGCTCCCCTGGCAATTTGTACTTGGGCAGCATTTTCTTAGGTAGAACCATATTATGGAAGCAATAATGTTTTCACCAGCACAAGCACAAATGGATCATGTCTTATATATTCTGGCTGAGCCAGTGAAGTCTCAAGGAATTAATTCTGTCCATGAGCAATCCCTCACAACCTACTAATATAAAAGCCTCCATCATAAAAATTCAATAGATAGAAACCAGCTCAGCTGATTACTTCTTTTTATTGCCTTAAATTCCAATAACTGAAGCTGGAAAGAACTGGACTCACAAAATGGCAAATAAGAAATGTTTACTGGACACTGCATTAAAGACAGGATGTACCATAAAACAGGAGTGGAATTAGTTCTTGACCTAAGTGGCTTTTTCTTGTTTAAGATGACTGCTGATACAATTCTGGATGCAAAGTACCAACAATCAAAAAGTCTCTATTGAAGAGAGATGTGCTATCACAGGATTTCCATCTACCATCCCCTACCTCCCTCTCGAAGCCGTCCAGCCCCGAAGTGGGTAAGCACAGCTCAGACAAGGGATATGTAAACTACACAGTATTGCTTTGCCCAGTCACACTGTACATACAGTGAGTGCAAGGCCTCCTCATTAGGCAGGCACTGGATACTCACAAGTTTCAAGCTAGTCTTTAAAAACTACAACTTCAAACAAGTTGTATTAGGTCCTTTTCAATTACATTTCAAATACATTTTTTATAGCGGCTGAAATGTGCATTAGGTGAGGGTGTTCATCTGTGTCAGACCAGTGCCAGTAATCGCCAAACTCTTGTGTACATTTGTGTGTAAGAAACTCTTTCAATCCCTATTCTAAAGCACCTGCTAATTCAGCTGTGAGCTCATTTATCTTTGCAGTTCAACTACCACTACTCAGTGATCCAATCAAGCTTCTGACTCTTGCCCCTGAACTAAAACCATGACATAGCACAGTGAAGCCAGATTGCAATAAAAAAAATGACTGGGATTGTGTCTTACTAACAAAAAGCAGCTTGAGTCCCTTTCCCAAGACCTTCTGATTACGTGTGTTATGCTGACACCAAGTTCATGCACACACCACCCCTCTTGTGTTCAGCCTTAGAAATGCACTAATTAAAGGAGCCCATAAAGGAGTTGCCAGCGTGAGGGGCAGATTTTGCTCTCCTTAATTATTCTGTTTTAGTGCTGCCTCTATTCATGCTATTTACCTTCCAAACAAACAGAACACCAAAGTGACGGCATGACTAAGACAGAAGGCAAGGATGAGCTTACCACATGCCAAGAATGGGTAATGGAAGTGGAAAGGTATGAAAATGGAATCAGAGAATAATTTGGGTTGGTAGGGACCTTTTAAAGGTCATCTAGTCCAACTTGCCTTGCAGCGAGCAGGGACATCAACTAGAAGAAGATAGATACAGAACATATGTCAGCTTCAAGCTACAAAAAGAGACTTATTAACAAGAAGTTTCACAGTTTCTGCAATTTTCATCATCTTGTCATTATCAGGTGACTAGTTACCCCCACATCTCAGCAGCTCTGGAAGGAGAACTTCTAAACGACATGACAGTGGAATGGATTTTGGGGGAAGGATTAAAGTCTTGTGAGTGAGTTTCTCCCGACTGTGGTGGCAACAAGGTAAATGTTGTATCTGTGTTTGTCAGCTCAGTTAACTGAATATTCCCTGTAAGAATTTTGTATCATTCCTACTTACTGATTTTTAGTTTATTGCATTAGCAGCAAGGGTATTAATCTTGCTCCATGAAAGATATCTTACATTGTCTTCTAGGACATTTGGAAGCATTGCTTTTAGTTTAAGAACACATTTTTATTCTCAGCATGTTGCTTCCTCCCTGCCAATATTTCAGCTTCATCATTAATTCGTGAACCATCACTGTGGTGAGAATCAGCTCTAGGCTGATAAGAAAAATTCCTACATTTATTTGTCTCAGTTTATAAAAGATCCTTTTTAATAAACGGGAGGGTTACTTTGAAAAACGATCATAAATTAGATTTACATTTGTACAGTCAATAGAGAATTTGATGCATATATTATAGACCTAAACTAGGTAAAAGAGTATTATATCAAAGGCTTGTTAGTCTTCCTTTGCATGCAGGGAAGTCTGCAGTGTGTTTTTCAAAGAACCAGGGAGATTACCCAGCATCCACTGACAGCTTGAGGTATCTCTAGAAAATCTGGCACTCCGCAAAAGGAGATCAGAACAAACCATTCTCAAAAAAACCATTCTATGACAGGAAATGTAATGAACAAAATAAGGGTAGATAAAGCTATGATCACAATGCAAAGTGAGTTATTTGGGGTGGGGCTGTCTCTTCTGTTGTGCAGGGATTGCCAGGAGATAGCTGGGTTACTGCCACTACAAGATGAAGTGTAATTGTCCCTGGACAACAGCACTTTCCTTAGGTAGAATCCCACATCATTCCTTCTAATCCGCAATGGCTGACAGAACTGGTTTTCTAATGCAGGCTCTCCTGTTGATTTTATGTCTTCTGATAAAATATGACACCAACTCTTGCCAGAGCACAGCTCACTGTCACTGCTCCCTCTCCTTCCCAAGCCTTCAACCCAAGTGATCTCAGGGCCCCTTCCGATCTTAATATTGCAAATTATTTCTTGAAGAGAATCACAAACACTCCTGAGGGCAAGGCATTAAAAAATTAATATGCCCAACACTCCAGGTATGGGACTACAACCAGTCAACGAAACAGAAAAGAAAAATCCCTTCTCCAATACTTAACATTCCAAGAGGTTAATTCCAGTGTAACTCCACAAACTAAAGCATTCGGTGACATGACAGCAAGTTAATTGAAAGATGTTTTACATACCAAACTATAAAAAAACCCCATGAATACAATTTAAAATTTGCTTCTCTTGGAGGGTAAAATATTCTATTCAGTTCAGTTTGCATTCCTCTGCCAGGATTATTTGTGCCTTTTCTGCTACTTTTAGACAAGTTCTGCATGGGAGGAGAACAACACAAAAAACATATGGAAATTTTTCTATTTTCAGAATTTATGTCTGCTCCAACCAACGTTAGTGGAAGAAAGACCAAGTAACTAACACATCAAGGTGTTGCTAAAACTGCCACATACCTAAGGAAGATCCTCCTCAAGACCAAAGTATTTAAGGGCATCTTTATGGAAACACTAGATAAATGAAAGGAAGTCACAAGAAGAAACACTGCTAGTGTAAGATGACTTTAGAGGGACTCTGAGCTCATCAGAGGTTTGTAGAGTTTGTGCGACAAAACTGAGCAGACTCGGGAGGAATTTGTGACAAGTCTTCATGTGTTATTGCGGCATTTTGCCAATTTTATAGGCAGGAGCATGAGGATGACTGTAATCCCTCTGTTCCAGGCAAAACATTTGGGGCTCAGGATTCGAGAAAACTTTAGAAGCTTCACTGTTTACCACAGCAGTAGATTTAATCATCGTGTCACAAAACCTGGTAAACTGAATGTGCTGCTCATAATGAGGTGGTGATGAAGAGTGGGAGAAACTGGCACGAGTAAGAGGGCAAAGTAATTTGGATGGGAAAATGAGTAATTGTGGAGCTCCCACACAAAACCACCCCAGATGTTCTGGGGGATTTCAGATCTTGTCAATACGGAAAGCCATCTATAATCAACCGAGGGAAGGAGGCTCATTCCCTACATCACCAGGAACAGCTGTGGTTGATCTGGCCACATGACACAGAAGAGATGCAGACAAAACCAGGCAAGATTGGTTGGTTTGTTTTGGGCTGATCTGCTTTCTTTTTGAGTTCTGGCACCCATGTTCCCCAACTTTCTAACAGTGTACAGGTTAAACAGACTGCAGGATGATACTGAATGTCTTTTACAAAGACCACAGACTGCTCCCAGAAGGAGTTGGAAAGGTGGGAATAAACAAGGAAGCTCCTGCTACTGGAAAATTTTACTACTCCATGCACATCTAAACAGCTGTAGCTTAATCAAGCTATTATAATGACCTTATATGAGTGACCTGAAAGACCTTCCAAATCCAAAACAACAATTAAATTGGTAACACACCAAAACAGACAATGTGGCATCAGTAGCACAGCTGGCATGTTTCAACACAGGGAATATTTACAGGATCAGGCTCTTCCTTTTTGGCTGTGCTGGCATATGAAAAGCATATGTAAGCAGACTGGAGATAAACACAGAATGCTGAGACTATACAATAAAAGCAATGCCAAAATATTGCCAAAATATTGCAGAGAGAACACCAGTTAACACTGGAATAATTTACACAACTGCACCGTGTTCCCAAGTCACTGGTTTCAATGTGAGCCCGTACACACCACTCTGCCCCAGTGCCCAGATTATTACTAAGACTGTTACCTTGTTCACACCATCTGCCATGGCCTGCAGTGTTAGCTCTCTAGGTCCATCCACAGTCTTCCCATTATCAGTTGGTCCCCAGCTGGCACTATATATATCTATGACTTGAGGCATATGACTGATGGAGGAAGCCTCAATAATGTCTGTCATAAACGGCTGGTCGAGCATTCGAATACCTGTAGATTTAATCAACATAAACATGAATTATGCATTACCCGGCACGGGATGGAATCTCAGCACCTGCAGAAGGCCCCTGGTTATACAAGTATTTTAATTCACCGGCAGTTTCACTCACTAAGTAATTCCACCATCGACATTCCCATTTCACCAGGGTGTGCTTACCCAGCAGGATGCCAGCATTAAACACCCAGCCACAGCAAGGCAGCATGGCCCAGAAAGAGAAAGCACTTTATTGTTAATGTTTCTCATTACACAGTATTTTCCATCTACTACTGGAGAACACTTTAAAAATACTCGTATTCGGCAATCTCAGAAACTCCTAGCATTTAAATAATATTAATGGCATGTAAAACAATATTTTGTAACAGCTAGGGAAAAAGAGTAAGGCCACCCTCATCTAATTAATACTCAGTTTTGTGTTGACAGGTCATTTGTTTTTCAAGTAGTTTTTCTATTTATTTTGGTGGCTCTCCAGCATTTAATCAGAAGAGGGAAACACACTACACAGCAATTTCCTGGAAAAATATCATTGTGTCAATATGCAGATGCAATAGCAAGGAAGAAAAAAGCAAACTAAAACCTGCTTCCTTTAACCCACACTGCAGTAGGAATTAAGAGTTTAAATGGTACAATCCTAGGACATGTCAACTTCATAAAACCTCCAAGTGTTGGCTCTAAGCAAGCCAGAGTGTGACAGACAGCAGTGCAAGCCCTTACATCCATCATGCCCCACACATGGGACAGGTTCACTGAGAGCCACCCTGCTGGTGGCCTCTGGGTGAGACCTGAGTAACCAGGGATTCATTCCAACTTTCATTTCTAGCCCTGAGTTGAAGTTCAGTTTTTCCCAACAGTTTAGGACACAGACGGGACAGAAATCAGTAGCACGGAGCCAAATAGTGTGAATGGTGCTGAGGATCCTGATTTAGAAACCAGTGGTTCTACTACACTCAATACAAGCCCTGTGTGCCAAATATGAGGCTGGAAAAAATGTGGTATAATATTCAAATAGAAACCAGACCCAAGCTGCATATTCCTGATCTACTATTTCAAGCTAGAAATGATGAAGTCAAATTCAGTGACTGAGAAATCCCTTCATGTACTTGTAAAATGCAGATCTGCACTGAAACCACAGAGTTAATTATTGACCTGGGGAGGTGAGGAAACAACAGAAGAAACCGAGCCATCTCCAGGGGAAAAAAGAGGCACAAGAGGAAAAACAAGCGACACTCCAGATCCTTGGCTACCAACTCCCAGTTCCACTTGCAAATAGACTGAACCATGACAGCAGCAGACTCTCAACTCGAATGGACTTCCACATCCCCATGGACCACACGGTGGTGCTGCAGGTGCACACTGTTCTCAGACAGGGAAGGGTGGCTGGCACTTCCAAAATCCTGTGGGGATTTTGCTATGAAGTGGGGAATTACAGAAGATTATTTGTAGGCTGTTGGTCACCAGAGAAAGTCTTCACTTTTTGATTTTTAAGCTCCCAGCTTGAAGCTGTAGATTTAGATGAATAATACAGACAAGGTCCAGCCAAAATCCCACACCTCAATTCACATTCCTCTAATGGTAGCTATTGCCAGAATGTAAATTTTGTGGAATGTCCCACCCCTGAAGGGGATGTTACCATTACTGAAGAAAGGAGACATGCACTAGACAGGTCTGGCCAGTTACTGGCTCTCAGTGATATTTCTTGGGTAACAGCTCAGCAAACATTGCTCAGTGCCCTTCTACAGTGGAGACTGAGCTTTTGATTGTCTGGGTGACCGATGAAATGCAGCCTTCCCCAGGTTCTTCTGACACTTCAGTGAAACAGGAACTGGCCAAGCAGAGCAGAGCTGTCCATGCACACACGTTGTGAACCATCCCCAGGGAGCAACAGGTGCATCCACACTGGTGTCCTGGTGTGGATCAGGGGAATTTAAGTGAAATTCATGAGCATCTATTTCTGCTTGCTGTGGCTCGTTTCTCAACATGAAGCAGTCTTAGGGTAAGAAAACTGGATTTCTTCAGATTAAACTAAACTGACACATGGTGTCCAAGAGCCTAACTCACTCCAAGCACTGTGTTCAGTCTATCTGCATAGAAAAGAGCCTGTTGGAAGTAAAAATACCCAACACACCCCAGATGTGAATGCTGGGTACCACCCATTTCATCCTCTGCACCTGCTCCTACCATTTTGCATCACTGTTAAAACAGAGGAAAACAAGGACCAAAAGAGATTTACAGCACTGCAGGCCCTGCCCTGTGAGAGCCTAAAGAGCAAGAACAGCATGAGATTTGCCTTTTCAAATACTTTCTGAGGGCAGCAGGAATTTATACTTTACCTTCTGCAAAATGAGATTTGCCACAAATGATTCTGCAGCTACTCAGGGAGGAAGCACTGAAAATCAGTGCGTGAACAGGAACAGGTACATGAAGGAGCAGAGCTGTTCCTAAGTTATTAAAGAGGCAATTAAAGAGGCCCTTGATTGAAAAGGCAATTCCTCTCCCCAGCTGCTGTGAAAAGCAATAAACACACGGCCCAGTGCCAACCTGCAGTCCTGTCCTGGGCAACGCTCCCTGTCTGTGCAGAAGAAGTTCTGCCTGAGGCACAGTGACCATTTACCCCTCGAATTGCTACCATACCTGCAACCTTGGAGTTGTAGGCGACTCCCACGCCACAGATGTTGTTGTTGGCAGCAGCAGACACCTCTCCTGCACACCTTGTCCCATGGCTGCAAAAGGGAAGACAGAGAGACCCACGTCAACCCCGGCTAATGCACGTGCTGAACTGAGCTGGATCACCAAGAGCTTGTTTGGCCTCAGTCAGCTCCCAGTGCTGCAGAGGAAAACCATTCCATGGCAAACTGCTGAGCCCTGTGCTTGGATACCTGGATGAGCTTGTTCCTTCCTGAAGCAGAAGGTATCCAACTTCCCCTCTGCATACTAACGCTGCATCTCTTTGCAGAGTTATTCAGACCTTTTCTCTTCAACTCTGCCAGAGAGGTTCTGCCTCGCTACCAAATATGAGTCAGTAGGAAACAGGCCCCTGACAGAACAGTGTAAACATACGATCAATATTAATTCCTTTATTTTTGTGGCTTGACAGCACGACATCCATTACTTTGAACCCTGCAGAACAAAGGCTGACTGACTTTGGAGGAGCATATCCCTGCCCACAAAAGAAATGCTAAGGGAAGAGGTGGGTGCAATACTAAGCTGGAGTAGGAGAAGGGAGCCAAAATGGTCACTGCACTCCTCAGCAGCAGAGCTGTGACCTGGCTGACCAGGCCAAAAGCTGTCAGACCAAAGAGCACATTCATCCCTCTTCTCCAGTGTCTAATTCCCAGAGGAGCTGCCAAGGTGCTCCAGCTGTCAGCTCGTAGCGCTACTTCTTTCTGCTCAAGCGGGAAATGTCTCTGCTCTGACACAGAGGTCCAGGTTTGGGCTGACATACAGCATTTCAAAAACACTCAGTGTCTCTGAAGTGCTTTACAGCTCTTAACAGAGACCCCTTAACAGGCAGTGACTCTCAGACAGTCCTGCAGGAAGGCAAACTGCATTTTCCTTTCTCCTAATTCATCGCAGAAATCAAACTGCAGACAAGATAAATACAGACAACACAACCTAGTTTTTAAAAAATAGCACAGGAGGGAAACTATTGAAACCTGTGCTGCTCTCAGGGGTTTTTTTAAGTTTAAGATGTTGAATCAATATGAATCCATCCTACTGCTCAAACAGTCTACTCTGTGCATTAAAATTGGCATTGCTCCTATAGCAATTTAAGGATTCATGCAATTAACAGTGCTGTACTGTAAGGGCTATGCTATCACATGGACCACCCTGGGAGGCAGCAGAATTAAGTTTTAATCATCTTTTTTCTCTCTTTCCCTCTAAGCACCCCTGGCAAAGTTGAGAGTGACATTAATAAAGGGGTGAGAAACAACACATAATATTTCCTGCCGTACTTGGAAGAATATGTTTTTAAAGGCACTTCTATGAAAGCAAATGACTGGTCTTGAATGTACACAGTGTCTTGATCACGAAAGACTGAAGATCTCATGTATGTTGCTTTTACAAAGGAGGCGGTGAGGACAGTGACATACATTTCTTATTCAGTTGCTGCACAAATTTCTTTCAGCAATCAAGCAGGTTTTTCCTCATGCCCTTGTTCGAGGAAGTGTGAAAAAAAACACACTGTTGCTAGGCATTCATTATCTGGTCACCTGTGGGGTAGCTACAAGCCAAAGAGCAGAATAAATGGCTTTGTTAAAAGTGGCTTGACTGATGCTGGGGCGCAAAGAATCAGTGACGCTGGCAGGTGAGCTCTTTCTCTCACAGACAGAAAAATTCTATTGGGACCTTCCTGGTGAAAAGGTTTCACAAGAAGGTCCTCTCCCCTGCCTGGACTCCCAGTCACAGTGGCCCTTATGGTGGAGACTGCAAGAAGGTCTGTTCCAGCAGCTCAGGGTTTCAATACCGTGCTGCTGACTAGGGAGAAAATAAAAAAATAACCACCTATGAGTGAGTGGAAATGCATTTGGTTGAATTATTAATGGCAAATAGCAGACCTTTCCAACTTAGCAATATTTGCTGTTCATGTATCATTGATAAACCCACTGTGGTTTCTATGAAGTGATCCATGTCACGAGCACAAATCACACCCTTTCTCTACAGTGTTCACTTCTTCCCTATTATTTCCATGGTTGAAACAAGGGGATAGAAAACAATGAACAATATTTTCCCTTTTGAACAAGTTACTTCAAAAGTAAACCACATACTAGCATGTTGAGCAAGTTGTATGTTAGCAAGTAGAGGAAGTTTTTCATAAATGTTATATAAATGAAAACATTTTACATGAACATTTACGAAAAAATAAGGTAGGAAAAGGGGATTCAACTGAAAAACATCTTTGCCTTCTGCATTTAAGTGAGGTGCCTGTACAAGTTGTGAAAATTTTACTCTGTTTTGTCTTTAAAAACTACTTCTTTTTCTAAAACCTCCTGCCAACACTATTGTGTGTGCCCTTCTATCAATGTGTTTTTTGAAAGTCTCAGAGGTGGCACAGATTTTCATTGAGGTCCCTTTTCATCTGCTCTGAAATGCTTCTGCAGACAGCAAAGGACAGGACCCATCCATCCTAACTTCAGCTGTCAGCAGAGAGGGATAAGCAGAGCTGCAGTCTCAAGAGCTGGGACCATCTGAGTATCTTGACCATTTTAGCTGCTTGCACTGGGCAGCAGTTAAAGATGCAGAGCCCCAGGGACACTTATGGGAAGCAAATGCCACCCCCTTTTTACTCACATGACATTGTCAGCTTCTGGGCATTTGAGTGTTTGCAGAAGGGAAAGTGTTCCCCTACTTTGGTTTGGATCCTTAATTAGTAAAAGACATTTTTACCTCTGAAGAATATGAGGTCTCCAAGATAGGGAATAAATTTAGCCCTGCTAACTCTTACAGAGAATATACAGAATACAGGGGAGTGGAAGCAATTACTGGTCATTTGGATCAGGGCAGCAATTTGTAATCTCAGTGCTCTGAGATGGGGAGCCCAAGCTGTACCTTCTGCATGTTCACAACAAGAAATCAGAGGGCTGTACAGAAAGGCCAAGCTATCACTGACCCCTACTGGTACCTCCACACTGCACCACGTGGAACATGCCAAGGTACTGAATGTGGTTCAGGAGGGGAGGGTGTTCAAAATCACAGGCAGTTCCCAAAGTGGTTCCTCAAAACCACTCTGAGTGCTGTGGGGCTGCCTCTGTTTTTTGGAACAGGGCTTGATTCAGGTTCTTTCGCTGCTCCTCAGGCTCAAACACAGCTCTGTCCCAGTGTCCCCTCTCCTGGCTTGGTCCCCAAGCTGTGGGTCTGAACACAGCCAAGCAGTGAGTAGAGTAAGCACAGGAGTAAATCCCTTGGCTGCCCAGCCATCGATATGGCTCTGCCTGTAGCAGCAGCTGAACTGCCCAACTGCAACTCCCTGTCTGAGGCACCACACTCTCCCCTTCCAAAACCCACCCAGCTTGGTTTCATAGGCCACTGGCTGTTAGATGGAAAGGCCAAAGTGCTTCCAGCAGCCTTAAAAAGCACCAAGTGGAAGGAGAATCTGTGCTTACAGGCAGAGCAGCTGTGATTAATGAAATACTCCCTGCAGAAACTCCCATTTTTTCCTTAACATCTAATGACACTTTGCACATGCAGCTGGCAGCTCACAGAAGCCCCTTGGTGATCAGTCCTCTGCTTCTTGTTCCACAAATCACTAGAATTGCTCACAGAGAAACACATTCTTCATGGAAAAAGGGATATTACGCTATCCTGAGTCTGATTCTCCTGCATGCATAAAATTCAATGGGAAATGCATCATTGACTGCAAACAGAGCAAAATGGAGCCTTTATTGCAGGTTTCTCTGATCAGCTTTTCTGTGTAATCACTCCCTATCCAGGTGCATCTGTACAGCTACACATATGGACAGACTGTCAGAGCAGACAGTTGTAACCTGCCAAGTAATAATAAGTCAGAAGTCATGGTAATAGCTTATACAGGAATTCAGCAACTCAATTAACTGTATAGCAAGAAATATGCAGAGAAAAAACAGTCACAATTACTCCTGAACAGCTGGATATGGTGTACTGATTTGCATCTTAACCTGGAGAAAACAAGAAATCTTTCACCTTAAAGCCTTCTTATATTGTGAAGGCAGGAAAAGGATGCTCTACTGCATGTGTTGCTCCCATGATTTACCTTGCAAGGCAGAAAATTCCCTGTCTCACGAAAGAAATCTCAAGGTTCATAGAATCACAGAATGGTTTGGGTTGGAAGGGACCTTACAGATTATCTAGCTCCAATCTCCCTGCCATTTCTCCATTGCTTTCCTTGTCCTGACTTGCTCACTTGAGCTCCCCATTCCCTCCAGAAATAGAGGAAAGTGTTGCAGTTCTCTGAAAACCTGAATCATGTTCTTAATTACCACAGGTTGGGTCAATAGTGACCATTTGATTTTTCACTGATTTTTCGTCTGAAGTTAGCCAGGGGCACCTAGGACCAGAGACCGTAACCTCTGCCACATCCAGGATGCACGAGGTCTGTTTGAAGAGGCTTTAGGAGGTAACTCTCCCTCCAGGGCCACTTTGCAGAACAGTTGAGGACTGCAAACTGGGCCCCACTATAAAATACTTGATAGCAGCACAATCAGTGTTAATGAGGCTTGGCAGAACACAGTTTTATGCAGTTCCACACTGAAAACGACAGAAGCTACCATTAACCAGTAAAACTAAATTTAATTTTCCTCCTCTCCAGAGCTAAGTGATATCTTTCTCCTATAAAGATCCTTTGCATAAATAAAGCCAGAAAGGCAGCAGACCTTCACAAATTAGAGCCACAGTTTTTCTCTGACTTTCCATTCACTAATTGGATTCATACCACTTTAAAAGTGTTAGATGTCCTTCCCCAAAATGAAGGAGAAATCTCATCGGGATCTTGCTTTGGCTGAAAAATGGCAGGACTACAAAGAAGGACATCACAGCTGCTAAATCTGTTTGATCCATTCCAGGAGGCCTGTGTTTGAGGTGGAAGCACAGCTGCTTCTTTGTTGTGTCACTCTGACAGAACTACAATTGATTTCTTTAGAAATAAAAAACAAAAATCCCCATCCGAAACTCAAAGGCCAGCCAGTCATCCTAAGTTAGAGATGAAAACCACATCAAACAGGCCTGAAATATTTTTTTGGTAAGCACTAAGACTGAGCCCTGAAACCTTTAAAAGTTTTCTGCACGGGAAATTTCATTGAAAAAGTCCTGAAACAGTTTTTTTGCAAATCCAAGCTGGAACCTGCCTGGGACCTCAGGGCAGATCCAGAGGTGCTGTATGCTGAGATCACCAGGTAATAAACACACCTTATGGGAGTACCTTGGACTCTGTACCCTTGGCTACACTATTGTCTTGCTAGGAGCTGTCAGAAAGGGCTTTTCCATGGGACAGATGCATAACTTGGGACACACATGTTTTGCAAAATCTGTCACGTGTTTCTATTCCATGTGGGGGGGGGGGGGAAGTTTAGGGAAACCAAAAAAGTCACACTTTCTAAAATCTGAAGCCTTTTCTTTTGGGCCATTCTTATTTATACCATACCTTGAGGACGAGTCCTTCTCCTGCTGGAAACTGGCTAAGTTCAGAGCCAAGTTCAAAACACACTGAAGAAGGAATGGGTCTTGGGGATTCACTACGTACTCAGGAAAATTAACACAACAAGAACAGCTGCACTGTTGATTCCAAGTTTATAAACAAAAGAGAACAGCTTCCCAGTCACTGTATGTGGACTTCAACTTCTCCAGTAGCTAGAAAAATGTTACCCATGTACACTGCCCTTAAATCAAGGTGAAAATACATGATTCAGGACTTAACATCTAATTGTTTTTAAACTGATCATTCTACACCATGCTGCTTTTTCTACCTTCTTAGCCTACAATCGTCTGAAAAGACTTTTTTTCCCAAAACAATCTTTAGTTTCTCCAGCTTACTTGCCTTTAAAATTAGCTAGCAGTGATACTTCCTCAGACAGAATTGATGGGAAACCACTTTATATAGGTCTGGGTTACTGGAATGTCCTAGGACAGCTGATAAAAAGTTGGCTTTCACCTATTCAAACAATCTAAAAATACACTCTTCTGAAGCAGCAACTGCATCTATAAACTAATGGTTGTTCAGTGCTATTTAGAGGTTACCTAAAAAAACCTGAAGTCATAAGTAGCCTCCAATTTTCAAGCAATAGTGAGACTGCAGCATCTGCTCTGGTGACTGTTGAACTCAGCAGGAAACAGACATTTCACAAATGTCATCAAAACTCAGAATTTATTAAGCAAACCAATGTGAAGGGCAAGCCTGCCCAAAATGCACTTACCTGTTAAACCAGTCATCTGTGTAGCGGGGGTAGGGGAAGGGGTCATTACTGCTGAAGTCGTAGCTGGCTTTGGCATTCTGCAAAACACAAAGAAGTTCAGAAAGTCAGCTGAAAACAAGATACACAGGGCAAAGTGAAACGCAAACTGAAGGGGAAGCTGACAATCATTAGCAAACTTTTTTCTCTTCATTCAGCAAGATGCACCTGGACAGAAACCAGTCCCTGTTGTGCTGTGCCGCTTCCCATACCAGCAAGCTTGGGAAAAGATGCTTTTAGGAGAGCACTGGCATTTCCAAACAGTGTGGCTAACTGCGAGGTGGTGTGAGAGCTCAGGTCACTGCTGAGGGACTTTTCATCAACACTTACAGAAATATTCAGGTGTTATCCTTGGTGTGGCAAAGTAAAGGTTAAATCCTATTTTCCAGACAGTGTTGGAAGTGACCAGACACATGGGTCTTCTGAAACAGAATTATTTTTTAAAAATTCGTTTGTGGTACTGCAACAGCCAAATTTCTAAAAGAATTTCAATGCCTAAGAAGGTAAATTTCTCAAAATTCAACTGTGAAAGCCACGTTAATGGTCAGCACATATGCCTGAAAATCCCTTTGCATATTTTCTCGGTCCTTTAGTTGTCCCAAGAGCTTCACAAATGTGCCTTTCGGGTGCTTTTCAAAATGCCATCCCATGCCTGTGCTTTCCATGTAAACCTAAATCATTCCTGATTTGCCCTATCAGCAGCTAAGGACACTCAGCAACTTTTTGATGCTATATCTGAGAAGTAAATGGAAAGTTTCAGAAAGTCAAGTGCCATCTTATTTCTTCTCTCGTAATCAAAAAATAAATAAAGGGTGACTGAAAATTAGGCTTTAAAAATATTTAGCAGCTTCCTCTCAAGTGTATGTTCACTGAGTTTACATTTTAATAATCACCATACTCAAGGAACAGAATTATGTTAATTCTTAATTAATGTGTACTTGTATTCCTTTTAAGATTTGGCTGAACATGCTATTGAAGATAATTTGAGACTCGTGTATGAATAGCTTTGCTCCTAAAAACATTCCCCTTCAGCTGATTCTCAGTTCCTGGGGTACAGGAATAGACAGTCCATTGGTAGCACCCAAGTGTTTGGGGTTTAGATTCAAAATCCCTAACTCCCAAAAAGAATGAACCAGGGACGGCATTGTCCTTGGTACTTGGAGGGTAAAACTAAGTATCTTTCAAGCTACTGTACAGCTGGGGGTTTTGGGTGCTCATTTCAGAAAGCTGCTTATATTCAGCACAGACAACAAATATTTTCAGCATTTTGATGGAATAGAATGGCTCTCTAATGGCTTGATGCTCTCCTCCAGCTCACAGCTGAATGCCTTTTTGAGATCCTTCTTGATCTCTCCATCTCTCTCCCTAAGGCCCTGATTTTCAGCCTGAAGATGCCTTACAGTCTTGTCAGCTCACAAATCTTCAGTGCTTCCACGTGTCCAGGTGTCTGATTAATTTACCTCTTTTAATTACCACAACTGCTTATACAGCACTTTGAATGGCATAGGTTTGCATCAGCTAAGAGTAAACAGAACATGACTTTTCAGCCAGGGAAAAAAGGGGAATTTGACAGTTGTCTATAAATCATTAAGAGTACTTAGAAGGTGGACAGGGAGTTTACTACTTCTCATAATACTAAAGCTAATAGGAATCTACAGAAATTACAAGAGGGGAGACTTAGAAGCAGCACAAAACAAGTAGTTTTCCACTGAACAGTTACAAAATTCACTGCTCCCCAGCAACAGAGAGGTTAAAAGCCTGAATGAAATAAAATTTGCTTAGATAAACTGGTGAAAGGTAAATCCAGATGGAGTATTAGGCTGCAATTCCTCCTTCTCCAGGAGTCCATAAACTGGAATGCCAAAAGCTGGGGAGGCACAGCCTCTGACTGGGTGATCATGCTGCTCCCCAGGCATCCACCACCGGCTGCTGCTTGAGGCCAGTTCCAGAGCTGGAAGACTGGGGGCCTCACCAGTGTGCCTGGGTGGCACAGGCATCCCACCTTAATGCAACAGAGGAGGTCTGGATTCTTCAGCATCCAGGCAATGACAAGGATTTGTGCAGGGGACCAGGCTTCACCCATGGCATGTAAAAGAAATGAGCTTGTCAACAGAAGATCCAGTCCTAGACTTTATTAACTAATGCAGTATCTACTCCAGTAGGACAAGCTGGAGAACCACATCCTATGGTAAAGTCAAATAGAAATGGTGACTCTCTCTGAGTAATTCAATTAGCAGATAAAACCTACTCTGTCGTAGAGCCTAGCCTGGCAACCTCTGGAGAAAAATGCATTTCAATCACAAATTAAAGAAATTTTCTTGCACTACTGCCTTGGAATAGACAAGGCCTGGAAACTATTCAGACTGCAAATAACAAAGCTTAGTTCCAGTGATTTCCAATCATATCTTTCAGGTATGACCTAACTCAGTACTAAATGTAATTATTTCAATATATTGCCAGCTTCATATTCACTCAGGACTGCTTTCATTCTAAAAACATTGTACAAATGAAAATTTAAACTCAGTCACAGATCAGCTGTGTTTTATTTTCCCATCTGGAAAAAAATGCAGTCCTACTTACATAGCCTAAGCTCAAAGAGGGTCTGGTGAGGCTGAGTTTCCAGGAGACCACCAGACATGAGAGCACTTTGTACTTGCTATCCAACCACTCCCGACTCTAGAATTCCCTTGTGCAAAAATTATGGATGGAAAGCCCTTCTAGCTGTGCCATGGTAGTGACAGGCAAAGGGATTCCAGCCTGAATGACTCAGACACCCTACAGGAGACTGCAGCCCTGGTGTGTATCCCATGTAACCCAATGCCAGCTTATGGAAAGGTGGCTTCAGGCAGGTTATAAACAAAGTTGTGCAGCATCTCCCACATCCTCTCATTCACTTCATTTTGGATCATTGCACTCAAAGGAAAAAGATATCTAATGTAGCAGGAACCATCCACAAAGGGTAAAATTAAGAAGAATTCTTGGAAAGAAAACAACTGCTGACTGCACAATTTATCTTCATTACAGTGTTTGAGAAAAGACAGTGAGGAATATTCCGCCCACACTATGGAAGCAGTGAAATGGGTAATGAAACAGCAGAGACAAGTACAAATGGACTGCTTCAAGTTCCTAATTTAAAGATCAAATCCACAAGTATCTAAGTCTCAGCCTTTGCTAATTTTTTTTTTTTTAAAGCATAAGTGAGAAATTAAATCAGTTTCAACACTGCACCAAAAAGGAAACTGCTTCAGCAGATAGCTAAAATATTTCATCTTGTGTTTTGGGAAGTGAATTATTAAAATCTGTGGTCTGCCGTTCTCCTCTACAGGCTGGAGTCCCCAGCAGGCAGCAAGAGAGAATTTATTGCTAACATGGAGAATTAATCAGGGTAGGAACCTGGGAGGTTGCAATCAAAAGCAGTCCAGATGAGGATCTGCAACAACACACTGAAATGAAAACATTTTTGCTTTTCCACTCAGGTGATTCAGTGTCCAGTTGTAATGCCAAACTAATCTACTGGCAGTTCCTTCTCTTGGACTTGAAGTGTCTTTCACTTGGTTTTCAATATCTAAGGTAGTGGCCAGATCTTTTCCTCCAGGGAGAACTCAAGCCACCAATCTTGGACACTGATCACAGACTGGGGTCTAGCCTTAGAGTAGCCATTAAGGACTCAGTGTTAGAACAAGATGAGTCCTATCCCTGGTGTTCAGTTAAAACCATCTCACTGTTGCAAAGTGATTTGAACCTGATGTTTATCAGTCACCGTCTATACACAATTACTTATAAACAACACCTATTACATAATAAAAAAGCTATTACAGAGAGAAATGGTATTGCTTTTTAAAGCATATCTCTATTTCTGCTTTCTAGCTTCTATGCCAAATAAAATGCTAACATAAGAGTATTGGATCACATGATGAGACCCTTTCAATCATTTATTAAGTAACAGCTTGTATACCATGGCACAAATAGATTAAACTTTTGCTTGTGTATAAAATTCTGCTTTCCTTAAAAATAAGCTTAGATCAGAATTTTCCAAAGAATTGCCCTGTACTTTTTAAAATATATGCAGTAGAATCTTCTGTGGAAAACATTCATTATGTAAAATATAACAGTAAATCAGTTGTCCCATGTGTTGCTCAGCTCTGTAATAAAATTATGTACCTTGAATAATGCAGCAAGCCCATAAATTTTTATATGACTTTACAGGCCTCTGAAGCGTAATTCACATATACTTCTCTTTTTCTCTGTAGCTCGAGGAATATATCTATGCCCACATGCTAATCTAGGAGACAATTAAAGACACACATCCCACTGGTCACATTCTGATTCTACTCATGACATTAAAGCACTGGTGAATTTAGCCCAGAGACTTGTATCTTTTCAAAGGAGAGAAACATTTTTAACAGAGATGGCATCTGGTCTTACCCTCTTAGGCAACTGCAAATCCTTAGAGATCTGAGGCAGAAAGACACCTTTTGCTTGTTTGATTTCTTTACTGATCCAAAGAGCAAGCAAACCCCTGGGCTCAAATTACAAAATAGAACATCTCGGAGAAACTGTACTAAAATAACTCCCAATGTCGGGTGGTGGCAAAATGAAATTCAGTCTTGTACACACAAGCTTAAGAAAACGGAATATGCTCACCAGGAGGTGAAAAAGGAGGCAACATGATATTTAGCCTAGGAGAGGTGCTATAAGCCTTAAAGGTCATTAATGAAAAACAGAAGCACTGCTGCTCAGTCAGCTGTCATACAATGAGCCCTCTCCTCTCTGCCATGGGAAGCACACTGTTCTATTTTGGTTCGGTGTGTGGGGGGGTTTCAAATGGAAATGAAAAAAAAAAATCTGCAATTTCTTAAACTGTGCCTCTACATGAACTAATGGACATGCCCTGTATTATTATTCAGCACATTCAGAGTGTTCTTGTCAACACAGAGAATATATACAAAGTAACGGGTTGTGTTCAAAGATATAACCTTCAAGAGCAAATTCACAGCTGGTAAGTTTTGCCATCTCTCTCCAGAAACAAAAATTACAGGTTCTTACAGGTACATCATAAAAGTGAAAATACTGAGCCAGGCAACACCAGCCAGATCTTGAATAATGAATAAGACAGCAGCACACTTGTCTGCTATTCTCCTACTCAAAACAGTCACCAAATAATACATCAGAGCATCACTTGAAACGGATGGAATAGTGTGCTTGGTCCAGAAAAATACCTGAGGTGCCCATAAGCCCTCCTGGCATTCCAGTCCTGGGTATTCCCTAGAGGCTCTGCTTGGCCACAGAATGAGCAAGTACAGAGCACACCACAATGGTGATTTCATTTTGTAGTTATCACTGAAGAAGTTCTTACTTCAATTTCTTCAGCACTCACCAAGCATCTGGGATTAGGTCAAAACTAGTAGAATTACAGACAAAAGAGGATAACCTGACTGCAAACAACAAACAGGTGACTACTGCTTAATTTAGACCAGTAAAAAGAGATGAGATAACAAGCAGTAAGAATTCTAATAATCCAGCTTCTGAATTTATAGGAAGACATGTTGGCTGTTCCATCTCTGATCTAACTGATTTTGCAAAGCTGAAGGTTTTTCACTGCTTAGTTTTAAAAACAAACAAAAAAGGCAGCTGAGAAAAATACGGAGTTTCACATTAACATTTATCTTCATTAAAGTTTAAAGTTACGGTTATGAAGAAAAATAGTAAATACATTTCAAGTTATGAGCACATTTAATGTTACAGTTATGAAGAAAAAATAGTTTCACTGAGATAATCCCAAATTGTTTTCTTTTTCTACATTAAACAGATTTCTTTGTCAAGTAACTGATGATCCTTCCACATATCGCTTCACACTACGATGTCACACAATTGGCTTATTTTACTTTTTCCCCACTAATTTCCTTCCTACTCCCCCTGCAGACAAAATCAGGAAACCAACAGGAGTTACACTGCTGGCTGGTGCTCTTCAGTGTACGAGCATCTTCAAAAAGAAAGGCTGCAGCTAAGCACACTTTTTATTTCACATGGGGATAAAGCAGACAGGCTGTACTTGTGTACAGCACACCAAGCACAAACATTCTCCAGCTCCAAAGAACAGAAGAAATTAGCAATTCCATTCTCAGGTACCAGGATTGCTGGGTGTTTTTCCAGCAAACAAAATGAAAATCCAAATGCATCCAGCTAAATGCCATCTAACCCTGCGGCTGTTTGCTAACCCTTGGCTCAGAGGTATACAGTCAAACAGGGCCAAAAATAAAAAGGAATCACAAAGACTCAGAGAAAATTTAGGTTGGGCAGAATTTTTAAGAGGTGGAGAATTTTTTTTTTCTAATCAGGTTTTAAAAATAAACCCATCTTATCGAAAAACCCTTCATTTCCTCTCCCCTGCATCTTTATCTGACGTAGGGAAACGAGTAAGAAATTGAGGGAGGCATGAGACTTTATTAAAAAGCAAGTAGCCAAATGAACTTGTGTTTTATAATAGAGACACTGTTTCATGATTCACCTCTTGGCATTCTTAGCCTGCTCCACAGTTTTCAGGTTGATGTAGAGAAAACCTGAAGCACATCACCAATTTTTAATTACTCAGAGCCAAAGCTCTGAAGGCAAGTTAACCTACAGAACATTGAAACCTATTTCTGCTCAGCCAAACATTTCTTAATTTTCAGAGGAGATGCACAAGAATCCTTAAGCTGTACCCACAACATACAAAGAGATATGTTTACAGGGAGTCATTTGACCAGAACAATGAAACTAGTAAAACAGAAATAAATTAAGCAACTAGCAATTGTTAAAATATTTTCAAGACAAGCAGTGAGTTTAAAGCTTTAAAGCTTCAGATTATGGAATGAATTCCTTGATTTCAGGGTGGGAGGAGGGGAAAGAAAAAAGCTGGCCTATAAGTTGCTAAAGATTTATGAGCCATTGGATTATTTTATCACAGTAGGAAATACAAATTGTGCAATGACTTTTACTGAAAAATACTGTGAACGCTACTTTCATCTAGCATTAGAGTTCCGTGTTATTAAAAACCTGGCCCACATTCCCTGTCCAATACACGGATTTCCCCCCCCCCCCTTCAGATACTTTGATTATGTATTGGTGTGACCTACAGAAGTTGAGAGAGTAACAGAGTTATAAAGCTGGCAGCAGAGAAATAAGGTGCAGGTCCATTATTCTTAGTTACATCCCTATAAGAAACAGCTGACAAGTCTGTCAGTACATCAAATATGTGCTGGGTGCTGAGCTGCAGTAAAGGTTGTCTTTGCAGTGCTTTGATGGCAGCCAGCACTTGACAGCCTCTTGGAGGGATGAGTGCAAAGAGAAGGGGAGCTAAACCCTCCTGCTCCTGTCAATGAGCCCAACCTAACATCTACCAATACCTGCCATGGGCTCTCCCACCAAGCATAGCAAGATTCTTAAGCATAGCAAGGTCTCTTAAGTGGCACTGTGGGGATAAGGGAGAAATTTTTTTTCCATCAGTGTGAGAAAATCTATAGCTCAGAGCCTGCAACACAAACTCAGCAGTCATTCAAGCCCAGTCATTTAGCATGACATGGTCTGGGCAAAGAGTAGTCACTTGGGCTGGGAGAGACAACACCCTGCTGTGGTGAGTGGTTATAGCATCATGGAGTTGTTAAAACTGATCAATTGTCAGCAATGCTCACAGCAAAGGGCAGGAGTGCTGGGTATGTGGTTGTAATGGCACTCATAAAACAAACCCGGAAGGTTCTTAAGGGTGAGAACCTTCAGGGGTTACTCCAGTCCTTTGTTATGCAACTGGCAAACTGCAGTTTTGAAAATTGAAGTGGCTTAGGTGGTTTGGGGGGGTTAGCTACAACTGAGAGACCTGGTCTGTGGTGGTTATGGAGAGGGGAGGACAGGGAGAACTTATCTGGTGACGCAGAGCAAACCAGAAGTGACAACAGATGAGACAGAAAAGTGGTTGGGTGTTTTCCTTCTCGTGAAAGGTTTCTCAGCTGACAAGAGAAGAAACTTAACAACTGCACAGCTCGTGTTCCACCTAAATTGCACGAATATGGAAGAAGATGAACGGACACAAAAGTGACATTGTAGGTGAATCAAAAGGAGGCGAAAATTTCAGAGAAGAGACTCAAAAAACATAATGCAAACTTATTATCTGCGTTTCTTCTGTCACAGAAAGCAAACACAGGTTGATTTACAAGCCTGAGAGTTAAAAGGTCTTGAGGATCTATTCTGCTTCATTCCAGATGCATGCTGACCTCATTAGCATAGTTTGTGAGCATCCCAGGGGAGTATTAATTATGTGAATAATATCCATCAAGACATGCTGGGCTCTCAGGGATTTTAATGCACCAATTTATATGCCTTTGCATTAATTAAAAAGTTTGCATTGCTTATTCCATCTGGAATCAGCCAAACCAATGGACAGCTAAATCCAAAATTACAGGGAGAGAAGGTAGGATCTTCAGAATGTTCTTATGGCAACCCACACATTCTACATTCTGCAGGTATTTATGCTTTTAAATAGTACATGATCATTCCAGATTCTTCTTCTAAAGATTAGTTTATTTGATAACAGCTAACGTTTTTATAATAATTTACCAGATATGTAAATTCAAGAAATATCCAAGATATGATCATTAGCTGACTGACAGAAAGATTCATAATTACATCCGTCAGAAAGGGCATCACGGTTGACTAATTCTGCCACCGAGTTAAGTGCCACTGAATTAAAGTGATTTAGTTTCTCATAAGAAGCAATTCTAAAAAACACGTGCTAGCATTGAAATTATGAAGTCCTTGAACACAGCACAGTCTTTGTGCTCTCCTTGGTACATATTCAAAGAGAGATTCACCTCCTGTAATAAAATTCAGAGCACAACCTGCCTGCAAATCATTTCCAACAATCCCCAATCTACATCAATGCTTACAAGCAAGGAAGGCACAGGGGACACCTGACTGAGGTCTGCACTACCATATCCATTTAAATTTCACCAAACAGCAGCTACACAGCACTGGAAGTAGCCAAAATTTCATCAAATACAAGCTCCTGTTCTACAGCAAAACATGTTATCCCAGGAAGTCACGTTTCCACAGCTCTAGGTATCAATATTTGCTCTGTTGAAGCTGATGCCTCTTACTGTGATGATTTAAAAAAACCAAAACCACAGTAGAAGAAATATTACAAGCCTGTTATTTATATGATCTACCAAACTTCGGATTTCTCTGAACTTTACCGAAAAACTACCAGTGACTTCAGTGGGGCCAAAATCTTATTAGACATTGTGCACTGCCGTTTTGTTCCCTGGTAAGAGATGTTTCTTATGCTTATTGCTTCTTTTGGGAATGCAACAGAAACAAAGAAAATTATACTTAAATCAGAGCAATCTGAAATAGAGCAGGTGGTTAAAAATATCTTAACCACCTAAACAGCTACCAAGAACTAAAATATTAATATGGAGAACATAAATACAAGTAAAATCAAACAACGCAAAGCAAACAACCATGCCAAGATGAAGTGCCCGGACAGAAGAGATTATATTAATTTCAAATTACCTAATTAATTTACAAGTTCAGTGAAAGAGAGATGTTTAAAGTACTGGAGATCATCTGCATCTTTATCTACAGTATTTAGGTCATTATGGTTTCACAGGAGAAAGGGGACTCCTTGTGCATCTCTGCTCTCCTCTCCTCTTTTGCTTTGCAAGTTTGGCTTATCCAGAGGGCTTGGCCACAACTCTCCTTTTAAAACCAGCTGCATGCCCACTAAACAGTGGTTTTGCAACTCTCCATGCCAAAATCATCACTGGGCCCAAAAATCTCTCTCTTAACACCCATCAGATTTTGATGAAGCTTTGTGAGGGACTACAATTCCTCACATGCACCAATTTAGACTTCCCTGGTGATACCTTGGTAGCCAAAATGTAACGACAGCATGAATTTTAATTAAGCTCCATTTTAATACTGATGGACATTCATAGATTTCCCCATACTATGAGAATTTAAAATAACTAATCTTTGAAAAACAGAAAATAAAAGCTTTCAAAAGGAAAAATCTTCCAATTTTTCTTTTAACATTTTCAACCCAAAATGTGTTATTTTCGCTACGGGGAAATAAAAGCTCTTTCCTCCAATTTGTTGAACTTGGTTTTAAAATTCCATGGTGTGCATTGCCTCCAGGGGACTGTGTCTGACCCTGTTCTCCCAAGTGGACCATGCATCAGATTGGGATTTCCTTGCTGCTGTTTTATCTCAGCATGTTCTAGAAGTCAAACATTTAAAATTAGGTTGAACTGATCCAAACAAAAAATATTTCACTTCCATTTTCCAATGGACACTTTTTATTTTATAAACCACTCACCTTTACTAGCAAAAATACTGTTCTAATGGAAGATTTCTGCCCACTTCCAAAAGCTAATTGGTCTGCAGAAAGGCAGATAATTAGAAAAAAAAGAAACTGAAGCTATGCCAGTCCCCTCCATGGCAAACAGTGAAGACCAGCATCTTTCCTCTGCTTTTCTTGCCTAAATAAGAGAAGAAAATATTTCCAAAAGACTTAGTTGGAGAGACCCTGGAGAGAGGCACAAGCCAACTGCGAAAGCACCAGCCAGAACTGATGCAGAAATATCCTTAACTGCTCTCTTCCATCCCTATGCATTTCTCATTTCAACAATCTTAATTTACTTTCCACAGATGATGCCTTAAGTGAAAATTAATACCAGTGCTTAATGATTAAAGCAATTAGCCACCTTGCACTTTCTCAGTGTGCAGCTGATTAATTAAGTACATTGATTATAGAGAAAAATAAACGCTGTGGACAATGAGTGGTCGTTAGTTTGCAAAGGGAGTGTCTTTGGCACCATCTCATGTTGCTTGCACATCAGGAGTGCATTTAACTTGAAGATTATCCCTTTCAGGTGGTTCTAATATAGAATAAAGCTGGAAACTTTTTGCCAGCATTCGGTGCTCTGACAATAATCTCAGGCAAATACAATTACAATGTGTCAGTACCTTCTCAATCCAAAGGAACTGTGTTTTGAGGATATTTTACGGCCCCTATAAATCAGTGCATCCTTCTGGAGAGGCCCACATCAGTGGAGCCGTGCCAGCTCCAACATGGATCGTGCTAAGCACCAAGCCCCAGAACATGCCAAGCATTCAGAGTCTAGGTCTCTCAAAATGGGCTTTAGCAGAGCCATTGCATAACATCTTTCAGCGAGAGAAATCCAGTTTTCAGCTGCAAACACAGCTCTGTGACACAAATCATCTCTCCTTACGGCAATCACACCTCCTTCACAAGTCACAGCCTCCTTTGCAGAAGAAGCCTTTCTATGCCCACTGGCCAAATGAAATAATCCAGAGGATAAACAGTCTTCAAATTTCTTTTGGTGCTCCATCTTTTTAATTGAGTTGAAAGCTAGAAGGCTGTGATAACATCTACAACTAGATTTTATCTTTCATTAAGCAAGAAGACCCTGACATCCCCTTTTCATTGGCTTCTCTTTCCTGTTAGCAGAGCTCATGTTAAGTAGCTGTAAGGCACAGAGCAGAGGAACTGTACAGTCAACTTATTTAGACTTTGATACACAAGCACCACTGACAGGTACCTTTAAAAACTGTTACTGCTGGGAGCAGGGGAGGACTGTTTGTAGCATCCTAATATATTTTCCAAGATTTGAAGCATTTTCTGTATGTGACAAACTCAGGACACCCAAGTACACACAGAACCTTATTTGCCTGGCTGATATGATCAAAGGCATCATCTCCTTTTCAGCCTTTAATATGTTTAAAAAAAACCAAAACAAAACAGATTGCACAGAACCGAGAAATGAGCCTGGAAGCTGATCCTGCACAGAATAACAGAAAAAAAAAATTTGCCAAGTTTGAAAGAGAGAATTCATTCTCTACCCAGCAACTTCTAATTTATGCTGGTGAAAGTTCATTATCGTGCAGGTCCCAAATGATCATCTCTAAACGGTAAAATCAGCCCTCGAGCTGTCAGAAGTCACCTGAGCAGCAAGAACAGCTCAACAGAAGGCCCTCAGTTTCAGTTGTTAAGGCATCACTCAGCCTGGCATTTAAACTCTTGAACCATCCTTCTGTCCTGGCAAAAGAGAGGCTTCATTCTGTCTCAGCAATTTCTTCATGAAATTTCTGCCACAATCTGCTTCCAAAAGCATCCATCCATCAGTGTTCTCACTGCATTTTTAGTGTTAGCAGAAAGATGTATTGTGAATTTATCCCAGGTTTTGGTTGATAATTTTAAATTGTTATAAAGTGTTTTTATTTTAGAAGACCTGTTAGTAAAAACCCAACTCCAAACAACACCAAAAAACACAAATTAAACCAACTAAACCAAAATCCAATTAGTGATGTGCTGAAACACCTGAAACAAGTTTATTCTGTTCTTTTTTTTTTTTTTTAATAATAAGTGCTATTTCAACATTACAATTAAAACTAGGCACTAGCAACAACGGGCAGCACACAGAGCTTGCCCATAAAATGAACACATTTGATGTATTAGCAAGTAAGGGTTTATTGAAATTCAATGTCTAGTGCATGTGCTCAATAAGCCTTTGAAATGCAGCAGCAAATGCCAGTGTAAGTGTCTCAGGGTCTTTCGAAAATCCTGCTGTAGGAATCGGGTCTCATGAAGACAAGTGGAATCATTCCATGACGCCAGGCAAGGATGAACTCGACTCTGCTACGGTTTGGCTTTACGATCCCTGTGGATCCCCGGGGTTGACATTAATGACTGTGCAGAGACACTGGGAGCTTTTCAAGGTCTTCAGAGCGTTTCCAACTAATGTCAGACTTGGAAGGGTAACATTTTTCTCCCCACCAGTTATGCGTGAATTCTTTGACTCAGGCAATTACATCAGCTGGGATTTTGGGGTGATCATCAGGGTCAAAGCAGCACATGGTTCAGTAGATGTCAGTGGAGCTCTGTCAACTCACAAAACCCCACAATTAGGCCCCAGTGATTTTAGTGGAGATGCTGATGGTTTGTACTGGTGAATCACTGTGATCAGGCAATGAACAGTTTGCTCATCCTTTTGGTGGCATGCAGGGAGTCCAAAGCAGACTCAGAAATTCTTGCTAATGAAGGAAAAACAGATTTTCTAAAAGAAAGAAGATTCTTTATGCTGTCACTACACTTTGCTGCACATATTGCAGCGTATAATTTATTGCCTGAAAAGATTATTCAACAATGTTTTAGTTCCCTTACCAAACAATGGCAAATGCAGCTCACAACAGAAGTAGAACATTTCCCTGCTTCACTGCTTATGTGATAAGGTAATTATTCCAAAAATATGCTCCCACTTGCCTCTCAGCAAGGCAGGGGGAGCTGTTATCATATTAGCTGGTGACAAGTCACCAAAAGTTGTGAGAGAGAGGCTGCTGTGTGTTTGAAGATGTCAACAAAGTGTAAAGAGAAGACAGGTAAGACCATCTGCTGTTCACATTTGAATAAGAAATGGTAGATAACAGAAAACATCAATTAACCCTGGGGTAAATCCAGAAAGTCTTCCCTCATGGGGCCTTTCCAGGGTACAGCTTGGGTGACAGCTGACAAGGACCTTGGAAGATAAGGTTGCACCGTAAAGATCCATGCTACAGAGAAGAAAAGTCAGGAAGTTTGGGTATGGCCAGCAATGAAGAGCTGCTGAGATGATTGCACACTAGTTTGTGCCTGTTACATCTCTGTAATTCCGCAGATTTCAAAATCTTTTTTCTTATCTGAATATCTTCAATTACTATATATTACTAAGAATTGCTGCACGATTCTCATTCTACATTTACCAATACTTTGTGAAAAAGTTGCCTACTCGCACAGTCGCCTCTGGTTTTCCTACAGTGTTTGTTCTCTCTCCCTCCCCAGGTTTTTTGAAACAGGCTTTCAGCTTCAGGCAGAGTTCAGACAGTGAAACCAGCAATTTTCTACTCCTGGCCCAAGCCTCTTGGTGGGATCCTGATTTTCCTCACTACTGCTAATCAGGGACAAACCCACTTACAGGAGATGATCAGCTCCCTGCTGCTCTAAGTGGGATAATGCTGCTACACTGACCTTCACCAGCAGACAGTGGCTAAGTATAAAATATCACAATACAAACTGATAGGAGAGAGAGCTCAGCTTATGTTTCTGTAAACACACAAAAAAAATCTCCATTTGCTCTCTTAGGTTTTTCTTTAAAACAACGTACTGAAATTTGTAACATCCATCCCCCACGGCTGCTGTTTTCTTCTTTTATTAGACATATCTCATCTGCAGCCCTTGTAACTTCACTTTTCTCTCTCACTCAGATGCTGCATCTTGGAGAAGTTAGTCCTGAAAATTGCTGGCTTTATATGTACATTCTGAGCTGAAAGAAAACCATGGAGTACATTAGGCTCCAGCTTTCTAATTATCAGTTCATAATGAAGGACTCTCTTTGTGGGGAAAAAAATAATTTCCTGAAGGTTGAACCTCTGCAGGGTTTCCAAGGCTTGGAAGAAAATATAGATTGTTTGACAATGAATCTCCCTGCATTCACGGTGCAGAATGGAAAATTCCAGCTTTGCCATAGCCCCCTTATCCCAGAAAAGCAAGTAGCTATACTGCAGCAAGCTGGGAGGCGGTGCTGGAAGAGCAGTCCATCCTGACTGTGAGCAGGCACACTCCTTTCCACGTATATAAAGTGCATTAAAACCAGAAATGGATGATTCAAGCAGTAAAGCTCAAAAACTGCAAGAAAAATATGGACAGAAGTGCATGCACTCCATATGACAGGTCAAAGTTCAACAGTTTTAGGAGAAAATACAAATTGGTTTTTTCTTCAGAAAGATATTTTCCTTCCCCAACACTCCATTTCATCTAAGTGCCAACCCCCATTAAACTATTCAAGGAAGAAACCCAGAAAGTCAAAATCATAAAAGCCAGATTAAACTGACTAACCAATGCCAAGTTTTTATATTTGAAAATGCTCAACTGCCAAAACCACCACCTTTGAGAGACTCTCTAATTGCTCCCAATTTTCCAAGCAAGATGTACAGACATTGCCAGGGTACGCAGGCACTTACACACTTGAGAAACATAAGCTACAAGCTTTTAATTTCCTAAAAAATAAACAATATAACTTCAGAAAAGGCTGCCCCAAAGTGCAGATGTTGTGAAACACCAAACATGTGGTACAGGAGTTGTACAAAAGTGATTACAATTGCTGTGCCAGTCCGAAGAGAGTTAACAACTCATTCCTGGTTTCATCGCATTTTTACATCTAACCTGATGCTTCCCTTCAGCTGAATTTAAGTCCTTGTCTTCAGTTCATGCCCAAATTACTACCTACTGGGAAAAAAGGGCCCTGTGGCCTCTGAGAGACAGCAGATGCTGCCAGAGCAGGATCTCCTGGGATTCAAGGAGGCCTGTGCAGCCTCTCAGCGAGAGGCAAAGCGCAGGTGAACCAAACCCACAACTGCTGTGCTGTGCTTGGGAGAGGGAGGGAATGGCAGGTTTTAGCAGCAGGAGAAGGAGTCAACCTTCAGCCACCTCTCAGACACGGTGCTGTGACAGCCTGGAACCAGAGATTTCATGTGACAGCTCGTATTTTTGTATTTCTGTATTAAAAGCATTGGGGTGTTATCTCCTTTAAGACTGTGATCTTTCATATGGGGTTTCTGCTGCTCCTTTAATGCCTGTCTTACCAACCCCTTTTTGCCTAATTCTGCAATTTGTATTGGCCAGACAATCTTCTTGTGTCCTTCCTCCTTGGAGCCTGATTACTGCTCCACTACAGAACCTCTCCTTGCTTGGACAAAGTCAGTCCTACACAAATCTTTTCAGATTCTCATCTCAAGGTCAGTCTCCTCACACATCCTCCATGGCTGCTATTAAAGGTTTGCTGTCCCCATGCCCAGACAACTTTTCTTCTTCAATTTTCACCCCAATACCTCTTTTCTCAATTCTCAGATTTCTCTCCAGCTCCATTATTTCTACCATCATGTCTGTGCACAGTCATTCTCTGTGTCATTTTCCATTAATTTCCAGAACACTCACTAATGCCACTCTAAAAACAATGTATTTCTGCCAAGCCTGACAAATATTCATCCATCAAACAGAAGATATTTTTGGAATTAAAAGAGAAAACACTATATTACAGTGAAATCTATTCTTGGTTTCTGGGCATAATCCTAAATTCACTGTTAACAACAGAACTGTTATATCAGATACGTTGTACAGACTTTTTGCTTGTTTATCTGAAATACGATTTTTTGAGAAATAATATTCCCACATACTCTGTCTATGCCTGCTGCTGAAGAGTCAGTGTAGAGCATGTGCTGTGCCCACATCACATTCTAGAACGTATACAGAGCACAGTTCTTGCAAAGAAAAAGGCTGTCTTTTACAGGCTTCTTTATTTCTATCAATTTATGGGAACATCCTACTGAGTTATTTCTCTTGGGAGAGAATTTTGCAGTCAGGGCACAGGGTTTAATTAGCTGCTATCAAGTTATTAAGACAGTTCATAAGGAGTGAAACTTGCTAATCTGCAGTCTGTGGTCAGCTGTTTCCTGGGTTCCTTGTGCAACACAAACACCTTCTGTAGCCATTTATTATCTACCAAATGTGCTTTGCTACTTGCAACAACAAATAGGTTTTCATTCTGTGTGTTATTAGTTTCCAAACTGCAAGTATGTAAAAATAACTGCCTTCCTCCTATTGGAGCTGTTCTATCTGAATGGCTCATATTTTTACCCAAATCTCCAGCTGTCTTTGTTCTTTTTTCCATTTAGTTGCAATTGCAAACTAAACTGCACTGCTCAGCTGAAGCAGCCTGGGCTTCCCTCAGGAAGACACTGACTGCAGGAGAAAAGCAAGACCTAAAGCAGAGACAATCCAAACCCCCTGGCAAGGAGCCTCTTGTTGCCCACGGCCCAAGGGATTGGCACAAGCACAGTGCCAGAGCAGCCCAAGGGTGCTGGGAGCCCTTGTAGGCACCTGGAGACAGGAGTGCCAGTACCAACAGGGGACTGGAGAGAGCCTGGAAGAGTTAAGAAATATGAAAATCTCTAGTCCAAAGGTATGAAGCCTGAGGCTTGAGGAACAATCAATTGGCACAGCGTGTGCTGAGAATACACAATCTGCCCTGCGCGTGCTTTGAGGAGCTGGATCAAAACACCTGTTAGTGAGGAATTAAACTGTTCCTGGAGGCTTTAAAAGCCTTGCCACAGCCCACAGCTCCACGGCCCTCCAAGTGACAGCAGCATTCTGCATCTTAATAGCAGGATTTAGAGCAAATTCACAGGCTACTCGTTCTGTCCTAAATCCAATATTGCAAGCTGCAGCTTATGCAATGTGATGCAGCACTGTCAGTCCTCACAAAGGGCCTTGTCACCTTGCCATTCCTTGCACAGGCAGTCCCATCTTCAGTCTGATTCTTTCAATGGGAAATGCTGTTCTACTCACTACTTAAAATTTTGCAGCAGAGGGACTACAAAAATTTGAAAATCCACATTTTACAGAAAAAGTCAGCATGTACTTACGTAATTCGATGCAAGATCTGGATGAAGATAATCAATTCCTGCAATTAGACAATGAAAAAACAGAAACCAAAGGTTAAGACTTTCAGAAAAAGATTTTCTAATGATCGCAGAACAAGATTTTATTGCAACCATAGGAAAATTATCATGGCAAAGACTGTTAACAGGGCACTGGTGTGGAATATACACCTTCTAATGCATGGCATCTTTCTACATACGGCAAATGTACAAACCCTAGTGGAAGGTGTAAGAGAAGCAGCAGATCTACATTCAAATGGGTAACCTGACCCATTACATATCCAGTTAAAACACCCAAAGAAATGGCCAGAAATCCCATGTTACATTTTCATCATTACCCTATCTTGTCTCTCCAACCACAACACCATTATAAGCTCTATTTTATTTGCAAGTAGAATGCCATATCGTGGTACTCATGTTATGAAATGCATTTCATCATCATGGTTATTCTGATGAAAATATTATCTCCAATTTTGTAGTGTCCTTAGCACTAGATTTCCATGAAGAGACCCCTGGACCTTAGTGATCCAAATGGTAAACAGGCAACAAAAGCCTCAATGAAGAATCATGTTATTTGGGCCTTCTTTTCTAGAGTTACTGTAAACAAATTATAAGGCAAAGCTTTCTCTAAGAACTGCATCTGATGGGCCATCATTCCCATTAGTCATAATCTGAAAGCCAAGTCCTGCCTCTGTGGGATCAATGAAATTGTGACACGTGAGAGATCATCTCTCCCATGAGATTGATCTTTCATCAATATACAGACCAGGTTGCTCAAGGCCTTATCCAACCTGGCTTTGAACACTTCCAGGGTTAGGGCACCCACAGCCTCCCTGGGCAACCTGTTCCAGTATCTCACCACCCTCACAATAAAGAGTTTCTTCCTAGTATCTAGATGTCTGAGTTTACTTTCTTATTTCCACAAAAACCTTGTCTTAAGAGTAAGCAGATGAGGAAGAGAAGTAAGTGAGGACAGTTCTCAGTTGACTCTAGAAAACATACGTGGATTCAAATTTTTTAGTTAGTTATTTTTAATATTATTCATTCCCCATAAAAGGAAAATATTCAAAACGTACTCCGAAGAAGAGTGTTAAGAGATTGCACAGAATTCCTGTACCTCAGCAAGGAACCCGTAAGTAAAACAACTATAAACTTCAACCGTAACTTTTACGTTCATCTTTCCTGAACTTTGACTCAAATTAGTAATACATTTAATATGCAGATCTTTACTGACGTTCAGCATGAAAGTGTTTAATTACTTCAGCTGTCAAGTATGACTTTGAGAATAATGTAACCCAGAAAACGTTTTCTTAAGTATTTCTTGCACAGCAATTACATCCCCCAGTCAGTGCCTACAGAAGTCAAGGGGAGTTTTTCCTTGGGCTCAATGGCCATTAAAGTTTGCCCTGGAAGATATCTGAGTAATAACTGCAAAGTACTTTTAATATTTGGATATCCATGCCTCGGTATCCCTAGTGAAGTCTTTGTATATCATATTTTCCCTGAAGATCTCAAAGTCGTTATGGAGGCTGATAGTCTCACCACTATAAGCAATCTGTTATTATTTTTTAATCTTTTTTTTTTTTTTTGACTACATGAAAAAAAGTTATTTAAAAATAATAAATTAACAGTCAGTCTTCACTTACCATCATCCATAATTCCTATGGTTACTCCCTTCCCTGTGTATCCCAGCTCCCACGCTTCAGCTACATTAAGGTCAAGTCCAGGAGTCCCATCTGCTTGACCAGTGTTAATCTAATAACATCAGTGAAAAAGAAAAATAGCTTTTTTTACTTGACTGACATATTTCCACAGGCACTGAATTTTTTCTTTATGCCTTTGCATGTATCTTTGGTATGGAAAATATATCCCATTTGGTTTGGGGTGCACATCTGTACATAATCATATCTACTGCAATAATGCAACTGTAAAAAATACCTTAAAAAATTATATTAGGTAAATTCAATTCTTTGTGATTTATAAGATTTGGTTAAACGCTGAATCTTCTAGACTCCAAAAAAGACTTTTCTACTTAAGCTTCTCAGGCCAGTGGGTCAATCCCGAAAAAAAGTTACACCAATAGATTTTACAGAGAACTTTCTTATGTGCAAGAAATCCCTTTTTCTTGAAAGCAAGGATCTACTACACAGCTTCCTAAATTTTTGTTATTTTTTATCACTGCAACATTTTGATTAAGTACCAGAAAAAAAATCCATACTTTATTTTATCAACTCATCACGGATGAAATCCCATCCATGCTAATGTGCTCCCATTCATCTGAAAACCCTTGCCTTATGAAAAAAACCCGCAGCCATATTAGATGGATTCATAAAACATAAGAAATAGATTAAGAGGAAAGAGAATAGGAAACATTGCTCTTAAGCAAAAAGACCCTTCTTAAGTTAACAAGGCAGTACTGCATTTCCTAAGTATCATAAAGAGACTGCAACATTAAAACTGACCAGAATTAGTGTATCAACTTTTTAAATAGAAAAATCATTTTAATACTCATAGAATTTTCTTTACTTTCACATAAAAATATAATTTATCCTTTAGGACTAAAGACTTCTCCCTATAAAATGTGACACATTAAAAATGAAACTATTTAGAAAAATATTAATTTCTTTTGACAGTAGCTTGAGCCAAAATTCGTCATTTTTCAGCTGTTCTGAGTCTGATGGAAGAAGATCAATTAACATTCAAATTTCCATAAGAAAATAAAACCCCAACTTTTGCTAGCCAAGACAGTAGAACTTTTTGTTTTAAGTCTATAACAATATTTTACCTGGCATCAGCTCAAAGACATGATTCATATGCAGTTTTAGGGATCACATCAGCACACCAGGAATGCCCACAGAACACCAATACAATTCTCTTTCAAGCCTTCTAAGGATCTTTCCACTGACTGAAATGAAATTTAGCTCTTGAAACGTGCTGGGTCTTCCCAGTGTAAAAGGGGTAGAGTTGCAAACAACACAACAGAGGCTTTGATCCATTCCCAAGGTGTAGGTGGAAAGAACTCTTGTAAAGCATTGCAGCAGCACAGAATGGCTTGAATGACAATTATTTAGTTATGACCACTGTGATTTTCTTTCAAAACTTACCAGGTACCATTGCTTTGTAAATAAAGGGTCGTTCATGTTGATGTCAATGTCATTGATGTCTCTATATCCTCTCTTCCTTCTGCTGAAGCCCTCCTGTTGCACAGCTTTCCGCACCTGGAAGAGTTGATTTTTACATCTTTAGCTCAACATTCTTGACCATGAAGATTTCTTAATCTTTCTTTCATGAGAGATAAGGGTTATGAAATCACACTGTTTGTGTCTGTGTCATTCCTCTGCAACTTCTAAACCAGAGACTGATTTCAGTAAAAATTCACAACAAGGTAGAGAACTTCAGGACTACTGCAACTAATTCCAAATACCCCACAGTTCCAAGCTGCTGACATTTGGTAAAATAAGGATGCAGGTCTCAACCACACTTGTACTTTTTTAAAATTTTTCTCCAGGGCATTATCAGAGCATTAGATAGCCTTTCCTGCCAAAGAGGTTTGCTCTGGTAATGTGCACTTCCATCATACTCCAGAGGCTCTCAAAAACGTGCCTTGCGAAGTGATCTACTTTCAGGGATTATCCTTGCAATATATAAGTGATAAATAAATACACTGGCAAGAAAAACTACACTGCAAAAAAGCCACTAAACTGATCAAACTGGCTAGTGAGGTACAAAAATACAGGTTATGAAACACAAGTAGCCACAGTTTTTTTAGAAATCATTTGCTTTATGCACAGCAAATCCATAAAACTTTTAAGTAAGCATTGTAGAAAATAAGAGAAGTCAGACATACAAATATCTTTAGAGACAGGAGCTTCAAATGCCATAATCACCTTGCCTGTACTCATGTAAAAGAGCATTTCTAGAGGAGACCACAGAATGGTTGTAACTGGAGTCGTAACGTACTAACATTCAGACCTTCTTAAAGTGCTGTCAAGTTTGGCATACTCATTTTGTACTCTTTAGCCTAACACTTGAAAACAAGGTAGCACGAAGAGTCCCAGCATTTAATTTAAAAAAACAGAAAGCAAAAAATTTAACCTTCTTGATCAAAGAGGAGTTCTTAAATCCATAAACTGAGTACACCTTGAGGTTCAGCAAGAAGGCAGTAAGACCCCTAACATTTCCTTAGGCATGTTCTTGAAAAGAATGCATGGTTATTAAATAAATCTAATAAGTCAGAGAACCATTTCTACCTTTGTGGCTTCAGCATTTTTGATTAAAAATGTGTATACAGGAGTCACACCACGGTGTCACAGCAACTCATATATATAGTGTCAGTCAAAATCAACAGAGGGGAAATTCATCCAAAGGCTAAATCAGATCTTAGGTCGGTTGAGTCATTCTTGGAGGTGTCTTTCTGCCTCCATTAATTAAAGCAGGAGGCTCAAAAGACAGTGCTCAGTGAGGTGTCTAAGCCAGAAATTAAACTGGGATCTAACTGATGGGGGCTAAAAGCTATTTTCCTCACAGCTGTATTGCTTCATTATAACCCCCAAAACCTAATACCAATTCATAGTGAGCAGAAAGGGACACAGCGTGCCCTGAAAAAATCGTTTCTAACAATCTACTTGTAGGAATTTTAACTCCTTAACTAAAGGTAGCAAATGGTAAAATACTGAATTGGTGCTTTATTTTATATGCGTGTTCACATATAATAGCTCATCAAAAGTGCAGCAGACTGAAAGTAAAGAAAAAAGCTAACATAAAATAAGTTGGAAAGAGTGACTAAGTGACTAAGCAGGACCCACACTTGGTGTACTTAGTGGTGCCAGGCAGCTGTACAGGGCAAAGAAAGGTATAACCACAGTGTCTGATACCTCTAAGATAAGGCTCGGTGATGCCATGGAGACAACAGAGCAATCACCTGTCATTATGCCTCCTTCCCTCCCTTCCCACCCCCGCCTCCCTGCTTGCCACTGCAAACCCCGAGCTGTCACCACAGAAGGTAATTAGGAACAGAAGCCAACCCTCACTCAGAGGGATGCCAGGGAAGAAGATTTCATGTGCTCGTGCTCCCACGCAAGCTCGCTGGCTCTGCAGGACCTGCTGCGTTAAGGCACTGAATTAGGGTTTAGTACAAAAGGATCCTTGCTAATTAAAAAGCAGGGTTGCGGAGCACTGGCTTGTCTTTAAGACAACCTGGAGGAAAGAGGGGGAGCAATTTGCAGAAATAGCACAGACTGGTTTCCCTCTTCAGGATCACCTCATTTGTCTGATTTGTTCCATCTTCACAATAAAACATAATTTACTTTTGTATCATATTACATTATAACTTCCTGAGACAAGGAAACATACCCTTCGAAGAGGTATAACCTTCTCTGAACTGAAACAACTCTGCAGGCTGTTTTCTGAATGTTTCTCTCAGAGGAAGGGCAGACAGGATGTCACCGTTCTCAGATATAACAGTCTCAGAAATTACGGGCCCTCTTTTTCACTACAGAAACAAGGGGGTTTTCCTCACATTTGCAAGTGACAAATCAAATCCAAATCATACAATCAAATCCAGAAAAGATTAGGCATTTTTGTCATGAAGTAACTTGAAAGGTTTGGGTAAGGTCCTGGTAGCTCCTCACATCAGTTACAAACTGCATCGTTCAGTTGCCTTGTAGGAAGACCTTGGCCAGCACAAGGTAAGAACTTGCCTTTCTCCTCATGAAGATGTGGATAGAAAGCAGTAATCCCAAGAGCATGTAACATCCATATATTCCAGAAAAAAAAAATCCCCAAAGAACAAACTTGGAAAATGATAATGCAAATCCAATGATCTGAGTGGAAAACTGGCCATTTAGTGCTGCAGACAGATGACTCAGTAAAATCTCAGTCTTCTCACCAGCTGGGTATCTCTATTAGAAAAGCGGTATTTTTTCCAGAGCTGGGAACTCATGCTTTCATATCTAGCCTAGATCAGGAGAGGGATGCATCTGATTCTGCATCTATGTTTTTCTTCTTAAAGAAAAGTAGGCCTCCCCATGACATCAGTAACATAAATGCATCAAGTACCGTATCACAGGTAAAATGCTTCAACAACACATACAAGAGACAACACATCCGGACATCCAACACTTGAGAAGCATTGGAAAAGATTCACTTCTTGTAACAGCCACAATCCCACCTACTTGTGTGGAGTTCAGACCAGGAATCCAGCCCCCAATCCCATGCACAATACAACCTCATGACATCTTTTAAATACTTGTTTCTCTAACTGGAGCAGGAAAAACAGCATTCATAAGACTCAGGCTTCTGATAATAGTCTTCTAAATGATTCAAGCCTCTGAAGCATGATACTTATTAGAGCCTAGTGAAGCAACAAGATTCCCTTACTAAAATAGCATGAATTTTGCCATCTCAAAATTAGGCTTATTTATCTACAATAACAGCTTTTTGTTTATTTTGTTCTTAATTAATTTATCCCTTTTTCATTAGGATACAGGATTAAGTAGAGATCAGAATCTGAGCATCTACTTTATTAGCACAGGACTAAATAATGAAAAAGTTACTAGTTGTGTTATAAGCAGACTGAAGGTCATGTATCAAAGAAGGTAGTCCACAAATGATAAGATCCTTACAAAGAAAAAAAGGTTCAAGTATTGATTTTTAATATACTTGTACTTATGCATGGTGCATGAAGTCACTTGGATGATAATAAACCAGCAGGATACCGATGCAGAACAAATTAGCAAAATAATCAATTGACTGCAGTACTGCTCTGGGAGGGCCAGAAAACCACAGCACTCTAACTGTGCTCCCTGCTCCCATGAATGCCAAGATAATCAGCTCCTCGTTTTGATGTAACAGGGTTAATTTTACTGGTGAGCTCCTGCAGTTAAATGACTCTGTTATATTGAGCATAAATGACAGATTTACTAAATTATACCAGTGGGTGTACAACAATGGAATAGCACACACAGCCCCAACCTCAAAAGTCAAGAACTTCAGAATAAAAGAATTGGAGCCAAATTCCAAAGGAAGAAGGCAGTCCCAACTGATGACATCTAGTAGGCATGCTTGTCTTCTAAAAAAAAATCCAAACACAGTGGGTTTAGGGTTGATTGCAGTGAGTTTATCAACCAAAGGAAGTCACAGTTCTTTATAAGCCTCAGGATCAACACAGGTCTGCTCCTGAAGGTGAAGTCGGAAGTTGGAAACTCATAGCCCGTATTTTTGAAGAAGTCAGGCTGGTAGTTGGACTTAGGCCCCAAAAACTGAACTGAAGACCAACATCCCTTGAAGGTGGTTTGGAACAGTGTGTCCAGATGCACAAAGACATCATCAAAGAAACCACCATCAGGTAGCAGAAACCTGTCCTGACTTTTGGTATCATTAATTTCTGATATCCAAAGAAACATGGTGGCAACAAAAGAGAGAAACAAAGAAGTTTAAGTGAGCCACTCATATGTATAGCCAACTCTCAAAAAAGTAATGAGAATGGGATAGCACGTGCATACAACAGCTTTTTGGGGTATTATCTCAAAATGACATCCCCCTCCTCCTAAACCTCATGAAGAGTTAATGAGTGTCTTTTTCATCTCTGATTTCTTTCTAAGTAAACACAAAGACATTTAATTTTACTATCCACTCCATCCTCATAGGAGATGTATATATTAGGGAAATACAATGTCAGAGAGTAGCACCCATTTCACATTCTACATTTCTGTTAAAGCCACAAAGTAACTGAGTTTTGTGTTACTCTCCACCACAAAATGAAAGTAATAACACTGAAGCGCCTCACTGGCAAAAAGAAAGTACAGATCTACTTGAACTGTAACTAAAGTCAGATGAACCAAGCAAAACTGAATCACTTTGAAATGGCAAAGGAGACAGCTCACTTCTATAAATAAATCAATAACCTGGGGTGGTGAAGCTGCTCAACTCCATCCAGCCAATGCAACACAGAAAACTGATGCCTTTTGTCGTGGATCCATCTGCTTGATTTCAATCTTTCTGAGCCTGTGTCTTGGCCTAGAAAGAATGAGCAGGGATCTCAGGGGGCTTGTGAGTGTCACTGACCGCCCAATACTTACTAATCAAATGACAACTGCTCCTCTTAAGCAAGCTAATGACTTTCAAAGGCTCTCATGGATCTCTCCATACCTAGCAACGATTTGCTAAACATAGGTGTTTCTGGAGGATTATTCATAAGAGCCTCCAAGTGCCTCTTCAACTGTATCCATTAATCCCTGGGGAATGTTCTGCACAGGGACTCTTGCCCCAGGATATCTTGCCACTCCTCAGCAGGTACAATTAGAGCCACTACAGCAGAGACGTAGCAGCTGTTAAAGCACAAGCCCTTAGAAACGTCAAAGTTTATCAACACAACCTTCCCCACCACTTCTGATCAAAGCACAGAGGAAAAAAAAATTTTTTTTTTCAATTTAAAACTTTCAGGAGAGCAAAAATGCATCTCTCTCCACAAAATACTTGCATCACTCTTGGTTTATAGGCTTTTAAATGGCTATTTTCATAATGACAAGCATAGACAGCATGAGAATTGCTTTGGTTTCTAGGAAAAGTAATGTGCCCTTAAAATAGATCCCTTTATCGTTGTTTTTAACCATCCCTCTACCTTGCTGTTACTTTTTTGTTTTGTTACAAGTTGCAACAGAGTCACTGGATATCAAGGACCTGCAGGGTATTTTTGCTTATTACTCTTGGATGTTCTGGACCCCTTCTAATTTTCCACTTTCTCTTACCAGCCCCATTTGCCTGCCCAAACACTTCTAAGCTTACACAGACTAGCAGCAGATCCTAAAGTCTCTGGACACTTATGCTGTCTCCAGTCATCCCTCTTGGCATGTCTTCTCATTTTTACTTGACTCCAGCTTGTGTTCTTTGAAATATTTCTCCGTCTCCCGGGACTTGGTATTGCGAAATATCACACTCCCAGGTGAACAAAACAGGGACAAACACTGCACCATAAACTCTAAGACTTACTGATTGCATTCCACAGGAAATCCTGGCATAGCTGGGACTGCTCATTAACTTCTCTGCAAAAATTTGCAGAAAATCATAAGACCAGAGGTACAGCCATTTAGGAAATCGCTCCAGAGGTTCATCATCAATCAGACAATAGTAAAATATGAAGCTGAACAGCCTAAGCTCAAAGGTTCCACTCAAGCAATTAACCTTTCTCGATGGAAACACAATTTAAAGGACTGCAGTTTCAACCAAGTTCATATGTTTTTAAAAAAAAATATGGAAGAACTGACTTGCTTCTGCCTTATTTTGTGACCTTTTGTTTTCCTCATATTAGTTCAGTGCTTGGTAAATAAGGAGCTTTCAAAAAATAAAAGAAGGGAAAAAGAAATCAATATTTTTGTCCATTTAGCAGGCCTCTCACAGTTCAGTGACATTCAGGAAGCAGTGAGTAAAGAGACAAGGAATCAATGTGTAAGAGGAGGCTGCAGATCATATTCAACCTGCTCAGCTAAGCAATCAATAGCTCCTCTAGCTTCTACTTTGAAATGCAAGTGAGCTGTTCAGACTGCAACGTAAAATGAATGCTGAGCATGGACAGGCTGCAATGGAAAATGCCAATTTGATAAAAACAGAAATTTTCACAGGATCATGCCCTCTTTGACAACATTTTTTTTTTTGCTTTAGGATAGAATTTATTAAGAGGAAAGACTGAGACAGAGAAAAAGCCCTGGATATCTTGATATGCAGTGCACTGCCTCAAGAACAAGCTTCACACCTCTGTTCTCTCCTCAGTTTGGCAGGAGGGACATATCAGGATCTACACTATCACAGGTGCTGGCTATTCTAGGAACTCTGTTTCCATTTTTTTTTTACACTGCTTAGATGAACCAACATGAGAGGGGGAGCATTTCTGAAATCATAAGATATTTCCAAAGGAAAGAAAACCTGCTTCTTATTCTATATAATGACAGAAGAGACAAAATATTTTATATTTCAAACAGCTTCTTATTCTAAGAAAGCAGAAAAAAAGAACAGTTAGTTACAAAATCAACGATCTCTGTAAAAGCTAAATTCCCTGGAAATGGGCTATAACCACATGCATTAATCTCTCCAGTAGACCTGGGGAGCCTGCAAGCCACAGGGACATTTTATCAGCAGCTTGTGGGTAAATTTTGCACTTTGCTGTCTCAGCAGTTACACGGGTCACAGAAATGATCAGCCTCTCCAAATCAATCAGAATAACCACCCCTCAGTGCAGATATAAACAACAGCATGCCTGGTGACAGAAAATTGGGCCTCATGCATGTAGGGCATTATTAACCGCAGATCCTCCCTTCTTAGCTGCAAAATCAGTTTCTGCAAGTCAGTTTTCACTTCTCTTACATCCCTTTGCCAAGTGCTGCAGACATGCCTTTCCTAAATCATCATGGTGGGAAAAAAACCCTTACCCTCTTCTTCCTCAATAGTAAAAGTCTTCTCATGAAGCGATTTTTACTTATAACAAAGGCTATCATCAACCTTTGAGGTGACAGCCAAAGTAGGTCTAAGTTATATTCATAGCCTCCCTGAGGTATAAAAGGGTTTTAGTTTAAATGAAAATCTGGCCCAGCTCATCTTTAAGACTGCAAACCTTTTGGCTGTATCTGTGCAGTACAAAGAAGAGAGGTGCTCACATGATGCTGAATCTTCTAATTTTAATATTCTCTCACTTGTATCTTTGGACTGTTTTTTATACCCCTGGGCAGTTGTCCAGCAAAGGACTTCCCTCCTGCTTCACAACAGCTCACTGGTTCTACAAGGAGATATGTCTACAGAGTCCATCTTTATATAACCTCCTTTTTAAAGATTCCATTACTGCAGTTGCTGCTTCCACACAAGCGATGAATATCTGATACATCCCAAGAGAAGAGGAGTGCTCACAGGCTAAAGATTCCTCTAAGTCTGTTGATTTTAAGCTAATTTATTTCACAAAGAAAGTCTCCAGATAAGTGGGGGCTGTGAGAAAATATCACTTGGAGAAAAAAATCTGTGCAGTTTGGTTCGTAAGGGAAGACTCAACTGACAGCTGAAGTTACACTTTTTATTGAAGTGTACCTTGACTCGTTCTGACATGGAAGAGACTTCTTGTAAATGTGTGAATATTTGTGCCAATGCCCAAACACATTTGAGGTCATAAAGCATCATTTGTAGCAGCTTTACCTCCTCATATATTTCCTTTCCAAAGATGCCAATTCAGTCCACAGATGTTAAGTTTAAGTGTATTCTTTATGGACACACTGGAAGTTCCTCGCACAACACCTGTGTAGGTCTGCATCATCGTTTAGGGAAACTGAGTCAGCAGAGGATGAGACCTTAAACTAAGTCTGCAGCATGTGCTGAAAATAGACCCCCTGGTCTCCAAAGGGATTCTGCACTTAAAACCTGCCTTCTGTCCTGTGCTGTAACTCATCCTCCTTCCCACTCAAATGTTGCTTAATAGCTCATCACTCGCCTTGAAACATCTGCTTGGAAAAATGTAATGTGCGTTTTCTCTCATGGAATTACTGGCATGGATTATCCCCTTCCCATGCTACAGTAAATATGCCATAATGTCACACTCATTGAAGAGCTGCCATGTCCTTTATGTAATTTATTTTGCTCTCTACCTGTACTCCTTTTCTGAACACCTTCTGAGTCAAGAACCCAAACATATTTACGGAGCTGGCCCCCCAAGCCCGGTGACAGCTTTCAGTCATCATAACCATGGCAGGAGCTGTTTGGGACTCCCCTTATGCTGTGGGGCTTAGAATAAAAGTTTACTTCAGCTACCTCTATTCCTTCTGAGTAGATGGACCCCACTGGATCCAGTGGTAGCGAAATATTTTCACACAAAATTGTTGCCGGAATCTCACCTAAAGAACAGTTTCTGAGAACAAAAATTGTATTACGGCTCTAGGAGGGAAGGCACTCAGACTAATGTCAGTGCTGCTGTCCTACATGCAGTGCACAAACCAAGCTGAAAATCTAATATAAATTAATTTAAGAAATTGTGAATTAAAAGACTTATTTAAAACCAGCTGTGGGTCCTCAAGACCTGGAGTCATAGGGTGAGAGTGAAGAAAATGTAGGCTCCACCAGGCAGAATCCAGGCTTTCTCAAAACTGGTTTCAGGAAAGTCACAAGTGCCTTTTCATCTCTTTTTCCTGTCTGCAACCCTGTGAGTGCCCTACAGAACACAATTCTTCTCTTTGGTAACCTCTTCTGCACTGTCATTGCTCAATACAATTTTTCCTTTCCCTGTTTCTTCTGCTCTGCAAGCAAATGGTGCAGTTTGAAACCGGGGAGAACACCTCCCAAAAAGACATCTGTTTCGACCAACGTGGAAGGGAGCACCTCTGCACAAGGAGAGGAGAACACCACAAACAGCCAGGTACTCTTCCTCCAGCAGCTCCTGCAGTCTCTGCTCTGACTCAGATCCCCACTGCACCACGACGACAGGTTGCTAGCATGGATTACTGCCCACTGCTGTCAACACCTCCCAGCCAGGTGGTAATGACATCTGCAGAAGGCCCACTTAGCTTTAATAAAAAAACAAAGCCTGCTTTTACAAAGCTGCCTGCCTGGAGTGATATAGCAACAACTGCCAAAAGAGTCTAAGCTTATTCTAATATTTCACACCTGTAATACTTAAACTTCAACGTTCACGAGTGGTAGTGATATATTAGTGAGTCTTTCTTGTCCATTTTTAACACCTTCAGAGCTCTGTTGCTATCGCAGTGGAGATGAGATATAGAATTGCAAGCCACTGATCTTCCTAAAGTGCTGTCTGGTGGGAATTAGATGGGCTGTACAATGTCTTCTCTCAGGAAATTTCATAACTAGAAGCCAGACACAAAACAGAAGCCAATCTTA
>JAYRBT010000114.1:17306351-17365060 GCA_036023395.1 Myiotriccus ornatus
ATTAGATGGGCTGTACAATGTCTTCTCTCAGGAAATTTCATAACTAGAAGCCAGACACAAAACAGAAGCCAATCTTACGACAGAGGGAAAACTGCAATTATGCTGCTGCTCACATTCATGTACTTGCTCATGCACCCAACAGCAAAGTAGCCGTTTATAGCACAGCTACTTCTTTATTCTATTACCGTAAATACACCGGACAGAAAAGACACTGGAGCTTGCTCCCATGGTTGCCTTTCCCATCCCAGTTGGAAGCAACTTATGATTTATACTGACCAGGTTGTGCAGGTTGCAATTGCACTTTTTCAGTTCTTAGATTCAGAGGTTTATGGATCCCCATCACAAAACACGTTAATAAAATCAGCAGAGGGTTATGTATCACTGCTGTACACCACTGGGTCACCAGAGTAGAGCTGCCAGGGACAGGCCATCTGCCACACAGGAAGCATCAAAACAGAGCCATTTCTAGAGAACAATTTATGTATTAAGAGAGAAGGTAGTTAAAAACGGGGAATAAGAGATTGGTTTGCAAAAAAAAGGAAAGAAACAGCTGATGTCCTACTGTTTTGGCCCTCGTCCAAATCAATTTTTAATTTAATACTTTGAAAGGACTGCGCTTGATCCTTGTCAAGACAATGCCATACATCAGAATCCTTAATTTTAATCTTCAAATGTTGTGCTCCAATTCCAGCCTTGGAGCCTGCAGACTGCAGTTGCAGAGCTCGCTGGTGCCCAGCATCGTGGCAGAGAGCACAGCCAGGGAAGAGATATCCACATGGGGACACTTTCCCCACCTCATCCCAGAATCTGGCTGCTATCAGGTAGCAGAAAAGCATCCTTCTGCCCCTGAACTCCTGAGCTGCCCAGTGCTTGGCTTGGGCGGTGTACTGAACACACACTCCCGCAGGCAAAGCCTGCAGCTCTTTTCTTGACAGCAGTGGCACCAGGCCGTGAGTGATTTGGCACAGGAATCACATCTGGTATGAGACTGTAGGCAGGAGACCTAACCCAGAGCAGTGGCGGGGTCAACAATGCAGGGAGAGATGCACAGAGCCGGTCCCAGCAAAACAGAGCACACAGAGAAGGAAAAACCCGTGAAAGTGAGACAAGTATGAACATGCTCAGCTTATCCCAGATGAAACTGTCCTCTGTGACAGCACAGAAACATGGCATCCCCCCACCCCTGGAAGTGTTCAAGGCCAGGCTGGATGGGACTTTGAGCAACCTGGTCTAGTGGGGGCTGAAACTAGATGATCTTTAAGGTCCCTTCCAACCCAAACCATTCTGTGATTCCAAGGCATGGAAGTGTGGTCTGAGTATTCTCTATGGGTTTTCTCTTCACCTCCGTTAGTAGAGGCTTTTTACATTCCTGACCATGTTCTCCAGCAGTCTGTCCCATTGGTTGCTGGCCAAGCCTCCCTGCAAAGCACGTCTGCACAACTGGAATTTTTTTCAAAAGTCTTAGAAACAAAGGGGTTTCTGCCTTGATTTCAAGGGACCAAGTCATCTGAGTGGTTCAGATTCGCCACAAGCCCCTCTATTTCTCCACTGCCTAAAGCAATGAAAAGTGGGCCCTGAAGACTACAAAACTCATTATTAATTGCAGCTGCATGTGCACCAGGCAGAGATTTTGGTACCAGAATTTTCCCTAGCTCCCACTGGGTCAGAGCATAGGCTGGTTTAAATGAAGTGATAAAATGATCACCCTGATGCAAATTCTTTGAACTACTGCTGCTTTTTTTTGGCCAGGAATGAGGAAGTATCTTTTCAGTTCAGTTATTAGCATAAAATAATTAGACTTTGGGGTATATTTTGCTCCCAGTGCACATACATAACTTACATTAATATTAATAGGGATCTCTCTATTCACTCATTGAAAGGAGCCTGTACCCCAAGAGACTGGGAAAAGCAAAAGCATATTTAGGGTTTAGTCTATCACTGAAGATTTCCACAGACTCCTGTAAACTGCTTTCCTCCTCATATACTTCCTTCCTATCCTAGTTTATTTCCATTGAGACAAATGTTTAGCAAATCATGGAAGGAAATAATTTGCTCAGGATTCCCACAGCAGGCAATCAAAAATTATGCACACAAATTACATAAAAATCACTCTTTGTGTCCAAACTTTGAGACCCAATTCACGTTACGGTTTCCACAGAGCAAAAATGTAACGGAAGAGCTTTCCCCGCAAAACTGTATTTCTTTGGTATGAGAAGTGATGAATCTCTGGCTGAATCTAACAGTGCCTGCTGCATGCACATTTAAGGGCTCTTCATACTTGCAAAAAAACAGACTCAAGCTGTGTTACAGCAAGCTCTGAAGTAGTGCCTTGAGATTACTAAAACTTCCCAGAGGAGAAAAAGGGAGATTTAGGAAAATCTACTACAGCAGAAGGATTGACTTTATGGAAGTTCAAACAGATGCCTAGACTGGGATAGTGTTGCATGTCTTGGACAACCCTCTTAATTGGGTAGGGCCTCTCATCGTTCCTCACTTTTCTTCCAGGAAGGGTCAACCCAACTTAAGTTATTCCTTCTTGTTTCATATCACCACACGCCACTCTGAACTGCAAATGAAATTAGGAAAATGATCTAGCTTAGAAAGAATTTTTTAAAAATGCAATCACATTCCCTAACACCAGCTATCCCTGCAACAAAAAAAGTGTGAATGGTGTCAGAAGAACAAACACTGAGAATGGAAGAAACAGAAATACTTAACTCAGGAACATCACGGAGAAAAAAAAATCAGGTGAACCACCACAGTGGAACAACAGTGTAAATTTGGTATTAAGCTTCTTGGCTGAGATTCAATTCTCCAGAAGTGCAAAGACCCAGCTTCCACCTCCTCTGGCCCAAGGGTAAATACAGACTCACTGCATTCATTTCAGTGAAATTACTTCAGATTTTCACTGCTCCAAATCAGAGAAATGTCTGTCTCTTGTGTTTAACACCATCCCTGTGAGGAAAAACATTGCTAAAAGCCTCCCTCCAGTTGAATTCCAGTTCAAACTTGCTGAACCTGTGAGGACAAATTATTATTCTTTGCTTCAGGGGAGAACACCTGTTTCTGAAGAAGTAAGCAAATCAGAATACACAACCTCCTAGGTGAGGAAAAGACACTGAGATATTGAGGGGGAAGGAGTAATCAGGGATGCCCAGAAGAGGTGCATCCTATGAAGACAGAGCAGCATGCAGGGCCTTGAAAATTGGTACATTCAGGCACTTCAAGAAGCAAGGGCACATGGACATGACCTGGAGACCCCCTAGTACAGAGAGGATGAAAGCATAAGCTCCTCATACCTTACATGAGTGTGTAACTGAGGTCATGGTTTGGTCAAGGATGAAGAAAGCAGATGTTTATTTTGTCTTTCTTTAGATCTGTTATGAAAACAGAGTCCTTGCAATGTACTTCGTAGTTCAGAAAAATTTATTTGAGGTCCTTATGGAAAATAAGGCTAAAAAGAAAACAACCCTTTCCTGTTGTCAGCCTTCACAAGAAAAAACAAAAGCAGGCTGAATGAAGTTCTCTCCTATTCCTCTCTCATATGTCCCCTCTCAATATAACTCCCAACTTGACAAAAAAAAACACACATAAATTTCAAGCAAATTATTCATCACGTCTTTCATTAAAATCACTAGCTCCTCTAGTCAGGCTGGGTAGGCAGCTGCTGTTTCAATCAGGCAAAACATATTAAAACAGGTTTGAAACCACCTCACAAAAGGGATAAAAACTGTTTATCATTTCATTTCCCGTCTCCATCTGAGTGTAATGCACTCAAAGGCAACAAAACCCTGGCCTGGAGGCGTTGCTGCAGTTTGGGATCGGAGCTAAGATGCCTTGTCCTGGTGTTCTACTTGACGCTCCTAGCTGTTGAGGCAGGAGAACTGCAAGGAGCTAAATGTCAGAGACCCAGGAGAGCTCCAATATCCATGAGCAAATATAAAAATGAAAACCTGCAACACCTACACAACCCTAATTGCTAAGAAGTCACTGATACATCTCTCCGACAAATAAGAGATGTACCTTCCCCAGCTGATCAACACAAGTTTGGGGTCAGTAGCATAGTCTAAAATGTAGGTCTAAGGTAGTAAAAACACACACAAATTCCCCAACTTCCTGCTTCTCTTCATCTGAAAATACAAAGGCAAGGGGCTGCTGGATTTTGCCTTCTGAGAAACACTGCATCTATGTTTTTTAGATATATAAACTGAAACATGTTCAGTCAAATAACTTGTGCAAAGTTTATACAAAAAGTGAGTTGTTCACTGGACAGCACAGAATAAAACAGTAAAATAAAAAATGTAACTCAGGTTACAGTCTCCTGAGCACAAAGTCTTCTCCCTCAAATCTCTGTTAACGCCAGAGAGGTTTTCTCCATCTGCTGCTGCTGTTACCCAGGATGAAGAAGCACCCAGGGAAAGCTGGAATGAGCCATGGGGAAGCAAGGACAGGAGCAGAGGCAGGACCACTAGTACTGGATTATACCCTGGGGCAAATGACTCCATACAATTCTGTTATTATTTTATGCTTAGATAGCCTCTAGCACAGTAATTTCCCCCGAGCCTCCAGATCATGCACGTGGAAACACTAAACGACAACAGTAATTACAGTTTAAGGTTACTGTCTTTTGTCTAAGTCTTCTGGGCTTCAGAGGATCTGTGCTAATCTCTGGGGTTTTATTCTTTCCCCACTGTTCTCATCTCAGCTTTCTTATTGCCCAGGTGTTGTAAAGACCACAAGTGGCTGTAATCCAACCTCCTTTTTTTTTTTTTTTTTTTTCCCTTCCAGACAGTAAGATCTCAAATCTACTTTTGCTCTACTTTGCTGTATGACATTTTTGAAAATTTGAAGTCCTCTTCCTCCCACATTCATTTCCAGCACTTGTGAAATATACACAAACCATATTTGAAACATGCTTTGAAACCTGTAGTTAAATATTTAATTCATTAAACACTGTAAAAGACCAGACATTATTTCAGATGAACAGACAGATCATTTCAGTGGCAGATCTGCAAATATGACATCACCAAAGCAGTCCCTTTCTCACTGTTGTCTATTTCGTAGGCAGACAGAAAGTATTTGGGAAGATTTATTTGACTTTCTGGCTCACATTAAATTATTCAGTGTTTGCAAGTCAGGTAGGTAATTCACCTTGCACACACTTCTCAAGTGCAGTGCTAATAAGGCAACCACGATGAGTAGATTTTTCTGACAAACAACATCCTCATGTAAACAGCTGTCCTTACAGATATACATCCTCTCCTTATGCAAAAATGTTCGGTGTTCCACAGCGAATGGCAGGACACCAGCAGACGTCAGATTGACTCACACTCCTAAAAGCAATGTCCTTTTTCATACCTTTCCATCTCAATCTGGAATTTGCATTTCTTTCATACATTCAAACTTTCTTCCAAACCTCTCTGACACATGAAAGTGAAAACAGTTCATCATTAGACTCCAAATTCCACTGAGACTGCATATGGCAAAGCTGGAATGAAACAAAAAGCATTTTCTTGCTATGGTAAGTTGCTCGCTGTATACGAAGTTTTCATCCTTAGAAGTGACTACCCAAACCAAATAATTTCTATTTTTAAAACCCTTTTTCCAGGTTTTTCTCCAGCTAGCTTACAGGAAGAAATAAAAAAACTCACTATTCATATCTTATCTTCTGTATGTCTCAAGTGAACTACTGGGGGTTTTTTTCAGTTTTCAGTGAATTATAGTCTATGGGTGAAGTGCCTCCTCCTTTGGAGGACTCAGCTCCCATCACCTCCTCAGAATAGGGTTCAAGAAGATGTTAAGTCTGCTGTTACTGAGGGAAATCTCAGCCTCCTTTAATGTTTTTAGACAAGGCAGGGTGAGCTGAGCTCCCCTGGATTTGTTTGTGAGAAGCTCTAATCCTCACAGTGGCACTGCTGCCTTTTAAATTTGTTCTTAGCCATTTAGAGTCAATTAAGAAGAGCAGTGAAGTGAGCAGTGAGATACCTATTTCTGTGAGCAGGAGAAGGCTGGAGTCCTGGCTGATCATCAGATCCCTGTTTCAGAAGTTGTCTCCCACTAGCTATTTTTCCTTGCAAGAAACATACTTTTCACATTGTGGAAACTGGAATCAGACCTATGGACATCTGGAAATAGGATGTTCACTTGGAAAGAAACACTGAAATTGAAGAAAACAGTCAAAAATTACCAAGAAGCAAAATTTATAAGGTTCCAACTGAAAATGATAAAATTTGTTTTTCTAAATAAGATATTTTGATGCTAAAAGACATTTTTTTCCTGATTAAGTATTTCAAACATGAAAAGGTAGATTCTAGTTCTTTGTGGTTCATTATCAGAAATCCAATGAGTTGAAGTCTGAAAAATATTTTTTCTTTGGGAAAATAGTAATTTTAGTTACTTCTTGTTTGTCCAATGAAAAAATCTTCATAAGCTTTTCTTATAACATGCCCTGCACAACTTGGGGAAGGAACCTTGAGATTTATGGGATGTGTATATGGTTAGAACTGGAAACGAGGAAATAAAAGTTTAACAGGGGTGTTTCCCTTCCTCTTTTCAGGAAACAAACAGTCCAATAGCAATCAAGGGAATTATTCCAAGAAAAGCTCATGTTCCAAAACAAATAAAACATATTCCAACGAATGTTTTCCCAGGAGAGCATCACAGTTGAGAAGGAAAAACAGAGCAAGCACTGCACAATTGTTTCAGTATATCCTGGCCTAAGAGAATCAGCATTTTTGCCCAAACTCTGCCAGAGATCTTTGTTGCCCCATGGCAGCAGATCCAGCAGATGCATGAAGGTTTTACAACAACATTCAGCTTGTCTAGAGTTAGGAAAAAGAGCAATTATAATGGTGCCTATAAGGAATCTCACATTTTTGAAGTCACTGCGCAGTCACTGACTAGACCACGTTTTTTCTGAAGCTCAGAGTAACTGGAGCTGACAGCTCCTCCAGCCCCTTGTTTTGCCGGGAGAAAAATGCCTCCAGACATAATAGCCCTGACTTTGGTGGAACCACAGGGAGGACAAGAGTGATTCAGAAGCTCTGCAGGGCAAAGCTGGCCGAGCGCCAGGGAAAGCAGCAGCCTAACGCAGAAGATGGGCTCAGCACTGAGTTTATCACATTTGCTGGATGACAAAGCCAAGTTAGATGGCAACAAACGTAATCAATCTCTCAGACTGCAAGACAAAAAACAGGGCATCTCCACGCCCCAGTGGCTTATTTTATTTTTCGGGTTCTTGGTGAGGACACATCCAGTGCATCTGGACTTCCTCCAAGGAAAAGGAATAGGAGTGTGAGGAGCTGGCAAGGAAGAAGAGAACCAGGTATTAATGTGGAGCATAGCACTGCAGTGTTATATAACCTAGAGCCCAGCAGTAATCAGCCTAGTGATACTGCTGTGAGATCAGGAGCATAACAATAATAATTAGATCTGCCAGTTCTGATTCTTCTGTGAAGACTTCACATCTGCAAGGCTCATGAATCCCTTACCTGTACTCCTCTGTATCAAAAAAAAGATAAAAAGGACGAAGGCAGACTATGTACATTTAAGAAATGTTAAACCTGTACACATAATAAAAATGTATTTCTTTCCAGCACTCAGACAGTGGATGGCTATCAAAATAAAGCATAAAGCTGTATTTTCAAAGAAATGTGGCCTTTCCCATATCACTTCTTACAAGCAAAACTGTAATATTGACCACAGTCCATTTATTATAGTATGGGACTTATAGTACATAATTAATTAGGAAAATATTTACCATGGAGATGTTCAGGTATTTCGCAGTGCTTCATTCTACCCAGTCCTGTTTTCTCCCTCAGTATGGAAGTTCACAAGGCCAAGAAGTATTTATGCAACTTCACTAAACCATGACACACCTATTAGCATTTTAATTACCATTGGCTATTCTCAGATGCTAAGAGGCACCCATTTGGCTAAAAAGCCATGTTCCAATGCAGCATCAAATAATTACTGCAGCAAACTCCTCAGAAATAATTTCAATCTAAACCTTTAATTCACTTCCACTGTGTCTCTAAATACTGGAATCAACTTTTTGTGACCTTTGTAAACCCCTATTTCTATTCACAGAACACGTCATGCATACAAGCAATGATTTCTCAGATGTATTCAAAACTCCTGGTTGACCTCTGGGCTGTTGAGTTGGTGGCAAAAAAAACCTCCAACCTTTAATATTATACTTAAGATATTGCATAAACACTTTAAAGATCTGGCAACACAGAATGCTTGCAGCAACGATGTTTTGGAAAAGGATGCAATAAACCAATAGACAAAAATGTTGTTCACAAAGAAAACACTCATCAAATTTTAAACAGTAAAGTATGTTAAATGGCATGAGTGGATGCACTACATAATGCATTTATTGTGTGATATAGTAGCATATGCCCTTGCATCAATTCTTTTAGCTTGAGTCTCTCAGCAAAAAGGTGACGGGGCTTTTAAAGTCACAGTCCTGTAACACAAGCCCTTGTACTGCACGTTCAGATACCCCCCAAAACTACACCAAAAAATATTCCAGTCTTGTGTTGTTATCGTTTTTATTGTACCTCCATTTATTTACTGTCAATGTCATACACAATGAAGGGTTCTGGTCACCTCACTGTACACGAAAGAAACCCAGTGAACTGTTTTAACAGTTGATTTTCTGAAGACAAGAAAGAAGAGAAATAAACTGTTATAAACTTATTTTGTTCTACTCTAGAGCTACCATCCCACGGTCTAAAATACATCAGCATCATATACCATCAGGTACAGTATTTTAACTAATTCTATAATCTTCTGTTATACATCAAACAGTGTATTTGGGGTCTTTCAAAAGGGTTTAATGCAGAGGCAGTTTTCCAGTCTCCATATTTTCTGTTAGGCTCTGAGATTTTCCAAAAGAAAACGGACTCAAAAATGTCTTGCATTGTTCCTGTGTTTTCTAGAATAAAATTTACTCGTACTGGAAAAAATAAAGTACATCTGAATACACACACTTTCTAAACCGAAAGCGAAGGTGACTTTGAAGATGCACTTGCACTTGGCAGTCTGAATTCTGCCATAGCTCTAATGTTGCTGACTTGGTCACTTTTGAACCCCCACATATTTCGCCCTCAGCAAGCACAAGTGCTCCCCCAGGCCATAACTGGCTCTTCCAAGTCAACCCCAGCTGTCCTGAACTAAGCCCTGGCAAGAGAAAGGGAAAGGGCCACCACAGGGTCCAGTGACAGCCCAGAGAGCGTTTTCCATCTTTTCACCAACATATGGTGCAGCTGGCTCAAGCTTCCCAAGGCAGAAAGGCATGATTATCATCAACACTACTCCTGTGGATTCCTGGATCCAGTGAATGCCGAGACACTCATGACCTTCACTGACTGTTAGCTCAGCTCATCAAAGCACTGCATTCCTTTTTTCAAAACCAAACCAAACTAGTCCCAAACCAAAGTAAACTTCTGCATCACACTGGGTTCCATGTTAATCCAAAGCCACTGGTCCACACTGTCCATTCTTCTCTACGTCCTACTAACAAAAAACCCTAAACCATCTATTCTCTGAGCTGCCACTGATTGTATTATAATATTAAACAGACCCCCCTGAAGATCCAAGGCTGGAAATTGTGCAGACAAATAACAAAATCAAGGCCTGCTCCACAAAACAGAGACATTATTCATCAGGCAGGAAACAAGAGGGAGACAGGAAAAGGCAGAGGGAGACTGAGGGGATGCTGTAGTCAAGAGAACAGACATCGACAATAAAGCAGAAAACTTAACCAATGCCAATTCACCAATTTACAGGCAACAGAGCAGGGGCTGAATGTGGTCAGCTGTCACAATAGGCTTTTGTAGAAGTACTGAACTTCCACATGGTAACAAGAGGTTTTGAGGGATAAAGCTCATACTACTGCCTTACCCCACCTTTCCCCAACTGTCACATCCAGCAGCATGAAAATGATGCAATATGTGACAGGAAGCAACTTCAAGAGGTCACCTGAACCATCCCAGGGCTGCAGGGAGGAGAATCAGCCACATCCAACTCAGCCATGATCACTGCCTAACCTTGTCTTAAAACCACTGAACACGTGGACCCCCCAGCCACCAGTGGCACGAGGACTGCAGTGCCATCACTACTTTTGGTTTTGGAAAATTCTACAAGAATCTGCACAGCACTGCCTTTGATTATCAGTAGCCAGCAGCACATTCATTTATATTTTTTGTAATAGAAATAGTTTTAGCTTACCCTGTAATTTCAGTTATACAGTATTTTTATAAGAGGCATTGTATGTGTTTGAGTTTGATGCTATTTTGATAGTCTGTTATTTTACTGTGTGCAGCTAATGGTGCTTTTAGATATAATACAGCTATAAAAGATTTCCAACATTCTTTAATGTTGATGTTGATGGACTGGGGTTTTTCTTCCCGTCTTTCTAGTAACAAATAGAAATAATAGATCAATTAAGCTTAGCTTTTACATTGTGCTGGATATACTTGCATTTGCTCCAGGAGCAAATCATTTGAAATATTTAATATTCCATACTCAGCAATGTTGTGATATTTAACTTCAGAACTGTATTGTACATCACAGATACAATTCACCTAACGCAGTCCAAATACAAGCCAGCAATGCCAAACTTAATATGAGGAATTTAAACTCAAAAGCTGTGAAATTGTTCAGCACGTTTAACACACTGCAGTGAAAGGGACTACCATGTCAACTTAAGTGACAGCTTAAATATCTGAGGCCTCATTATTTTTTATTATCATAGAGTTCTTTTTATTCGTATTACAGAAACTGTTATATAATAATTGTGACATCTCAACTAAAGAGCAGCTAAGTGCTTCACAGCTGTCCCTGTTGGTCAGTTAAGTAAAACATAGCTGGGCAGGGCTTTCCATGAGGAGTTGAACTCCACCAACCTTTGCTGGGCAGGTAGAGAGTCTACAAAAGAAGAAATAGGACTCCCTCAGATTCACTTTTCGAAAAGCGATCACAGGTAATTCAGCAGTCACTATATGCAGTGACAAGAACCATGCTATCTGATAGTGGGAACCAAACTCATTGAATTTCTGATTTTTTTTTTTTTACATTATCACAGAAACAAACAATTTCATGACCGAAGGACTGCACTCCGCACTCCAGAGGCACAGCAATAACCCCTTACCTCTGTCTGCGGTGCAAGAAGGGCAAAGTAGCGGTAAAACGTTTTTCCTCTCTTACCAGACACTTAAATCTCCTCTTTGCAGCCCTGCTGATTTCTTTTTTGGAATGACGCAGTTCATACAACATATGCAGCATGTTTCCTACAATTACTTATCTCTGCCCTTCTGGCTGTAGGACCCCTTCTCTTTCCAGGTCTGAAGTGCAGCTTGAATTCCACTGTCCCACAAACTGAACTCTAAGTGCATCTGACCTTTTATTTAACACTGTGCTGTAATCTCTGCCGCTTCTTTCTTTTCATTTTATCAGATAATAGTGCTCATGAACTTGCACCTTTCAAGAACCACCCACCAACATCTGCAAAAGGTCTAAATATCATTAAGGGAAAAAAAACGAAAACATTTAAGCGTTAAATTCTCTCAGCAATTAGACATACACCAGATCAATTATCAGATGATATACAGTTGTTAGAGTTTGCTCAAGAAAATCATCTCTTTTTTCTTTCAATGCTTGCCAACTGGCTCCATTATGAATTAGAAACACAAAATCTTCAAAAAGGGTCCTGAACTCTATGGGAAAGCAAAATATAGTTCAAGATGGTATCAACCTGAAAAAGTTAATAGTACAAGAGCCCTCCCTCTGTGAACTGGAACAGACTCTTGGAAACCCTTCCTCAAATACACTGGATAAAGCATAAGACAACTTAAACCAGAAACAATAACCCAGGGATCCATTCGTGGAAGTCAGTGCCTGTTTTCTGCACAACACGATTAATTTTTTTCAAGATGACTGCTGACAAAAATTGCTTCAGTTCCTACTTGGTAAATAGGTTGCCAATGCAGCTTCAATGAATAGTGTGTAGGTTTGAGGGTGGTTGAGGTTTTTTTCAGCATTGCAAAGAAGACATTTCCTCTAATGAGTTTTCCTTGGCTGTTCAATATTTATTACAGGTACTTAAGCAGAGCTTTTATTACCTAATGTTCCATTTCCTACCAAAAGGATAACACCAATGCTCATGTAATGCTGCCCTATAGTCTCATAAAATTGATGGCAGCTCCCAACTTTTCCTGAGCATAATCCTACCAGCATGCCAGCCCATGGCAGCAGATATTACAGCAAAATGCTAAATAGACTCTTCACTGGGAAGTCAGTCACCTCTACCATCTGCAGCGTAAATTTACATAAAAGAGCTAAAAGCATGAAGGGTTTTTTGTCCTCCCATTCTCCCCCATCTCTTTATCCTATAGCCCACATCCATAACTCCCTGCCTGGCAGAGAACTGGACGAGGAACCTGAAGCCTCCCTGAAGAGTTGAGAGTGGCAAGTCTTGGGCGTTACATTCGTGTTTATCTCCACAGTGGTTGGAAGATTTGTATGACTCTGGGGTCACTGCTGTGGTGAACTGCATGGAAACAAATCCCTCTACTCACAAAGGAAGCCAACAGCATGATCACAACAGGGCACTGACCCTCTTTTTTCCTGCTGCGCCTTTGCTTTCAGGAGCAAACCAGTTTTCTTCTCTCAGAGGAAGGAAGCATCTTGAGATACCTTCCAAGATTTGATCAGAAACTTACCAGAGAATGAAAGTCACCAGCACCGGTCAGGAAGCTGAGAAATCAAGATGTGAAACATGGAGCAGGAGTAAAGATGCCAAATATTGCCATTTTAATAAAAGTAATTGTAAATTGTTCTTCTTGCTGTGCTCCAGGGACAGAATACTGCTTGTCTCCAGTAACAGCAGGCTGGAGAAACAGGTTACACCTCCACAGCAATTACAGAGGTCTGACCAGAGCTGCAAGGCAAGCTCTGACAGCTCCTATGCCTTGTACCCCCAGGTCACTGCACTCTACACTGGCTGGAGAACCGAGGAAAACTGAGTTTTCCTGATCTTATCAGGAAGATTTTCACTTCTGCAAAGGGGAAGATCTGTACTGGTGTCCAAGGGAGTGAGACAAAAGCCTCCACCTTTAACCCAGCTCAAACCTGTCATTAACACTGTTGGAAAAGGCACTGAAAGTTGATTTATGTTGCTCTGCCATTGCTAAGGGCTGCTGCTTGTTAAGCAGCTGTGCTCCTTCTTCTCAAGCTGCCATCCATTCCTCTTTCTCTCTGTTAAAGGTGACCATGGATGAACTATCATGCTCTGGCAGCACTTGGCTGCCCCTTGCCTGGCATCAGAGGACACCTCTGCCTTCACAGGTTGCAATGGTCCCATCACAACAAGCCATCCACGTTAAGGGGGCATGTGAAGGATCTCAGGCGATGAAGGATATGCAAGATTTTGATTTATTCAACTAAAAGCTTAGAACCGCTGCATTTACAGCCCCCTTTCCTTCCCTGTCCCATGAGACAAGCGGTTTGGAAGTATTGTTAACCATGTCAAACCACACAGTCACCTACACACTAGCCCTGGAAAATGCTCTGCATCCACCTTCCCAGACTCCTGTATCGGCATGGGTATCAGCCAGTCTCCCTTTCTAATCCCTTTCTGCAGCGTAACAACTGCCATCACTGGGATGCTTATTTCCAAAGAAGTCATCATCCAAGTGCCAAACTCACTCACTCTCGCTGGAAGATTTTCATTTCACCTTCCCCCCTTCACACATATATATTTATTCCCCCAACACCAACACAGATGCACTCACATATAGATATCAGTAACAGGACTAAGCTCTTCTCTGTATATTAAAGCCTCTTTCTTGAGTGGGATTAATCTTGGCAGCTGTCTGACAAGGGAGACTGTGTGGGAGGAAAATGGTTTTATCTAAAACTTGAAAGAAAGCAAAATAATCTTCGAGAGAACAAACTATGTTTCAACTCTTGCTCCTTCAGTGGAAGACTTATTTACTAACAGAAAAATACCCACCAACAGCAGAAATACAAAAAGTATTACTCTGAAAGGTAACGTAACCACCGTGCATTTTTTCTTTCCTTTTACTTGTGTGGCCAGTTTTCAAAATGTTCATTAATAACACAGTTGAGGCCACCACTGTATTAATAACACAGAAGGCCAGAATGTAAATCAGTTCTGAAAACCAAAATATAGCAAATCCCGTGAATTTCTTTTCTTTTAGCTATGGTGGAGCAGGAAGGGTTTCTGCTTCCCATCCTGCCTCTACTATACAAACAAACAAGACAATATGAACTATCTCCGTATTTCTGATTTACTTTTCCATGGTAATCACATGATGAAACACAACCCTGTCCCTCATTATTAAAAACTAAGTTTGCTCTTGCAGAAGCTGTATTTCCCCTTGCTCACAGGACAGACTCTGAAGATCACTTTGCTCTCAGGTTTTGTTGTGACCTGCGCTCAGGAAGCAGCACGTTTGGACGCCCTGTTTCCAGTCTCTCCAGCCCACCCCTGTGCTGCTCCATGTCCCACTCAGTCAATGGGCTCCTCCATGCCCCAAAAAGTCAACCTTCTCTCTGACTCTGGGCTCTTGTTTCAGCCTGTCCCACTTATTCTCCCTTCACCTTCACACCGATCTCTGGTCCCATCCTACTCTGGCTCCTCACAGCTTTATGTCACCCGAGGCCCCTGCTGTCACCTCCTCCCAGCTGTCTGTGCCCATAGGACATGGCAAGGACAAAGTACAGCAGCCCCTTCAGTGAAGTCTCCCAAGGCCAAACAACTCTGATGGCCGACCTTTCGGTCTAAGACATTTCTGCTGAAGCAATTAACACATAAAGGCAGACAAAAAAAAGCAATTTCACATGAAGGATGCTGGAGATCTTGTTGCTATGAGTTACCTTATTAAGAATTCCAGCTTAAATATGTAAAAATCTTAAAGGGAGTCCTCCCCTCAATTTATATGGCATTAAAGGTACATGAGCTAAAATAGCAAAATAGAAATGCACCCAGAAATCATGAAACTTTGCAACTGATGCAAAAGAATCATTCATGAGCAAGTCCTGGAAGTTTCTCTGTATATCAGTGAATGTAATTCAAATAACTAAACAGTCTCCATTTGAAGCAATTCAATTTGCTGTGGCATTTGCCATCCTGACAGGACAGTACTGACAGAAAAAGCCAAGGTGCTTCACATGCCTGCAGTTCTTCCTTGAACAGTTCAGTAGCACAACACACCATGTGATACCATTACAGGGTACCTTCCCCTGCTGCCAGGACTGCTTCAGGCTTCAGCAACCACAGATGTACTGAATAATGTCGAAACCATTGTATTTGAGGCTGTTCTTCAGAACAAAGATTAGCTCTTGCTGGATCTCTAGGAACGAATCCTAATGATGTTCCATTTCCACCCCCCTGACAGCAATGATGTTTATCACACAACTTCTGTATGTGTTTAGTGTGTCTCCAAATTATTTTGGTCAGAACATACAGCAAATTTTACACAAGAAAGCATTTTTGAGCATTTTAAAAGACATGCAGAGCACGGAAATGATGCAGCAACCTGTTTACACAGTGCTCTGTCATCCATCCCCCCAGACTCTTGAAAAACTGACACGGTTCCTCAAGGGACTTACTTGATTAAAGAACATTAATTAATTTAGAGAACATCTGTGCTGTTTTTCAACTAATAATTAAAATTAACTGGGAATTCTAATCTCCTTAAAAGTGAGAAGTGTACAGAATAGGAGTAGCCCACTTTCTCACAACATTTGGGTAGGGTCAAGCAACGACACCATTTACCATAACAATTCCTGAGAGATTTTTACGGCCCTGTGGTGGAAGTTTTCTTCCTGGATAGCCTGACAATGGGAACATTTTATTCTTGGCTTCATGCGTTAACGTATTAACCATGACAGTGCTGACATTTGTTGCTAAGTAAAATTGATTGTAAATGGTCTAGAAAGCTGCCATTAAATTTAGAAATTATTTCTGGAGTTTGAAATTAAGTACTGTCAACACAACTCATGTTTCCACTTATACTCAGATACGACAGGAATTTTAATGACTTCTCCAAACTCCACGTATAAAAGAAGAAGGAAGACAAAGAGTAATGATTCTAATTGCTCTCAAACTGTATTACATAAAGCAACTGACCTATATGATATCATAAGAGCTCAAAGACTATCCAACAGGACAGAGTAAGCAGGAGGGCTAGATCAGAAAATGTCATGTTACATGTCAAAAATGAAATGTTGCTTCATCCCCCTTACATCCTCCAGTGTAACCCACGAAGTCAGAATACACCAGGACCATCCTTTTTCTCACAGAGGAGATATTCTCAGCTATTTAAACACAGGGCTTTATTCCCTGAGATCAAAGGAAGAAGCCAAAGAAAGCTGAGCCATTGGTATGCAGCACCGGGATGAGGTGGAGATTAACAGCAAAAATGAGATTTCACTGCACCTGACAGAAGCCAACCAGGAGTCTAGAGACTGCAAATATCAGATGACTACAAAAGAGAACATCTCTGAACAAGGAGGCAGACTCATTTAAGCTGTTCTTAATAGCAGTACAGACACTTAGTCTAGAGGTATTTATTGCAAGAGCCAGTCTGGAATTAGTGCAGGAGTGTTCAGATATGTAATATTAGGCTGCAGACAGAACTGGTGGATTTATCCAAATATCACAGGTGTTCATAAAATTTTCAGAGGCTTACAGAACTATTTATTTCAAGTATAGAGCAACCTGCACAATGACTGTACTCAGGCACTAGTTTGCAATGTACTCAGTTGTGTGATTTTTCTGAAATGATTTTACAAGATTGGATGGTTCAAGGAAATGAAATACCTCTCTCAGGACATTTGCTTTAGTATCTACTAACTGTGGATTTTCCTCAGTGGTTTGCTTTCTGATCACTGCTTAGTAAACAAAATGATGGAAGCCTGAGAATTTCTACTCAAGGCAGGTTGAATGGGTCCTCAAAACCCCCTCATCTGTACCTGGTGCCAGCTTTGGAGAAGAGGGCCAGGAAAAGGTACCCTTAAGAACTGGAAGACCAGCAGCACCCCCTGAGAACCTGCCAGCACTCAGCTATCAGCATGTCAGGACAAAGTGAGGGGGCAGGCAGCACCTGGAACCTGTGTGCTTCACTCACATGGCCCTCAGCCTCAGCAGAGACCAGCCAGGGGCATCCCAGCTGGACCAGGGCCCAGCATCACTTGAAATTTCTGCAGAGGTAGGAAGCTGGGAATTCATCAGACCTTGCTTGCTCTGGTGTCACAACAACAATTATGATTTTATTTAGCCTATTTTTCTTCTCTTCCTACTCAAGTTTTTCATTGTCATAGGTGCTCCAAAACCACATAGTAGCTGGCAGTCAAATTCTGTTTGGAATAAAACCGTTTCCCCCTTTTTTTTTTTTTTGCTCACGATGCAGAGAGTTTAAATCCTATTGAAGGATTAAAAAATAATCTATTTGCTGTCATGATATCATTCCTCAGGCTTATCCACTTTCTTTGGGCAGTAAATACACTTTTTGTGCTACCTGGCCCAACTCCAGCCCAGTATTAAACTGGTGTAAAAACTCTGCATAAAAGAAAAAAGAATTTGCCAGCTCGTAGCGTTTCACAAAAGGGGCCTCCTTCTCCTGTCTGAGGGGTTTATGCTTCCGAAAACTGAGCACACCATTTGCAGACTGCCATCAAGAGCCTCTAAAAGAGCTACTGAAGTTTGGCAGCATGCACTCTTTTAGCAACTGGCATGTACACCATTCCCTGAGAAAAAGTTCCAGTGTGATTGCAAATGCCAGCATTCACTCCACAGGGTGCTCTGGGCTGGACAATCCACGGATAGCAGGACGTGTGGAGGGGATAACCCGGAGCTGCCCCCTGGCTGGCTTCTCCCCACAGTACAGTGTGCACTGAGTTGTCCTGGGGACTGTGAGATCACTGAGTCTTACTGGAGAGAGGATACAACTCAGAGAATGCAGGGCTATTTGTAGCAATGAAATAAAAATAAAAGCTGAGGTTGTCTGGGAGGTGTGTGCAAAATACAGCAGCCACCAAGCTTGAAATGAGCGCAGGGGAAAAAAATGTAGCCATAGCCACAAATTTGATCATCACCCCGATCTCATAAAAAAATGGTCTGTGTCACAAAGAAAACATGATAGCTGCACATAATGAGGAAACACTTACCCTGGAGTCCTTTTCCAGACGAAGCTTGTGTTGAAGACTTCGTCTTCTCCTGGCTTTAGGAATGCCATTGTGATAAAAGAAGTATCCAGATTCTAAAAAAGGGAGCTGAGGAAGAGAGAGAGAAAAAAAAACCATCATGGAGCTATTCGGCTGTTTATAAGGATGACAAGGAAACTATCTGTGAAGTGCCTCGGGAATCTACAATAAGACTTGTGAACAATTATGCCAAAGAGCCCAAATCCTTCTAGGAATGTCACTCCTAAGTTACTTTTGAAAAACGTGCCCAGCAGCACTGAAGTTGTTTGCTACAGGTTTACAACTTGTCATTTCACTTGTCTACACTCAGTACTATTTCCACCTTGTGTTTAAGATCAGCAGTGTCAATATTTCTGACATGCATCCCAAATTACACCAGGATGTATTCCCTATCTCCTGGAAAAAAAAAAAAAAAAACAAAGTAATAAAAGAGCAAAATGAACTGCAAATGATTTGAAACTACAGAGAGCATCCTTTGCTGAGCTGTTTCTTCTGAATGCCACGAAATGGAGCATACAAAGCATACTAAGAAAACACAACTCAGTGTCCAGGTGGGAACAGTCTGGTGCAGCTCTAATGTCCAAGACTTTGGGGCAGCAAGGAAACACCTCCTGAGGGCTTCCCAGCCCCACTGAAGGCGGGTGCTGAGAAAGGAAGGTGTATGGCCATTATCAAATTCATCTCTCTCCTCGGGATTGGAAGAGAAAGACTGGAAGGGCAGTAGACATCTAGCTTTGAGAAGGCAAAAAGACATGGTGTTAGGAGAACAGCACCCCACTTCCAGCCATCAATTAGAAAGATCCACTTACATCTCAAATTCTACAGCTCTTTCCCCATTCCAATTCAGTAGGGACATTCTGGTTGAATGTCTAAACTGAAGCAAATAACTGCATTTTTAAGCTAAGCTTCTCCTTGTGAAAGTTGAAAAAAATTGGCTGGGAAGGTATATTTCATGTTAACACTGTGAACATTTCAACTTCAAAGGTTTGACTACCCTGCATGTGAAATAACTACTTAAAAGAGATATTCCACAACAGCTGTGACAGCCCTGTTCCTCTCCTTTTTATTATCTATACTTCAAGATAACGTAAACATCTTAGCAGGAGTTCAAAGTTCTCTGCTGAAATGCTGAGGTTGATGTCTAGATAGAAAAATCATTGTGAAAACCTGGGCTGTATATGGGTAGCAGGATCCTGCTGTCATAAAACAGACCCTGCTCCTGTATACAGGTACCTACAGGGCACAAATGTATCATTATATCTGGTGCAGCTCTGCAAACACATGAAGCAGTGTGAAAATGGAAGACAGTGAATTCTGAAAATTTAAAACATGGTCACATTTCAAACATCAGTATGCAAGTTTGGGTTTTGGTGTGTTTCTTTTTTTTGTTTTTGTTTTTCCCTAAGAATTTCTTGTTTATGTTAATTGAAACATTTCCCACCACTGAAATCAAAGCATTTCATTTTCACGTTTAAAATTCCAATGAGTGAGATGCATAACACATCAATGCAAAGTAACTTATAAAAAATTAAATCAAAGTGTTCTGTTATGATAAAAAGATCCCTTTTTAAGTATATGTAAAAGGTTAAGGAGATTTCATCAAAATCGTTGTGGTTCCTTGGAGCTGATCTGCATGGCCAACTGGAGATGGAGACCCTTTTCTGGGCAAATAATCAGAATATTTTGCATCAGCTCTGTACACATGGGAAGAATACAACATCCAAGGCAGAAGGAGGAAAAAGGCTATAAAAGCTTACAGCAGTGGCCTCTTCATATATACCCTCAGAGTCACAGCTCTGAAGGTTCAAATTCTCCCTGGGTTTAGGTAATTGTTTTAAAAAGCAGATTTACGTTTAAGCTTGTATCTGATATCTTTACTAACTGGGTAATCAGGTAGTTCCATAATTCAGGGTTTGGCCCTTACCCCATTGGATACATTATGCCTCAAAAACATGCAAGGGAAAACAAAACAAAACAAGAAAACCCAACCAAAAACTAAAAAAACCCTTAAAAACTAAAAAAAAAAAAAAAAAAAAAAGAAACCAACAAAAAACACACACACACAAAAAACCAACAAACAAACAAACAAACAACAACAAAAAACACACCATCTAAATAGCCAGATCAGTTACAGCTTGAAATCCATCTTGGCGTGCAAACTATTACCATCCATCGCAAGCTGTGGCCCAATTACCCCCCTAATTCTCTCAGTGAAACCAGGCTATTTTCTTTCTTTTTATTTCAGTATCAGCCATTCAAATCAAATCCAGTCAAATATTGATCTTGATGTTCTTCCATTAAGGAACAGTCTCAGCAATTTGGAAATATATAGCACGTATCTGCTCTTCATTTTCTATATAGTTTCCAGTGCCTCTCAGAATGAAGCAATATATTATATAGTAAACTTTTAAAGTTAATGTGTTCACATCTGACTTGCAATTGCAGTTAGTACAACAATGACCAGATTTATGGACAAAGTCATGAATAAGTTTGACTAAGGCTATTTCACTCTTTCCACAGTTATCCCAGTAATCTTTGAGGAACTCAAGATATTTTACGGTTCGCATGGTTTTCACACTGGATCAATGAAACTGGTGGGGACACAGAGGAAGGCAACTCAATGAGGCAATACCTGAAAGATGACACAATCAAACACCGTGGACTGTGAATAATTAATATCAGAAACCAAGCCATTGGCAGGAAGAATCTAAAGACTGCAGTAAACCCTTAAAATTAATGAATGTACACACGGGGGAAGTCAGATGCCAGCAAAGGGCCTAAAAATGTCACAGGCTTTGATGGGGATTTTGCACCGAGCTCTGTGAATGCCACAAGCAATGACTGAAGCCTCCAGTTTCTGACGAACTCCTGCTACCAAGGCAGTAACTCCTCAGCAGCAACCAAGCTGCAGGACGCAGGTAGCTCCCAGCAGGGTTTACATTCCCACTATTAGCTTCCCCGGGAGGTCTCCTCTGATTTGGAGCTACAGCAAAAGGGCAGAATAGCAAAATGAGCAGTGCATGTAATGAAGTGAAATAAAAACAGAAGGGCTCCTGTACATAAAGTCTCCAAAGTGTCACCAGCAGTAGCTACCCTGTAATGTTCTCGTTGTAAAGCTAGAATTGCATCTGAGTAAGATTCCTGTTCTGGCAGCAGCAGGCTCAGCATGTACCATGGAACAACAGTGCACTCAGCCTGGTGGCTTAGGTTCTTTCTGTGAGACAGAAAGAACGCTTCCTGCCCTCAGAGAAAAAATAGCAATTAAGTAAGATAACTAATTACTGGAAAGCACTTGAATATTCAAGTGAGGAGGATTACTGAGAGTTAGAAAAGGGCCTACTATTGCCTTGATGTACAAATTCAGTCCAGTACAAAGCAAGACTCTCAGCAACTACAGGCACTTTGTTGCTTTCAATATTTGTATAGAATTACTGGGGAGAAATACACACAAGCAAAACCAGAATCACAAATACAGCACAGCAAGTAGAGCAAAACCTTAGATGTACACCTGATTCCTCCTTTTCTTCAGATCTGCAGCCTCCCTATGGTTATTACTAACATTTTCTGAAGTAAAGATGAAATCTGTTTAACCTCCTTCCTGAAAGGACACGGACCAGAAAATGCCATTTAAAAATTCAGTGTTCAACTAATGGAGGAAAGAAAAACTCTTTCAGTGGAAGAAGCTTACGTGAAAGAAAAATGGACTTGATGATCTCGAAGGTCTTTTCCAATCTTAGTGATTCTATGATTCTATTAAAATTAGAGAAAGAAGCAGGAAACGCTTCAAATGGTGCACAGTCTTAGCACCAATACCTCTGACCGAGGTATCACTTAGCTGTTCTCAGATCACTGCTCCACCACAGCAGTCCAGGTGTAATTATTGTTGAAATAAAAGTAAGTTAAATTCACGGTTCCCAGCCTTTCTGCACTCTTCTCCTTACCTATGACAGTCTTTCTCCAGCAAGAACAAGGAGCAAGAAATTCACTCTGTGCTTGCCTAGATGCCACTCCTGGGAAGAAGGACTGTGAACAGGCAGCTACAATTCTCCCCTGCCAGGCTCAAGGCAATGCTTCTAGGAGGCCACTCCCTAGTACTGACAGGGGGAAGGAAGAGGAAAGAACAAATACAGTCCACTGCTGAGCCCTCAAATACTGATCTGCTTCGCAAAGGAAAAATCAGGTATAAGGTAGCCTGTTCCTCACAGGCACCTCATCGAGGATGGGGCAGCACACACGTGGCTCCCATCCCATCTTATTTATTTGACAGAGAAAACCAAACTGCCCTTCTTTCTTGGCCTTGCCTTGGACAATATACACTGTGGCACCCGATGTAGTTTTGCCTGTCGCAAAGCAAACGACAGTATCAGCTGCAAAGTGGGGCAGGGATTTAAACAAAAGAAGCCATAGAAAGACCAAATTCAGACACTGTTCCTTAACCTAAAACTGCAGCCCTCATCCAGCCTGGCTCACGAAGACCCTCCTCAGGGCTCCTTGCCTTTCTTAGTATGAATGTGTGACCATGGATGTGATGGGTCAAACAAACACTGGTGCTGAAGAAACTCTTTGTCTGCTCTGAGGAAAAAGCCTCACAATATTCATCCCCAAAATAATTAAAAATAAAAACCTAAAAATATTATTTAAAAAAAAAAGTGTATTGCAAAACATCCCTCCCTCACAGAGTCCAAGCACTGCCCAAGTGTCACTCCTGACTTTAAAAGGAGCCATAAATCAGCATAGGTGAGCTCTTTCATGCCATTACTGCTCTGTAATTACACCAATGGAAAATATTACCTAAACCTGGTACAAGTAAATGCATTTGGAGCCTTCACGGGCCCCACAGGCCTCACTCCTTCATTTGCCATTATAGCACAACAAAGTGCCTCGCAGCAGAAATTAGAAACCTTTTAGAAACCTCTTCATCTGAGTTTTACCAAATGCACTGAGGATGCTTATAAATATTCAATATGAATTTTTAAACTCTCTTTCTCTCGTTTTCCCTCACCCCAATTAGCATTAGAAATCGTTTTACTTTTAAATACACAGATGGGAGCCAAGTCTGAAGTCAAAAGCACTCACTCACTATAGCGACGAGGGCCATGTAAGAGAAGAGCCAGCCTGAAACACAGGCAGCCCCAGGCACCGAAATAACACAGAACAAAGCACGAACAAGAAAGGATTAATTCAAACGCTGGTGGAGAAATGTGAAATAGCACAGAGACTAAAGCTGTGCCGGAGCTCGCCCAACATGAAATCCAGTCCACCGTGTCCCCACGGCCCCAGGCAAGGATTTCACACTTTCTCATTAGTGTGCTATAATTACTCTGAAGGCTCAGCACAGAGATCTCAGGTGGAGCCAGGGATCTACACAAGCTCCAAACAGCTGGCACAGCCAGGCCCAGGTCTGAGTGTCACGATGCGTCACGACTCAGTCTCCCTGGCTCATTTCTCGTGGCACCTGTGCCTTATTCAGCTGCCTCCACCAAAACCTAAGCTGCTTCTCTTGGCACATCTGGAAGGTGGAGGTGTTAGCCATCACCCAAAATGTACATTTCATATTAAAATATCATCAGATGATTCTTGTGAAGTCAATTGATTAACACACAGTGAAACATGCTCCTACAAAATATTGCAGAAATGTCTGACTTAAATACTTACATTTGTTTTCAGCTCTGTTTCATATAAATATTCAATCATCTCTTAAAGGAATCAGCAAGAGGTGGGGGTGGTAAGGAAGGGCCACAACCAAGTAAAGAGATCCAGAAAATCCAGAAATATTGTAACACACATGATATAACAAGGGTATTGGTTATCCTATATGAAAACAGTAACCTTGCTTAAAAAGTTCTTTTTAAGGCTTTCTCAAGCCAACAGAAGTAGTTTCCAATGGTTTCTGAAAGGTTCCCTCACCCCCATAGCAAAATGTCTTTTCCTCTAGAAACCAAGTAAAGTCAAAAGTGATTTCCAAAGACTTTGCAGAATATATGCCTTTGGATTATATTTTATCCAAAAGGATAAAACAAAGCCTTTTGTCTAGTCCCTCTTGCATTCAGCAACCACAAGGTTAAACAGTCTTCCTAACAGTTGGACATGAGGAGTTTAGGTAATACACAGCAGTAAATGGAAGAAACAGAACCGGTTGTGGACTGCTATTACGCTTACATGTCCAGTCTGTCTGTGTGGAATCCATCTGAATCCACAGTTAAAAAAAAAAAAAATAAAAAAAAAAAGAGTGGCACTTTAAAAGCACAATTCATTTGACCTATTTTAGGTGGCTATGTTAAAATACAAGCAGAGCTAAGCCCCAGGAGCACCTCCTTCGCTCCAGAGCCTGTAAAAAAGGCACAGCTGTTCACGTTCAGGTAGATCAATTCTGATGTTAAATAGTTAGTTCTCATTTTCTCGTCAGTTTTGTTGTTACATTATCACACCCAGTGCTTCCAAGCACTAAACAAAACACCGCTCCATTGGCCTGGTTACAAGTTAGTGGTATTTGGAATGTGATCTGCAATCGAATGAATCACACAAGTGTAACATTTGACTGTATTTGTATCACGTAAGTTTGCCACTGAAGAGCTCCATCCTGCAAACCCATAACAGTCATACAGGTCATCGACGATAAGACTGGATTTGCTGATAGTTTTACCAGTGAACTGGAGAAGCCATTTGAGGCTTTTAAGAGAGTTATTCTAGTTTATGTGAATGGATCTGTGCAGTTTAGAGAGTTTTACGTGTTACTCCCCAGTAACTGTAAGCCCCATTATTGATCGTACCACATGCACTGTTGAAAGCAGGATACTCCCCAGATTTCAAGGAGAACGTCGTTGCTTTTACACCAGCACTTACATTGGGCTGCCTGGGTTAATCCAGATTGTCATTACCTGGAGTAGGTGATTATTACTGTTTGGCTGGAAGCCTGAAGTGAAAGCTTAGCAATCATCATTACATCCTCTTAGATAAACGTTGAGTATCCTGAAAGAGGAGCACCCCACTCAAGCCCTGGGCACCAGGAAAAATCCTGGAGCTCAGCAGCCAGAAAAGTCACTGTGAGCATTTATCAGTTGTGTTGTCATTTTTAGCCACTGGGAAAAAGAGACAGCATCCTTCATTCATTCAGCTACGTGGCTCCATACCAATCCCACAAACAAACAGACACAGATAAAACCACAACCACACAGATAAACATACACATCACTCAGTTAAGAGTCTGCAAATTTGAATGACCATGGCATACTCCTAACTGAGCTGGATCAATACTGCTGACAGCAATTAGCACTGCTAACAAAGGCCACTTTGCCTCACTCCTGGTTTACAACCCATCTCTCCTTTTAAACATGTAACCAAACAGGTTGACTACTATTGTTGCACAGGAAGCTGGTGTCACATCAGCTCCAAAAACACTGAGATAAAAGCCAAGAGATAAAGTTCGTTGTTAAAAAAACAAACACAAAACCACCAAAAAAAACCAAACAAACAAAACCCCAAAGAAACAAACAAACAAAACCCACACTAAGATGCAGTGTGCCCCAGACACAATGACTGGTACTCATGTCTCACGGATGGAGAAGGGACAGGCCATGAATTTCAGCAAGGCACTTCAGCATTATTTTTAAATCTACATGCACACAACAAAGTGTGTAGAATATGAATATGTGTGCAAGAGCCCAGCTCATGTGGCCCCTAAAAGCAAAGTCAGGAACTCAAGCTCTAATGAAGTAGTGCTATAAAAGCAGCTCAGACAAGAATTAGTTGTTCACTGAGAAGAGCTACTCAAGAAGGCACAGAAAAGGTGAATTACTCTAATGCAAAGATTCTAGCCCTTACCAACACTTAGAGGAGATTTGAGCTCTCTTGCAGTTCAACACCCTTATCCTTTCCTTTTCTCTCCATGTCTGTTTAATGCTAGGCTGCCAAGCAGTAGACAATTGACAGAAAGTGCTTCACAGGGAGTTTCTGCTGTTACACCACACTAAACAAGTCTTCCAGTTACCAGAGAAGCAGTCAGTTCCGGGAGAAAAATATGTGCTTTATGGGAAAGAAGATGATGGGTAACAATTAGAAGCAAAACTGTGACATTAAAGGACAGGAGGGTCACACTGTTTCTCCTGGGGCTTTTTGTACAACATAAAATAGTAGGTTTGAGAAGAGCAGAAGGAAGCTTTAAGAAAAACACTTGCAGCAGAGCCAAGAAAAAGAGGACATTTTGGGATGCTGCTGTTTTCTTCATTTTTGTGAAGTTTCTTGACTCTGGTAAGAGGAAATCACAGACATTAATCCCTACTATGACAAGACCAGGTCAGAGGCAAATTCTGGCTTTACTTACACCATCATGAACTGGAGAGAGCTCCTCTCAGCTCCAGGACACGACAGCGTGATGGTCACTTCACAACAAGGACTAACTGCTCTGAGTGTGGTCAAGAACTCCATACTAGACAGAGGAAAAAGGATGACCCGAACCTGCCCCGACACTATTAATAATGATGAGAAAGGAAAGCAAACAGCAACACCACCTTTTCCCCTTCCTGCCAGGATCTACCTCACTGACCCTTCCGACAGCTGTGAAATAAGTCTTTTTACTGTTTGTTGCTACCAATTAATAAGTGACAGAAGTTTATTGCTGGCAGAAATTGTGGTCAATCCAGCATGTGCTAATATGTTATCTTGCTCTTATTACATCAGTCAAGCAAAGAAAATCTGGGGTTTTAAGTAATCACTCAGCATTTCAGCCATCAGAGCCTGGAATACTGATTTCTCTACCAGGATATAATATATTTAACATGAATAAAATATGTTCTGTTAGAAGGGGGGAAAAAAGGGATTTTACAGAATGACATTGAGTGCTTTAATCCCCTTCAGAAGAAGGAGAAATAAAAAACCAGCTGCTCTTCTGTCCAGGTTTTACTCCAAACTATATCTTAATTGTAGGAGAAATTGAATGCTTTTACTGTTAAGAGATGAAAAGTACATTTGCCTGTGAAGTTTGGGTGCTTAAATGGTAATGTAAAAATTAACAGATGGAAATGCTGCAAAGAGCAAACTTCAGATGGTATCCTGATCCACAGCCGTCATTCCACCAATGTTAACTGATTCCTCCAAACCTTCAAATGTGTTCCAGTCCTGATTTTGGATACTTCTTCACCCAAATTCTGACCAGACAGTTCTACTTTACAACTGGTTTGGAGTAACTTCTAAATAGCTAAATTCAGTTGAAACACAATTCTAAAATTAATTGATACAGGGAAGCATAAGGTCCTCGTGGGACTGATGGGAATCCATCAGTCATGGTTATAGGTAATTCACCATATCTTGGCTGCAGTGAAAATCCTTAAACAGAAGATTGTGTTGCACAGTAGGTGACAAAGACAGTGCTCATCCGTAGAGCAGATTTCAGTCACACTCCTTCATTTCACTGGCAACAAAGAATGAGTAGGCAGAAATAAGGATCCTCTGTCACTGGGAAAGGGGAGGCTATATCCCACCTCTTTTACTACCCCTACAAGGAAGAGATTCACCTGTTTGGCTCTAGTTTGATATCCATCAACCATGTGAAACAGTACCAGTTTCTCTACTTATAATAATAAAATTTAAATATTTATTTGTTGAGTTTCAGATTTTCACGTTTTGGTTCTACAGGAGAAAGCAGCTCTGACATATTCCCATCTCACTCATCCAGTAAACAAATAATCTAGTTCTGTCAGGAGTATCTGGGACACACTTGCTGACCAGTTTGATGTAAACACTGAGGTCACTCTTTCCATTTGCTTTCTGTGGACAAAGTGGTTAAGAATGTACCATTTACACAGAAGTTTTGTTTGATAAGGTAGGTAATACATGACAAAGAACATTATGTCCCAGTTCACTCATTGAGAGGGTAAACTGGAGCTTTCACTACCCAATTTGTTTCTATTCCCAGTGTATAAATGGTAAGACTGGGCAAGCTCATAATTTCCTTCTCAGGTCCAAGCTCCTGCTATTTGCTGAACACAGCCAGTGTTCAGCTGAATTACACTTCTGAGCTACTGTCATAAATCCGTGACCAAACTGGATTTCACACTGCATGATAAACTGCGTGTCGTGGCCACGCAGGATTTCATACAGCACACACCGAATTCAGCTCTCTCTGGGACAGTGCTTTCTGTCCCACAGCACAGGCTGAGCCTGTTGAGCTTAAATTAAATCTCCATTTCAGTATCACAGGGTTTGCCTTCTCAATAAACTTATGAGAGTTAAATGTAGGGCTCGCCTCGATTTACAGGAGCAACACACCAGACGGTCTTTGACAAATAGTCGAGCAGTTCAGCTTTCTCCCACCAGAGGCCAGGGATGGATGGAAGCTCTGGGCTGCTCACTGCAATATTTATAGCCACCAAGCAGCCGGCATCCTGTAGAGACCTGACCCATTTAATTATCTGAGAAAGTTGAAAGAAAAAGAAAAAAAAAAGAGCAGGGTTTCTGACGACTGGAATAGCAATTGCAGGACAAAGGTAAATTTTACATCCATTAACAACAGCCCTGAATTTGTTACTACAGCTCTCTCCCAGAACTACCCACCCATGCTATGGGCTGGAACTACACAGGAAGGTTTCCCAGCTATAATATTTTAACAGGAACTGGAAGAATTTATCATTCATTTTAGCACTTTGGCTTGATTTCCAGCTCAAAGAATTTTCCATGAGTATGGACACTTCTCATAACTTACTAATTGAAACTATCTACCAAATAAATTCTACATACATTTCAGCAACTACTTTGCAAATACTTTATTACAAGCATTTGAAACTTGAGCTCTATGTATTCATTTTAATTGAGTAATTCCACAGATGGATGAGGGAAAGGATCACATGCAAACTTCTGCTTAGCTACACTGTAAAGTACTACCAGTATAACTATTCCAGGAAGTCTAATGCTCTTTTTCTTTTGCTGCTGCTGTTGGATTGGTTTTGGGGGATTCTTTTTTAAATCAACAAGGTCTTACTGTTAAAAGCTCTAGTTGAAATTAAATTTCTGCTAATATTGTTCTGAGTTGAACATGTCAGTACTCCTACACTGATAGTAACAGCACTGCAGTTGGGTTTGTTTTCCTGTTCTAACAACATCAATATAGTTACAGCAATAAATAAAAGTTTTCCAAGGGTGGGTAGGGTGTTACATCTTGTCACCTGTCATATTTTGTGAGAAGGTTAGAAGGCTATCTTCCACCTCCACACAATACTTGGATTTTCAAAAAGATAACACAAGTTCTAGCACCTCTATCCTTTTCTGAAGAAGCCAAGCTCTAGCAGTGTAGTCAGTCCTGCTAATACACAAATGACAAGAGTGCCACAGGATCTCAGATGGAAGCACTTCCAGCTGGGAGTGAACTGACAGTTTATTTTGGTCTAGAGCTTTAATCTGGATTTGAACTCCCCAGGTAAAAACAAATTGCTCTCCTTCATTCACAGTAACCTAAGCCATCTGGGTCTGGTCATAGGCATGACAGTGGGATCTGTCCATCTGGCCTGATACCAAAAACCGAGTCTTCAAGGCAGGGTACTATTGCATAAACAGTTATCCTTTTGCTGCACAGCTCTGCAGCCTAAGATCAGGGGGAAAAATTCAACTCTGTAGGTTAACAGCTACAGATATCCATATTGCCTTTCAGAAATGGCCCTCAGACTGCTTTCAGCACCTACCCAGGGCTTTAAGGAGGACCACACACAGTCCCACAGCATATGGGATCCCAAAGCTCAAACACATACAGGCAATTAATATATCTCTACGTTGTAGAGCCCAGAAATAGCCTGAAAGTCATCTGCAAGAAAGATATCTGGGCAGAAGGAAGGAGACCCCAGGCTGACTGCAGGATCATACTAATGATCTTTGTTTATCTAATGGTGATATTGAAGTAACACCTTTGACTGTATATTCCACTGCACAGGTCTGAAATAGCTAAGGAACTGGCTTCACCTGAAGTGAAGCAAAGCCAGAGATTTGTTTCTTATATATGAATCCTGTCTCTCATTATTCAAATCCTGAGCCCCAGTTGCGTGACACAGCAATCTCCACAACAATCACAACTCCTTTACACAGAGGTGCACAAAGGACAGAAACAACCTGGGGAGCTGATGGCATTCCATGCAATACTTTGAAGACATTTCACAAAACCAGGTAAAGGAGCCTCACCAGGGTTAGAACACACAGTACAGGGGGGAACAGGCTATTCACTCTCACCAGGTGTCAGCAAACAACTTCTTGCAGCTGCTCTGCTTGGTGGTTCCCCCACCTCACAAGCACCCTCCAGAGGAGGGGCTCTAGGAAACTACTCAGGGGGGCCACTGGCCATTTCTGGTGTCCATGGTGCCATATTGTCCTGAAACTGCTGGCCTGGTGGTAATGCAGGCAGCCTCTGGCCGGGAGGAGCCTGGATGAGCTGTTCCTGCTCCATCAGCTTCTGCGAGGTTGGGAAAGCAGGAGATGGCACCCCACAGTATCCCCTCTTCCAGCCCAGATGCCTCAGCTGCTTAAGCCTCTCAGACCTGGAGCTACTTCTTGGAGCAGAAGGGTGTCCCAGGTGCCTTCAACAGGACACCAGAACAAGCTTTCATCAGGCAGGCACTCAGGGCTGGCTGGCAGGAGATGGGATAGTACACACCATGTTCGGTTCTGATGTGCTGGGATCACACATTCTTCGTGTGTTTTCTCCCTGACACTGGCACAACTAAACATAATGTAAACGAAAACAAATAACTGCACATCCCCAGTTGGGCTGAGCATCAGAAAAAAAAAAAAAGAAGAAAAAAAAAACTACAAGTGAAAAAAGAATTACTTGTGATGCAGTTCCTGGGTCTCTACCACATGTTCTATTTTGCCAGTGGGTTCAAGCAATATGGAATAAACAAAATTATAAATGCAGGCAGCTTTATAAACAGCCAGAATTTCATATCTTTGTGTTTACTGAGCTGTAGTTCAGGAAACAAAACAAAAATCTAGAAAGGTAAGCTTTAATGTGCATGTTTTGCCAAGAAACAACTACGCCACATATTCAAAACAGTAATAGAGCAATTACAGCAGGGATCTCTGGTAGGGTAGTCTGACCTTCTTGTTTTACACTCAAATACTAAATGCTTTGAAAATCTGACAAGGTAATTATTTTAAAGCTCAAACAGAACACTCATCGCCAACAAACAGTCGGTTTGAATCTCTGGTAGAGAAGGAGCTCTACAGAAACTGGGTTAGGGATGTACTTGAGCCTGTGGTTTACAATCTTCTTCTTCTTGACAGTTTACAGCTTTCATGTGCTTAAGTGATTACCTTTAAGTAACAGTAGATTTTTATTATTTTTTTTTTTTTTGGTTCTGAGTTAGCCAGTTACAGCGTTTGCTCCTGGGGCTCTTGCTGCATCCAAGGGGGAACGCAAAACAGAATAAAACTAAAAAAAACCTAACCAAAAAAGCAACATTTTGAAGTAATACAGTATTTCCACATATGAGGCAAACTCACTTCTGGCACAGCAAAACTCTTTTTTAATTCCACTAACATTTGTCTTTGAGTGTAAATAGGAGCAAACAGGCCTTTCCAGCCTGTGCCCAGTGACATGTCTGTCAGTGACTCCCCCTGTGAGGAGCTGACAAGGCTCCCTCCAGATGCAGAGAGCTGCTCTCTCTGCATCTCCCCAGTTACTTTCTTCCAGGGCTTTTCTGGAAAAGGGAGCTCTACATCACCACCCAGCAGTGTGCCTGCCCACAGCAGGATAAAACTTTTCCTGCTACTTAATTGCTTCTTCCCCCTCATTTAAATACATCAGCTCAGACTCTCTCTTGGGTGCAAACTGAAGCTTTTGCTGGTATGGTGAGATGGCCCCTTGAAATCTCAGTACTGCACAATTAGCATTTGCATGCCATTTACATTTTTTTTTTGTCTTAGTAATACAAAATTGCAACTGTGAAATCTAGGAAATTAAAGCTCTTGGGTTCCTCAGAAAATTTACATTGTACCTTCCGTGCCTAAGAGGTTTTTCTGCTTCTGTAATAAAGAAATGCTTTTGCAAGCAAACATCCTTTCTTCTACGCCAGCATAAAACACAAAGCTAATAAATTATTAAACACATATTAATGCACGGAAACACTGCAGTCTAAGGCTTGATCTTAAGTCCTTGGACTCCAGCCGGCCTCACGTGGGGAGGCCTGAGAATCCACCTCCTCCTCTTTGCATGGGATGCTCCATTGCTTCAGCATCTGTTCCCACACTGGAGCATTCCTGCACCCTCTGTGCTGCCTTCACCTGGCCACAATTAACACCTGCACAAGCACTTGGGACAGCAACACATGTGAAGGCAACGCAGGCATGTTTATCTGTGAAGTATGGACCACCATCCATGTGCACAAATGGGCTGCTTTAGTACCTGTGCACACAGGGTCAAGCCAGGAGCCTGGCTAAGAATTCACCTTTCTCGGCTCTTCTTTGCTCCAAGCAAGGGTATTTAGGGAAAAGGAACAAGAAACATATATATGTAAATATATACACGCATCTATAAACACGCATATAGGCCCACATGTACAACCAGCATTTTCCACGTGCACAAAATCCCATCTGTCCGTCACACTGACTCCTGGGCATGCAGAAGCATACTCTGGCACCTTAGATAGCCAAGCTAGGCAAAACACCTCTTCTCCAGATTTAGAGGCTGATCTGCACAGGAGGGGATTTTCAAGGCTTTAGTGCGTAAATCCCAGGACGAAATTTTCAGGATCCCTGCAAAGAGCTCCTAAGGCTGCAAAGTCATTATTCTGCCTCTTGGTCTTGCCTTCTACATCACATCAACTCCCACCACACAGGCTCTCAGCCTAGATGCAGAGAAGTGGGCTCTTGCAGCGAGAAATACAGCTTCTTTACCTGTTAAGTTTTGCTTTCAATAAGTCTGTATTTATGTAACATAAAAAAAACCAAAACCAAGAGCAAACAAACAAACAAACAATTCACTGCAAAAGCTCCCAGTTGCTGGTCGGCTCCACAAATCTTGATCCTCAACCAGCAGCAAAAACTGGATGCAGAGAAGTCACTGCTGTGAAAGGCACACTGAGTTTTCCAAGATTTAGAGGGAAAAGGGATCAGGTCATACCTCAAAATAAAAAACAGATCAGCTTTGGGGAACTTAAAATTCCCCGTGCTTTGAAATCTGGTTTGGTTCTTATTTTAAAATATGAAGCCACTGAATGCTAATTGTTTAAAACCCTTCACCCCAGTGCTACCAGAAGCAGAATATTTAGCTATTTTGCTAAATTATTGTGGCATTTTGTGGATTGTCATCACTGTTGTTGATGAACGGAAAAAGATGTCTAAACTCTGATCTCCAAATAGGAGCATTTCCAAATGCTTCTTCCAACTCTCTTTGTTAGAAATGAATTAAGAATTGCCAGGAAGGTCAGAAAGAAGCTTTTTTCAGCCTGCATTAAGCAATGTATTCTGGCAGTAATGATGCCAGGAGGCAGATAAAAAAGGCAAAACACACCAAACAAAGCTAAAAAAACATTCCTTTTGCAGTTCTCACAATACTAGGAGGGCATCCTCCTGACTTCTGAAAGTTCAAAGATGATAAGGCTAAGCATTTTAAGAAAAAAATATGCTTTATCACAGTATTTCACCAGAAATAGAGAGAACTGATTTTGGTAGGTACAAACAGATTGAAAAATTGCAAACATTAAAAAAAAAAAAAAAAATCAAGTAGCATAGTCAGAGTTACAAAGAGGTCTGAATTCAGGATGCATTCAGGGAAGGTTAAAGGAAAATTAAGTAGTTTTGACACTCTAACTCACATTAGAATCATAGATCTAAACATAAGCACCTGTTTATGTAAGTACCAAGCCTTTCTTCATCAAGCATTGAGTTTAAAGTACACATTTAGCTCAGCTGAAGTTTTGTAGTGGTTTCAGAATGATGGTAGTAAGCATGGCCAAACAAAAAAAATCAATTAAAAAGCACATCACACAGTTCATAACATTAATCTTTAAGGCAATACTTTCTCATGTATTTCTGCAGAAATTTGCTATTAAGTAAATGTAATATGCACTTGCTCAGAGATTGCTTGTTATTGGGGAAAAAATATCTGCACTAAAAATGTGTAATTTAAAAATCAGCTCCCATAAAGCCACGTTAAAAGGGGTCTATGATATAAAGCAGGCATAAAAGAAATCCTTCTCACACACATCTTAAATTCACACATCGGAAAAAAAAAAAAGCTGGATCTGCCCTTGTGGTCCTACTGGGAAAATCCCTGCACTGAAATAAAGGTGATTATTTTCAGACAATGGCTTTTCTCCAGTATGGGTAAAGGTAACTGGATTCGTTTTACATTAAAAAAATCATTATATCATCCAAACATCATGTGTCATTGAAGTATCAGAAGATCACATCTCTTTGTGGTATAATTTGGGGTTTTTTTCTGGTATTTTTTGAATATTTCATTAGACAGCTTATCTCCACACGGCACTTTCCCCCGAGAGTTTCCCACGAACAGCTCTGCCTCTCTGCACACACATGGCCACGTTCAACTTTCTGCACCGACGTTATCGCCATTAAAGCTGACTCTGCAGACTGTAAGCAGAGATGCCAGACAAGCCTGATGATAGCAAAACAGAGAGGAGGCTCTTCAGCAATACTGAAGAGCCACTGGAGTAGATGGCACAAGCTTTTATTCCCAGCCAGCTACCGCCACCCAAGCCCCGCTACGGGTTTCCCCCGCAGAACGGAGACTGCTGTCAGCCTCTCACGAATTGTCCTCCGACACAGCCAGCAACATGTCAAAACCCACCAACTTTTCCTCTTCCCTAAAATTACTACCTTGCAGATAGGAGGGTGCTATTTCCTTTCACATTTGTGGAGGAGGGGGTGGGAGGCTTTTTAGCTTTTCAGGGACTGGGATGACATAACCCAGAAACCTCTCGGGACAGCATGTGCCGGGTACAGGAGCCACTGCAACCACCTGCTGCCCCACCCCACAAGCACACACACAGCACGCCACGGCTCTGCAGGGGTTCTTTCCTAGAGCCACCCGTGTCCATGGGAAACAGCCACACACACACAGCCCCAGCACGCCCTGGAAAGCACACACCCAAGCACACACCTCTCACACACCCAAGGGACTTCCCTCCAGCTCTCTGCTGAGATGAGCTACAAGGCTGATTTCCATGATGAAACTGCATGTCTCCTAATGTGCCCGAGGCATTCTGGGGAGAGGCACAGTGGAGGGGAGAAGATTCTGACAGCCCAGAAGCTGCGTTTCTCCATCCTACAAAATCCTCTCTCTCCCTGTCTCTTTCCCGTATGTATCACAGGATCATCTGAAAGCATCTACCAAAAGTCGTCAGAAACTGAACTATGCAGAAAAGTACCCTTCCCTCCTCATAAGGCCTTATCAGTCAGATATCCCCGGGAGGGGTCACAAACAGGGAGGAAACAAAAGGGGAAAACTGTTGACTGAAAAGCTGTATATAAATTTCACTTAACAAAACCTCCTCCCCACAACGAATCCTTTCCCAAAGGCAACAGCAGCTCTGTCACTATCAGGACAAGGCTGTGAGCCCAAAACAAAAGCATCTTATCAGCAGCAGGAGTTGGCTGTGGTCACAGCAACAATGATCTTGTCCTCATTTCTCTAACAAGCTCCCACTGGAGTTGAAACAAGGCAAACCCGAGGGAGGGAGTCTCACTTGATAGACTTTTTTAATTTTTATTTTTAAATCGAGGTTTTAAGTCATTTCACTCATCCAAGTTCAGGATGCTATTCTCATTCATTTCCTTGGAAGTAGGATCAGGCTCTCATTGCATAACTGCCAGAGAAAGAAAAAAATCTAAACAAGCAGCAGCAGGAGGAAGAATGCTCACAGCCTGCTTTCCTTCCGTGCTCCTCCAAGCCGAGTCGGCCAGTAATTATATTGACCAGGGCACTCTATCAGCCTCTCCCCTTGTCTTCACCCCAGGTCTGACTGTACCCTAGCATACTCAGAGGTCTAACTACTACCTGAATGGGAAAGATTTCTAGCAGAGCTGGGCTCTCTAGGAGACAGGAGGGGGGACTCCCTGCCACTCTGGCTACATTTGATTTCCTGGGACCTCAGCAGTGAAAACAACCTCCAACGGCACCTGAAGTTTCCCAACTTACATTCATTAGTGAAAAGCATTGCTTGCTTATCATGCTTCAGCCTAAGGTCATCCTATCCTATTTCCCTAGAAGAATAATAGGGATATTAAGAAGCCACCAGCCTCACAAACTTGAGCGTCAAACCCCCTACGAAATCGTCCGTTTAAATTGTGTGCACGCTTCTCCGTGGAGATCAGGCTTTAATTTTTTTCCCACAGGTTCTCCGAACAGTTCCAGCCGCGCTCAGGAAGCCCAGGGCGGCAGCCCCAGCCCCGCAGGATGGGGAGCTCCTCAACAGCAGGATGTTTACATAGTAAGTCAACCATGTGGGGAAACTCCTCTGCTCTCCAGTCCAAGACAGCCACCCTCCTTGGGCCGCCGCCGAGGAGCGCCTGGTACCCCTCTACTCCTCGAACGCCCTCGGGAAGAAGGGATTAACGCGGAGGTTAAAGCGGGGACTAACGCGGGGGCAGCCCGGACGCGCCCCGCTCCCCTTCCCTCCCCGCAGGTGAGCGGCGGGCAGCACCGCGCCGGGGATGCCCCCACGGGGGGACATCCCCACGCGAAGGGCACCGCGCCGCCCCTGCGCGGGGGGCTTACCTTGCGCACCCCGCCGAAGCCGTGCTCCGCCGCCACCCGCTCGGCCTCCGCCCGGCCCCCGCCGCGCAGCTCCACCAAGAAATGGTTGGTGAACACGGCTCCGCGGGCCGGGGGGGCGCCGAGGAAGAGGAGCAGGAGGGCGAGGATGAGGATGAGGGCAGCCCGCAGCAGCGGCGGCCCCGCCGGCATGGCCCCGCGCTGCGCGCCCGCGGAGCGCAGCCCGCCGGGGCGGGCGGGCGAGCGGGGAAGCGCCCAAAAGGATGGGAGGGGAGGAGGAGGAAAGAAAAAAAAAAAAAATTAAAAAAAATTAAAATTAAAACAAACGAGAGCGGCGGAAGGCAGGAGGGGAGCGGCGGTGCGATGTGCGAGCGCTGGGAGAAGCCCAGCCCTCCGCGCCCCGCGTTCCGCGGCGGCCGAGGGGCAGCACCAGCCGCGGAAGGATGGATGGATGGATAGAGGGGGGGGACACGCCGCGCTGCCAATCACGAGCGGGGAGGATCGCCCTGTTTCCTTCCCCCCTCGCACAGCCCGCGGCGCTCGCTACACCCCTTCTCGTCTCCCCGACACCCCACCCACACCTCACACCCACCTGCCTCGGTCCTCCCCCTCCAGAGCCGCGCCCCCACAATTACACCCGCACGCCACGCACCAGCATCCCCCATCGCTCCAGCTTAGCCCGGGACGTGCCCCAGCCTCTCCAGCTCTTCCCCTGGGGCTGGAGCGAGGAGAAGAGGGTGCTGAGCGGTGCCAGAAACCCCAGAGAAGGAAGTGTTACACAGGTGGCTGTAGGGACAGGAGAATGAAACACTTGAACCAAACCCTCTCTTCAGCCCAACGAACGCAAAAGTGGCAGTGAGTACCCCCCCCTCAACTCCCTCTCTAGCCAGAACCCTGCACCAGCTGCTCGCAGGGCCATCAGCAACCTGTTCCCATCCCTCTTTTTACAAAAGTCGAAGCCCAGGGAAGTGATCAAGCAGTCCCAGGACAAAGTCAGGGGAAAGCATCAGGCCTAGGACTCCTCCCTCTGCACTGACCTCCAGTCTGCTCTGGCAGCCTGTACAGGATCACACAGCAGTCCAGGCTCCCTGAGCAATTGCCAAACATGAGTTTGCAGGTGACGACTGGTGGGAAAGCACCTGGGCATTCCCTGTGTTGAGTCAGCCAAGGATTGTGAGTGTTCCATGTACTGGTGGGATTGCAGAGGTAGCAGCACCTAAAAAGGATGGGAGCTTGGTTCTGTAAATAACCTGCCATCTGCAAAATTCCAAGTGGAAAGGAATGGTGCAGGTTATGCAAGTTTACTGCAAGGTATAGTTTAGTTTGTTCCTAAAGATACATCTGTTAATTTGTCATGCCAAAGGTTAATCCTTTGATGGATCCCTGAATGATCCCCCGGGAAAGACTCAGGGCACAGAAAGCATGGAAAGTTAGTACTGCCTTTAAAGCAAACAAAAAGATAGATTTACTGTAATCTGTCCTGCAAATGCTGAAAGGGAGTACAGACCTTAAATCAATTGAGGAAAACAAAGGAAAACAGCAGAAATCACAAGTGAGACTCTTCTTCCATTATCCTAAAATGCTTTAGAAAAAGACAGAAGAGCTGATCGCATGATTGTGAATCCAAATGAGCACTGGTTTGTCATGGCAAATTATTGATTTCCTTCCTCTGGATAAAAGAAAATCCCTATTCAAACAGAAAGGAAATGGTAACTTGGAGCCTGATCCAAAGCCCATTTACATCAACAGAAGTGCTGTAAATGAATGATTGATGTTGGAAAAAAAGAAAAAATCAAACACGAGGAAAAGGTGAAACATGAAAAATGGCACAGTAGAGAAGGAAAACAGCTTTGCAGCCTCATTAAGAGATTACATTGATAAAATCCAGGTTTTGGATGCCTGTTCTAAGCATAGACAGCCATTAAAAACAACTTTGTATGTTATTTCTTCAAGCTAAGTTGTTTGTTTTCATCAATATTCAGCATACATACAATATCCTTCCCGGCATTAAAGCAGATTCTGCTGCATGGTGCGTTTCCAGGTAACTTGGGGCCTGTGAAACTCTTGGATCAGTAATACCTGCTGGCAACTGCTTGACAGCCAGTGAAGGCCCTACTGGTTTCCATCCTTGGGAACAGAAACTAAAGGAAAATAAAACAGAACCAGGGAAAGGCATTTTCTCTACTTTAAATTCTCATCTGTAAATACATGTACATATATATACGTGTGTGTGTGTAAGCCTTTCTTCACCCAGAAGTTTTCCCTTGGTTGGCACACATTTTCCCATTTTGTTCCCAGTCCATAGAAAGAGGAGCATCAATAACAAAGGCAATGGAGGAACCCAGCAAGGCAAGATCCTGCACACATTCAGAAATTGGGACCATATCACAAGCCTGGGTGAGGAGTGTGACTAAGTCATTTGCTGTGCACATTCTGACAGCCCCGACTGCCGTCTGACAGTACTGCTCTGCAAGCTGCTGCCACTAAAGAGACATTGCCAAGGAGATAGCACCAACTGGCTCTAGCTTATGGACCTCACCATGACAAGCTTTGATGGCTCTGTCTATATGATGTTAAAAAATAATAAAAAGAAAACGATTAGGTTAGGAAAGGTTGGGTGAAAAAGTCTAATCTGAATAACACCAAAAAGAGAAAACTCCACCCAAAGAGGCCACTCAAAAAAAAAAAAAAGTCATTATGTTCATGACTACAGAAGTTTAAGACCAGACAGGACCACTGGGGTTTCTAACCTAGTGCTTTATATAAGCTGAAGGTCTTATCTATATTAGTTCTTGCATCTGGTCTGTAGTCCTTTTTTTTTCCTTAATGTACCAATCTTGAGTTAAAAATCAAGACTGATCTATTAGGGCCATTGGGGAAATGTTCCAATGATTGCTTAGAGCCATTTACAAAAAGCTGTAACTCTGCCTCTCTTTAGAACACCAGTTGGTCCTGCATTGACTTCTAGGTTTTGTTTTTATTATTAAACTGTTCATGGAACTACTGAACTATAATTATCCCCAGCTGATAGATTTAATGTTGTGATGATAAAGACATATAGATAGCACTCCCTGAGTCTCTTTCTGTAAGGCATATTTTCCATCCCTTCAACCTTTCCCATTAAATCTTTTTACTCCTTGAATTGTGAACCGTGGCTGCATCAGGTATTTTTTCAGCAGAGGTCAGGCCGGTGTTAAATGGATATTACATCACATTTCTATTCTTACTTGGAACCCAGTGTTTCACCAACCAAGGATTTCATTCAGTCTCCCTAATGTGCAGCAGAGTGTCTGTGCTGACTCACACACCTTTCATCCCCCTCGAGCCCTCTTCAGGTTTGCTGCTCTCTAGGACGGGTTATTGTACCCTCCTGCATGGCCAACGAACTTTGTCCCTTGCTTGATCAAAATTCACGTCATTTACATCCATGGAGCTTTCCAAACAATCCAGATCACCCAGCACTCCTCTCTTTTATAGTTTAGGGCTTCCTTCTTCAACCTACAAACTTTATCGGTAATGAGTTTACACTGATGTACTGGATTAGCAAGATCTTACAGAGATCGTTTCTTGGCCCCAGTCCTTTGGAGCTTCTCCAGAATCAAATCAACTCCAGTAACGATTCCCAGTTCGTAATTATACTTAAGGACCTAGCATTTAATCAGTTTTTAGTCTGTGTCATAAAGGCCATTTTGATTTTGTATCTTATTTATTCACTGACATGTCACACAATGTTAAGGGTCTCCCAGACACAAGCAATGTCATAAACGTGATGGATCAAAAAAACCTGCGTTTTTATCAACTTCATCAGTCAGTCCAGTAAAAGAGACCAAGGTTACTCATATAATTTTGCCTCATCTAACAAAAGATAAATAAACAACAATACTAGCTTTACCAGTCGAAAGCCACAACAGTGGTTAGAAAAAATAATATAAAGTTAGTTTAACAATTCCAGTTCCCAAATGGATTGCTGACTACATTTTTAAACAACCATTAAATTACTACAATTATTTTACCACAAGTAATTGGCACCCAGTGTGAGGTCAATAAAGTACTAATTTTTACAGGAGATGTTTCTTTTCCTGGGGACTGCACAGGATGGTACCGTGCCAAGAGATCAACCAGTGTGTCAGAGGAAGTTGTAAGAACTCACTTCCTTGCTGTGGAAGTCAGTCCTAAGTACAAGGTTTACATTACTTTCATCTTTAATCGTTCATCCCAGCAGTTACATGAGCAGTAGTGTTCTGAGGAGCTGGAAACAGAATATTGCAATAATTAAATTTCGTGTTATGAGAGAGCAAAGCACATGAGCATCCTTTGGCACAAGTCTGAGTCTCCCTTAAACCTACCCTTCTGAAGCTGTGAAGTGAGCATACATGCCTTAAGTGGACTTGGAAGCAGGCTCAAAGATAATACCTACATTTTGAGCCACAGAAATGGGATTAAAAAAGCATGAGATTTCAAAAGGTAGGAATTGGATGCATAGTTTAAAAGCCCACAGTTGAAAGAAAGTGAAGCAGTACCATTTGGGAAACTTGTTTAGAAGGACAGGGAATGACCCGACCTATTTGAAGAAAAGCAAAAACAAAAGAATACAGAAAAATAAAGACCTTATATTCTCTGCACATCAAGAGCACAGGAGAACATGTGTAGTTGAATGTATAGAATGAAAAGAATAGAGTGAAATGCTGTCAGGAACTGCTTGGGAAGTTGAGCCAACCAGCTCACTGCTGAGTTGTCCCACTTCAGCTACAGGATCAAAGACACTTCAGAAGGATTCCAGAAGTACTCTAAAGGTATATCTGTCTGCCAGCCTTGCAGTGTATAAGAGCAAGCTTTAAACTGGTTTGTTTTGATATTGAGCAGCACAGGTATGAGGAAAGAAAAGCTGAAACCACAGCAGATGAGTTCGGAGAGAGCACAGCCACTATTGGTCCACTGTGGGCTGATTTGGCAACCAGCCATGATTGTCTTAAAGAGGATTTTAATAAAACACATCTGGGCCATTTGAGCACAATGATAAAAAGATGGATGTACAAGTTATCATAGCTATTTCTCATAGTTGTTTCTCTCATAGGGTGAGAGAAAGCTTCTAAACAAGACCTGGAAATACTAGTGTAAAAACAAACAAACAAAAAGCCAAAACAAAACCAAAACCCAACAACAGCAGCAGATTTAAAGGAAGAGGGTACAAGAAAGCCAAGGTACAAAGATGTCTGTCGACCATGACAAAGGAAAATGACTGGATATGTGGAGTTAGGGAAAGAGATCCTGCATCAGAGGAAAGACCGAAAAGTAGAACTCAAAACAAAACATCAGAACATCCAGAAATTTGTCTCCAAGAAATCCACCCACATGGGTGATGAAAGTTTCATGAATTACTAACAAATCTAAGTGTTTGCCTCGGGAAGTTCCCAACTGTGTCTCAGATTAATTACAGAAAGGCTGAGGGAAGGTGGGGAAGAGAATGCAGTAACTGCGGTTCATTTGACTTTCTGAGTCCTTGTAACTGTTCATCTCTTTGATAGAGAGGAATGGGTGACAACATACAGGTGGGGGACCACTAATAGTGAACATTTGGCTGAAATATGGGACAGACAAAAGTGCAGTTTATTGCAGTAATAATGCATATGTGGTGTTGACAGTTCCATGACAATTTTGTTGGGTAAAAAAACAGTCTTTGATTTGTAATTAAAAAATGCTGAAAAATCTTGGATTTACTGTTGTCCTTTTCATTTTAGATTTCATATTATGCTCCTCACAGAATGTTTGATTTTTTTTTATCATAGCAGTTAGAAACCATCAGTTTGAAACAAAGATATGTTTACAGATTCTTTTTTTTTTTTTTTAATTTCTGTGTATTAAAATTTCAGGCTTTGCTTCCAACCAAGAGCAAAACAACTCAGTAGAAAATCCATAATTTTTTTTTTAGCACTTGAGTTTAAAGAAAAAGCAAGACATATGATCACAAGAAAATAATTTATAAAGGCAAGACTGAAAATAAAACAAGAAGCTGTTCCTATCTGAGCTGAAAGCTCTCTATGGACAGACATTAGTTTGCTTCCATAAATTAGAGATGTGGTACCATATATCCAGATAAATGCAGGTTTCTTTCAAGTTTATCTTTGAAATCCCAAGTTTAAAGAAGATAAACTCTTCCACTTCTAACTTTGTTCCCCTTGCTGATAGGAAAATAAACATATCAAGACTTCATTGTATAAATATTCTTTTTATGGACCCTGCTTACAAAATTTCTGTGTATTCTACTGGAAATTAAAGCCTTGCATCCCATAGAAAAGTACAGGAAAAGCCAAGTAAATGATCACCAGCACCTCTGCTGGGCTGCTTTGATCTCCTTTCACGTAATTCAGCTGACAGGTATTACCAGAGTTGTGGTGCTTGGTACATGGCTGAGGTGAATTTATCTGTGCTCTTTCTTGTACCAGTTTCACACACCTACAGTTCACCTCCCGCTCTGAAAAAGGCTGCAGACCAGCAACCCTTCCCTCACATAGTCATGAATTAAAAGAAAACCCCAAAATACCTTAAAGCATCACACTAGAGTATCAGTTTTAAGGTAATAGATGTTTACTCCTGTTAAGGGTCATTTCCTTCAGGATCTCTGCATAGCTACCTTTTAAGTTTTGCCAATTTGACTGTCTCATTCCCAGGCCCTGCCTAAAAACCTTTTCCTTGCAAACAGTGACGTTCTCACACTCCTGTTAGGGAGACACTGGAGCTGGGATGCAGGCACAGGCTGAAAACTGGGGAACAAAGCTCAGGGGATGATGCTGCAGACAGTCTTCGACAGATACTGGTTTGGGAAATGGGAGAGCCAGAGTGTGCCACACCCCAACATAGCAGGATTAAGATTAGGCTGCCAGCACCCACCAGCTCAGCCCTCTGTCACCAGTTGTGCCACAAAAAGCTGTTTGGTGGAGGCCACACTTGACGCAGAAGAGACAGGCCAGCAATGGGAAAGGCATAGGGAGAAATGAAAACTTGAATTTTTCTCTTCATCTCACACATACCTCAGATAATGATTACTAAGACTGTTTGCACAAAGAAACCTCATTCCACTTTGAGGTTCAGAAGTGTTTGTGCTGTAGACAGCAACAATAAACAACCTTTTGTAGAGAAAAATGGAGGATTATCTAAAAGGCAGGCCATACAAAGCCTGCTGAAATTCAGTGGGAGATGGATGACAAAGCCTGTCTCGTTCTTTGAAATTCTCCCCTGGCAGAAATAATTTTGTCTGGATTTTTGGCATGAAAACAAACACATCTATTCCCCCCACCTTCTTTTCTCTAGTGCTGTCCTTTTCCAAATCGTTAAGAAGCACGTTTATGCATATTGTCACACTAGCAAGTATCATGGTTTCCTAAACAATTCACCAAAAAGCAACTATACATTCATAACTGAAAAAGTCAATTCTGACAGCGTAAGAAAAAAGGGGGGAAAATGAGCAAATAAATCATTAGGAAAAACATATCACTCATCTCCTAAACTTCTCTCATATTCTCTTCATAAAGAAACGTATTACCTGTTACTACTTCTGCTGAGAGATAAATATAATGATCATCACAAAAGTATGTGCAGGATGTGCTCAAGAGCTCAATTCTCAACTACTGCAAAAAACTGATGTTTGAATACATCTTTATTTCATTTGTGGAAAACAAAGAAGCCACAAGGAGCAGATGAGAATTCAAGTCTTCAATAAATATCTTGGTATGGCAAAACTGAAGTCTAGTTTATTTTAGGGGTTAGTTTGGGTCTCATTTTGGTTTTGTTTTTTCTTTGTTACATGATTAGATTTTAATAATAAAATTTTAATAAAAACTTCTTTTCCATCAGAATTACCATGCTGGCTTCAAGGTGGGGGGCCTTTCAAGAGACTTCTCAATCATTTTTAGTTCTTTGCATCCCTTACCTTCCAACAGGAGCAGAGCTGCAGTGTCCAAAGGAAGGACTTGGGATTTAGCAAATTTTTCCATTTAAATTTCAGTTCAGAGAAGAAAGTACAATACCACAAATGGAGGAGACAGTGGCACTTCATTTGAAACAGTGTCAAATTCAAGACAAAAGAATTTAGATAGGAAAGGAAAAAATCTTTAAGACAGGTTTACCTTTGTACACATATCTTTTCTACTATATATGACACTGTTTTTGGCAGAGCCACAGACCCCTATTTTAAAAAATCAAAGAGAAAAGCCATCTCAATCCCCAACTGTGCACTGCTGTTTTGCCCAAAGATTTGTTTTGGCAGGTTCTTTTAGTCACATCCTGTTGAGGTTATCTCAGGAGCCACCCCTTTGAAAGGTGTTGATACCTTGCAGGAAGAAATTAAGCAGCAGCAGGAACACCAACATCATGAAGGGCATCACAAGACAAAAATAATCTCAGTGGGAAATACATCTATTCTGTCTTCTTATGGAAGTGTGTAATACAGAACAGTCCAAATAATTTTAACTATTAAAGGTTCACAGTGATGCATAGTAGATATTGAATAACTGTTTGTATGACCAGAAAATACAAAAATGAGAAGAAATACGAAAAAAAAGCCCCAAAACCAAAACAAAAATAAACAAACAAACAAAAACCCCGAAACAAGCAAACAAACAAAAAAAATGCAAGAAAAGGAACTCTGGAAAAGGAAAAGAAAAGCCAGAAATGTTCTATTTGATACGCAACAATCATGGATCTTATCAAATCACACCATTGTATCTTTGTATAGACTCCTCTGTGTGATTACTGCTCAAATGTGGGACAAAGCACAGCCCTGTATTCATCTGATATAGGCTGCATAACACTGAATAAATGATTTTTTTTTTTTAATATTGAACAGATGGTCACCTTATTTAAGCAGCTGTTGGGGGGAGAAATATGATTCATGATCAAGCATCAAAGGCTAAAAATGCACTCCTTCAGATGCACTCCCTCCTGCTAAGTAGTGGTATCAGAATTCAGCCACTAACTGGTAGAAGACAGGAGAAGAGAAGTGAGGCGAGAGGGCCCCTCCTGATCAGCCCTTCCCACTGCTCTCGGTGGGATATGAGCCATACCTGTAAATCCAAGCTGGTGCTGAGCAAAATCTCTTAACTATGCCTCAAGGACATTTTTTAATATCTAAGCTTGATGCCAACAAGCGGAATTGCCGAAGAGTAAAGAAATAAAAAACTTAAAGCCTACAAAACTAAAACTTATGTATTTCAGGAGATTGTATTTTATCACTAGGTGGCATTGCTCTAAATCTTTCAGTGCCTCTCTTCTGAGCTCTTTACTGTATGGATAATGCTGTAACAGCTGGTGAAACACACAGGTTTCACTGAGGTGCCACCAGCCACGTTGCTCAAAATGTGCACAACATGTCAGCAAATCTATACAACACAAGATTTTGTGCTACTTTTCCCTCAAATCTTCTGTTTACTACTATAGAAATAAACAGTCCATAACCAGATGCTCAGCTACTCCAACTGAAAGCCTCAACCTACTCAGAAGCATTTATAAAACAACCCCAGCCCCCTCTGACATTCCTCCCCCTTCCACAAATCACTCCCACAAATGTTTCCACCAGGGACAGCACAGTTGGTTATAGCTCATGTTCATGTGTCACACGACAGCTGTAAAGCCAGGGCTTTTTACCAATTCATTGCACCACTGGGCTGACTCACTGGCCTGTGGAATTTGAAAAACATGTTTAAAAGTTATTTTCCATTCTTTTCCTTTACTTGAACTGCCTGCGAAAGCTGATAGTGGAAAGTCTAACAGCATGAGAGGAGTAAAAAAGCATGAACACTTGTATTATCCCTAAACCTGAGTAAAGTTTTCAAGAGCACAGAAATTATACAAGTCCTCAAACCTCCATTTTGAAGCAGCCTTAGCAAAATGTGTCCCCAGTTCAATTTGAAAACTACCATAATCTCACTCTGACTCCAGTAACCAAATCTTAAGTACTGTGTTTGAGGCTTGTGACCCAATGCACAGCAGTATCATATTCCAAAGAGGGTTTAAACCTTCAAGGAGGTAAAGTTTCACCGAGTCCAGAAATGAAATCCTGAAATCCCCTCATCTGTAATCACCTAAAGCATAGACTGGGCAAAGAGGCCGTTTATGTACTTCACATTCAGGAGTCACTGGATAAGAAATATAGCAAGGTCTTGGAAAAAAGACTAGAGCCTTGAACTCCTCACTCTCACCTGAGGACCTCAAGCACCAGACAAATCATGATCTTTACACGTTTACAGTTTCAAGACAACTAGTGAGAACATTCAGCCCCAAGAACAAGAAATCCCTCCACATTTGCTATCTTAACAGCTACATTCTCAGTTCCATTGCTAGACTTTGTCTGCCTTTCCAAGACAAACCCTTTAATAAAACATACTGTGAGACTTGGATGGTACTGTCTGCTTTACTGATTTGACAAGCTGATTTGTATTTGCCTGTTTCAACAAATGAACTTCATTATGCCAGCAGCAATGACCTTCACATTTTCCTGAGCTCAGATCAACTGCAAGAGGTCAGAACAGCTCTATGATCAGCAATGCTTCTGCTCAACAGATTTTATCCTAGGAATGAGATGATTGTAGCACTCAACATCACTGAGTTTTGGGAGAAATACATTCCAGCTCCTTTTGAACCATTTCAGGACAAAGACAGAGTGCTGTTCAGCAGAGGAAAACAAGTCAGTCAAATGAAAAAGTAGTTATTTTCACTCGCAATACTCCCCAGAATTAATTCCTAAAAGCACAAAACCTGATATTAAACAGCCTTTATTTCCTTTACACTCCTCCTTATGTGCCCTCTCGATCCAGTATACATGCACACAACCATCTTCCAGCTCTGAGGAGCAAGACAGGGCCTCACAGAAGTGGGTCAAGGAAACCTTGAGATTCATTCACCAGGTTCTCCAACAGTTGTCTCAAGACTTTGTAACTGAGCATGTGGAACTGTTCAATCAGATTGACAACACTTACTCACCCTTGCAAAACACTTGAGCTCTGGGGTTGAAAGCAGCTTAGCACTAATGGTAGCTATTGTCTTTAATCTACAAAAGGCCTTGAATACATGCTGGGGAATAAAGGAATAAAAGTTTCAGTGGTTTAACTGAATCAGTTCAGATAAAAATCAGTGAACCTCCCTTATGCTGGCTCTCATGAAAGAGTCTATAAATCAGCTTTTAAACCTCTTAGAGGGAGCAGGAAGAGCTGTGTCCTGTTCTCAGCCCAAGGTACATGGCAGTGCTGCTCGCCTGAGAGACACTGCTGATGTTCTGATACGACAGTCCTCCTTCTCTCCCTTCTTTACTGAAAAAGATTCCCCGATGGGTACAGGTGGAAAACAGCCCCACCTTCACGATGGGTACAGGGATATTTTTGTTTTGGTTTTTTTTCCTTTTCTTCTGCCCAATCCAGGAAGTGCCAGCCACTGCTTAACATATCATTTCCACTCCTGCTACCTTGCAAGTATCATTTCTTCCTGAAGTAGCCCAGTATCACACATTGAATCACCTGTGGGTGACAGGTGACTATCACAGCTTGACACTGCTGTATAGACATGGGCTGAGAGTACCCATTATACCCTGGAGGGATAATTAAGTAGCCTGTTAATAACCTTAACACCAAACATTGGTCGTTGTTAATATATTAGTCATCTTAAGAGAAGTACCCACATATGCTGATGATGCTGACAATAAGATTTAAAAAGGAAAACCCACGGGGTTTTGGGAGCATGTATATAAATAAGGGATATCTAATTTAATCAAGTACCCAGTATTGAAATGCTTGCATGAAAGATTACGAGAAAATACAAAGGCCGACATTTGCTTCCTCCAGAAGCAACTGGAGTCTACAGGGATTCTGACTTTTTGGCAGCGAAATAAGCTTCTTCTCAAGAGCAGAGCATTCTCATTTATCCCCTGCCCTCTCCAGCTGCCTGTTTAAGGTCTGGCATTTCTCTGCTCGGGAAGCAATTCCATTCGTTTCTGTAGCATCCCTCGTGAGACTCTCAACAGGGCTGAGCACCGAAAGGAAAGGTCACCAGGAAATCAAAGCAGGAGAGGGATGTGAGCTGGCACTCACAACAGCAGGAGAAGGATGGCTTTGTGGCTACAGACACATGGGCTTATTGCAGCTTTCTTGACCGCTGAGAATTAGGCTTAGATGTCAGATCAGAATTTCTTTTATTGAGAGTACAAAGTAAAGTCAAGGAAATGCAAGGTGGGAGAGCAACTTCTGGAAAGGAGGCATAAATATAACATCATAGGAACAACTCATATCTAAAGGAATAGCATCTTAAATTGCATCTTAAATTCAGTGCTTGTAGCAAGGTTAAGGTGAAAGAGCATCTGGAATTGAAGTATTTATTAGCTATCTCTCTGCTGATAGTCATTGGTAATCACTAGTTACCTAACATTTCTGACAAAAACAGAGTTTCCCAGTAGATGAAAGAATTTGATGAGTTGCACTGGGAATATGTGGAATAACACAAAAAATGTTCACTCAAATTCAAGGAAGATTGAGATTGCTGTAGATATAAAAAGAAAAAAAACAAACAAACAAACAATGGAGACAGTAAAAAATTTACAAAGTCCAGCTGTGTTTTTTCAACCAACCAACAACAGAAGAGAAAGGATAGGGCTGCTCTGGAAAAACACAATTACAGAATCACACATGTAGGAGAAAGGACTGACAAAGAAGGGACATTTAAGATCAGTTATTGTTATAAGAACAAACAGGTATTAATAATCCACATTCAGGCATGACTACTCTGAAAGCTAAAAGATTAAGCATTAAAAGAAAAGCTTAAAGGAGTGAAGTCTTACAGGAGGGAAATAGGTTTTAAGATGTAGGTTGCTAAAGCTTATGGGAAAGGCTGTGATGTGGTGCATTCAGAAGGAAGGGGTTGGAATTGCCAACCTGGTAGAACACTCCCAGTTCTTTGTACCATAGCTTCTTTCAAAATAAAAAGGCAGGGGTCATGGATTTTTTTTTCTTCTTCCCCAAGTAACATACACATGAAATAATTTACATAGGAGTTTTATTTTCCCTTGTGGAAATCCAAAAAATCTAGTAAACTTTGGGTTTCCCAATTACAACTAAAACATCTGCTGTGTGAAGAAAGGCAAAGACTAAGACGAAGCATCTTATCAAAGGGTGACAGATTTAAGGCAAAGACTAAGACGAAGCATCTTATCAAAGGGTGACAGATTTCTGAAAAGTCTATCAGCAGGGCTTGGCAGCTAATAGATAAATTACAAGCCCATGATAGATAATGACCAAGTTCTGTGGGCTGAGAAAATGCCAGACATGGCAGCTGATCTTTGTCAGACTACAGAAACTCCCCAAAGGCAGGGACAGTTTCCAACACAATGTACAAGCCCCTTCATTCCTAGGGCATGTTCTGTAGTACGTATAACACCTGTACCTTTTGTACTGAACGTTACCAGTTCTGACTACTTAGACCCAGGACGACTAAGGGCAAAAATCCCAAAACACTTGGTGGGTATATCTTGACCTGACCTTCTCTGCAAAACAGTACAGGAGACCTGAGTGCTCCTGGGTGAGGCCTTGATCCAAATCTGACAGCTCAGGTCCTAGTTGTACCTTGAGGACCCCACTGGGAAGGGATGGATATTTCAGAGCCTACCTGAGGAAGAACTGAGCTGGAGCTCGTCTTCTGAACTGGCCTGCACAACACTGCTTGGATCAGTTACCACAGGAGGAAACGTGCTGGTTCCTCTCTTTTCTCAGAGCCAAGAGGCTGGAGGATAAAATAGTTTTAAGTTCTCAAGGAGCTTCAAGCGCTTTTCACATTTGGATGTAGCCAGAGTGATTATGCCCTATCAGTTGACCCTTGCATGCTGCCCAGGAAAATGTAGACACAGAAGTAAAAAAAAAAAAAAAAAAAGTGGCAGAGTAAGGGGCCTGAAGAAAGAGAGTATGAGACTGAGGAGACTGAGGGAAAGGAAAGGCAAGAAGGGAGGGCAATGGGAATGCACAAGAGGGTGGAGGAGGCAAAGAAGTGAAAGGTTGATAAACCAAAGACGATTTAGAAAAGAAAAATAGTCTGAAAAAGGAGACACAGAGAACAGATGGGACTAAAATATGTGCAGAGCCCACCATTGGAAGAGACTGCTATAGGAGATTAAAAAGATGAGCAAATGTGTGAACAAGATGCATAAATCTGTTGTTGCAAACACAGGGCCTCCTGTCCACCTCCTTCCAGGCAGTTTCCCCGCAACAGCTTCTCTTTCTGGTGCAGCTGCCCAGTAGCCTAAAAGTTCCTCTCCAAATCTACTGATTCTTGTATATGTGACATAGCATCTTGCAAAGCGACAAACACCAGCTCTAAATAAAATCTAGTGCAGTCTCTCCGCATCTGGAGGGGCTGGAATGCAGCACCATCACAGCATGCCCTTAGGACTCTGCAAACAAATCCAACTGGTGAACAGTTGTTGATCTATCATGCAGGTCCATGGAGCCACAGTGAGGTTCAATCCACCTTCTGGATTTACCACACAGATTCCCGAGAGGTGACCTGAATTACATTCCAACTGTTGCAATATGAAAATGTCGAGGTGTGGGGTGCTCCCATCCCTTAAAGTGAACTAAATCACCTAATTCTAGGAAAAGAAAAAGTGCTGCTTCAGCTTCATCAGACATTACAAATTGTGCTGAGGTCAACGGAAATGTCACTGATGTAATAGGGGCAAAAGGGATTGCAATTCTGCACTGTTTTTATTTGGTAGTAAACACCTCTGAAGCAGACTGTGCCCTGGAGTGTGCTTTCACACAGATGTGGTGTTCCCCAGCAGGACTGCTTATGTGAACAGAATTTGTCACTAGCTGTCTTAGGTATAAAGCTGCAAATTTACTGCTCATAAGCCTGTGTTATTTCTTCAACCCTTATTTGCTCCTGGCTTCCAAAAGTTGCCATAAAACAGAAAGAAACCACAGCTTTTTTTGTGAAATGACAGAAAAGTGGCAGTCCTCCCAGCTGCAGAGCTGTGAAAAGATGATGGCTGTTAGATATATCCTTTCTGACTATATTTTTACAGGAGGAAATCAGTGTACTTACAATCCAAGGTCGCTTTCTCAAATATGGTAGTTGAAAGCAGCTTTTCTTTTTTTTTTTTTTTTTTTTTTTGAAAACACACAAAAGTCCTCAGGAGAATAGAGCTTCTTCTCTAAAAGAATCTCTCCCTATCTCACAAAAACTTTATAAGAGCCCACGTAGACACAGTTTTTCCTGGGGTATCTGCAAGCATCCGTTCGGAAACACTGTGCCCCTCTTCTAGCAGTCATCCCTCCCTCATGCTGTTCCACGGCTAAGGGAAAAGCCAAACACCAAAACTCAGGTGTTTCTTCCCACCAGTTTTTCATCCAGTGCAGCTGTAGACTCTAATCTGTTAATACTTTGCTACTTAAGATTGCAGGGATCCCCAAACTCTAACTACCTCTGCCTGACACACTCCCTGCTGTTTGTAGTTGAAGAGCTTCTAGAACGTGCTTCAGAAGCAGCTGCCTGAAACTAAGAAACAGAGCATTTAGGCATATCTGAAGATGCTAATGACACAGTATTCCCTGGCTCTTCCTTGGGCTGAGATAGCATCAGTGATGCTTTTGTCCAAGGACATAATGAAAGGAGACTAAGGATTTTCGAAATTTGGCTTGGTGTTTGCACAATGGAACTAACACAGGGACAAACTAAAATCTGTCCTGTACCTTATAAAAGACACAATAAAATTTCTAAAAGTTGTAACAATTACATGAAGAGTTTCTGTCTCTCAGTTTGTTTATCTCAATCATGAAAAAAAGCTACTATTTCAAATACTTTCTAGAATCAGGGTCCCTAATGCACTGAGGTTCTCAAGCAGCTTGACTTTCCAGAGGACCAAAGATATCAGTGGAAGCAGAACTACTATCTACATTCTGAAATATTTTATGAGAATAATTTTAATTTAGAAACCAGAGCGCATACTTCTGCAGAGATGGGACAGATGCAGTGGGCAGGTAAAGTCTTTTACCTTGAAACACGCTATTTTCTCATTTCTAAAGTGATCTTTCAGTCTTAGTTTGCTCATTTGCCTTTCCCCCCTTCTTCAGTTCAGGAAAAAAGAGCAGGCTTGAAAAAAATTGTTTGTCCCAGTGTTAATCAGCAAGAAAAGCATCCGTGGGGATGGGATAGGATGCTGACCCTAAGTGCTTAAACCTGGGTTTAGGATCCCAAAACAGACATAATTGACCACTCATTTTGAAACATTTCTCAGAAGAGGTCCCCTGAGTAAGGAAGGAAGCTGATTCCAGAGCTCAAGACACAGTCCAAGACATTCCTGGGTGAGAGCTAGGACCACTGGTGGCTCTGAGCAATGACCATGTCAGCCACCTCGTAGCACCTACCACCATTAAGGCACCATTTATGTAAGAATGATTAATGACATGTGGGATACTAGAAAGTACAAAGCATTGTGCAAAGGAAAAAAAAGGTGAACAATTTCAGTAGCCTTTAATGTTTGATGCCATACAATTTGAGTCCTTGCACACAGCAGGAGGTATTTGACGTTTTCCCTCTTCAGAGATTAGCACTTGCAGGTATTGATTTAAACTAGGATTTATACCATGACTGCCATTTTCATGAAGGGCACAATAAGAGAGATTAGCAAGAAATCGCCAGGCACACCATCCTTAATCAGCTGCAAACTGTTTCCATCCTAACCTGCAAGTTTGTCAGTAAAGGTAAAAGGCCCATAACTAAGTGGGGTAGCAGGAAAAGGGCATCCAGCACAACAGAATAAAAATAGCCACTAAGGAAGAGTACCATAGAAGAGCTTTTTTTCTTCTATTTTTATTCTGGAACAGATTCACAATTCATGGTACCTCTTTTTAAATAAATTATCTGGTTTGGATTAAAACCCCTTGTCAAGCACTAAGATCTCCCCACACCCCTTACAGGACATGGGTTCCACCTGAATATGTCAGAAGGCTGCCAGGGCAACTTCTCATACCCAAGTCCCTTGCTGGATGCAGTCTCAAGTAATGTGCATCCCTTTTTTAACCCAGGAGTCTTCCTCTGGAAAAATAGATTTAAAACCACAGTGTAGAAGGAAAAAACCCACCCAGATCTGTGTGAGACTTGAAGACTGAATATATTATTAAGAAGGATTTTCTTTTGCACAAATACAAGTAAAAGCCTTGCTCATTTCGATTTTCAGTACAAGTTCAGCACCTACTTTATTCTCAGTGAAATTTGCCCACGTGCCTTTCAACATGCCTTGTCCATCTAATCAATTCTGAAAATCCCATTTCTGCCTACTTGGCAGTTGTGAAGACATATGCTACAGCCAGGTGTATTTTAATTGCAAAGCATAAAAAAATTGAAGGGAAAATAAAGTACATTTTCTGCTTCTCTTCTAGTTACCCAGCCTCTAAATTAAAAGCAGGAAAATGGGTGCCTCTTTCACTGCTGATGTCTGCTTGGAAATTGGTTTCCAGTGAAGCCTGCAATATGATATTTAAATAATTTTATTCTAAAGGTTATGAAGCCCCAGAGTTTCTTGCTTCTGAATGAAATGGATTAATATTTACAAGAATCATATTTTTCTTGATAAGATTTAATCTGCATAGCCCTTTATCAATGTTGCCCTGATAGGACAGAGCTGTTTCTGTCAAGGTTAGTTTCCAGCAACAAGTAGAGCAGGTTTTGTTCACTTTCTGCCTGCGTGAGCTCAGGTAAAGCACAATGAGGTACAATTGATCTCCTGAATGCCAGAAAACTTTGACATCTGTTCTGCTGTGCCTACAACTAGTGATAATTTCACAAGTGCCTAGTTAAGGAAGAAATACTTTGAAGCAGTTCCCTATCACTCCTACTGTCTTTTGAGCTCATGTTTTTGATTCAAAGATAAATGCAAGTGCATCTGTTATGAAAGGAAAGCATATGGAGCCAATGGAGTCAAGAAAGTGGGAGAGGTGTCCATGGCATGTAGGGATCATCATGGGTTTAGACACACTGTCTCAACTGGACCTGCTGTATTTTTGCAGTGTCTCAATGGACCCCAAAGCCATTTTTGAGGTTTTTTTAAGCAGGCAGCTTTGGAACTAGATTTCCTCTCATCACATGGTGAAAGGTTATGGAGGCCTGGCTGTGCTAGGATATTTCTGTCACAGGAACTGAAGAGCAAGAGAAAAGAGGGAGGGCTGGGTAAGAGACATGGAGCCTTAGTGGGTTGCTTCAGAGGGAATCGAGGAGGTGAGGTACAGTCACATCTGTCTCCCATCCCAAACAGCAATTTTCCATCTGGGAATAGCAGCAACCAGCTTGTCTTCTGTTGTGGAAATCTCAGCCAGCAACCAAGTACCACACAGCTGCTCACTCACTCCCACACCAGTGGGATGGGGGATTGAATCCGAAGGGTAACAGCTGGAAAACTCATGGGTTGAGACGGAGTTTAATGAGGAAAGCAAAAGCTGATCATGCAAGCACAGCAAAACAAGGAATTAACTCACTGCTTCCCAGGGTCAGGCAGGTGTTCAGCCATCTCCAGAAGAGCAGGGCCTCATCACACAGAGTGGTTACTCAGGAAGACAAACACCATCACTCCAAACCTCCTTTCCTCCTTCTTCCCCTAGCTTTATATGCTGAGCGTGATGTCGTATTTTGGTCAGTTGGATTCAGCTCTTCTGGCTGTGTCTCATCATTATCAACCCTGTGTTCAGCACAAATCCAAAACACAGCCTCACGCCAGCCACTGCAAAGAAAATTAACTCCACACCAGCCAAAATCAGCACAACTTCTCAGGCATCTGGCCTAAAAATAAGTAGGGGGAAGCCTTTGCTGGTTTTTTCTCTCTTTTTCTTTGCTTGTTTGAGTTTTTTTATCTGCAGCCTACAGTTTGAGAAAAATGCTTTCCTCATCTGCACCTGTCCAGTGGGAAGCCCTCAAAGGAACATTGTCAAAATGCAGAGCACCTCCACAGCCCTGTGGGGCCAATTTATGACAGCTGAGGATCTGACCCAGACTGCTTCTCTCATTTTCTCTGCCACTCTATCTGTATTCAAGATGTTTTGTTATCAGAGATTTATCTCATGAAATAGTAACACTATCCTGGTTCAGTGCCAAGGCTGGGCTAAGGGAGGGCAATATATTAATGCTCCAGGGAATCAGCTCAGCAACCAAACTGTCAGTCACAGCTCTCTGGAACTATCCTGGTAATAATAAATGTTTTCAGATGTGCTCATTGCTGATGCATTAAAAAAAGCATCCAGCAAACGTGAGACTGATCTCTCCGTGTACACAATGGGTCTAATAAAATTGCAATGATCTGATCAGGCAGTCCAGAAATAATTTAAGTTCTTGTATAAACATCTATTTCTTACGCAGAGGTACACATGGAGCTCAGGGAGAATTCAATAAATGTTTTTAACATTAAGAAAAACATAACATAATTACTAAAGTAGACAAGACTGTTATTGTGCCCAAAGAAAACAAAAAGCTTCTAGAAGGGGGGGAAGGGGGGGGAGCAGAATTCATACTTTATGTTTATTCTAGAAGGACTGTACTTTTAATTAGACCACATTTTAAAATACTAGACTGGTCTTTGAAAATAACCATATAACCCTTCATAGGTTTAATCTACAGAGAGCTCAGGGTTTCATTTTCTACATGAAGAGATAGGTCAACTCCAATTCTTATATTAAAGTTATATAAATCTAGCTTCAGAAGAAGATAATTCCTGCATTAGCAAGCACTCCCTGCACCATATTTAATATTTCCTTGAGCTCTTCCTACTGCCAAATAATTCTTATGTACTGAGACACAGTGAATTCCATAAAGTTTGTTTATAGTAGAGATACAGTAGGCCTTGAGGTATATATAAACAAAAAAAAATTGTTAACTTTTTTTTTCCCAGAAATCTAGATCACATAAATAATATTTTGCAAATAATTAATGACAGCTTTGTGCACCTTCAACAACTGTCTTCCACCTGAAGGATAGTCTCCTTTTATAGGGTTGCTTTCCTTCATTTTGCTTTCCAAGTAAACAAACTCACCTGACACCTTATTCATCATCCACTAATGGGGGAGAATGTGAACATGCTTGCAATCCTTTTTGTCAGACAGTATTAAGAGTCTGAAGGCAGCAATTTTTCAAGGGCCAAACAGTAGCAAAATTGTCAGCTTTCAGTTATTTACAGAAAGTTGGAAATTGTCCTTGTATTACCCACTCACATAACAGCTGCCTGACACTGTGATCAGCTACACCACATTTTTACTCCTTTGACAGCAGCATGTAGGATGTAGGATTAAAAATCAAAACCCTCAGGTCAGGAAAATAAGGAGTCTAATGGGGGAGGAAAGAAGCTGAATTCTAGTTTTGGTTACAGCTGGCCATACATAATTAAAAATTTAAAAAATAGGAAAAAAAAAGTTACAAAATTGAAAGATCGAAGAAGTTTGGGGTTTGGGGGGTGGGGAAGGAGGGATGAGAAATGTTCCACCTCAGTATAACAACATGCATTATTTCTAAAAGGAAATCATTCCCATGGAGCCTATAGCCCATGAAACAGAAAGGAAAATTGGACAGAATACTGAGGAACCACAGGAAACGCCCAGAAGGATCCCAAAAAGAACTGCTCCTTGGAGCTCACAGAGTCCCCACTCTCTAATGGGCAGTTATCAGAACTGATACCGATGAACTCTCCACAAAGAGAAAACATTCAAACATTTTGATCCTTGAACTTGGCACAAATCTCTTCCAGAACTGGCAGTTCTTTCCCAAAACTGGAGACGTTGAAAGAGCTACTCTGTCTTGGAGCTAAACATCTAGAAAGCATCTTTTATCTCTGTAGCACCACAGCTACCGAACCATCTCAAGAGTGAGAATTCACAGATTTTTCAACCACATCTTGCCAAACACCAAATACAGGTCATATCTCCCTTTACTTGGCAAAGAAATAACACCAACATTTTTCCTGTGCCCTGTTCCCGCCTTAGGGAGGATGCTGAGGAACACCTTTTCTACTGCTTCATGCAGCATCCTACTGCCTTCTCCCAATCTCATCGAAAGTGTCCTTAGGTTAGGGTAAGGCTACTTGACTTTCCCTTCTTATTCACATTCCTCCCGGGAGTAGATGACTGCACTTGTGTGTTTATGTTTCAATTACCGGCCTCCAGCATCAACTCTGCAAGCTCTCGATGAGAACTTGCTTGTTTTCCTGTTGATGTGCACAACAACTTTTAGTTAGTATGCCCCCAGACCAGAGAAGCCATCAATGAGATATTAATTTATTGTGCTGCTTGAGTTATAGTTCCTGGCTGGGCAAATTAAAAGGTCCTCTGTCACAGGAACAAGTTTGTTACACTTTAATTGCGTGGCTTGCTCTGAGTCATCAAAACATTTGAGGTCTCTGAACAACTTCAAAATATCCAAATCTAGCAGGAAAGCCTAACAAGAAATAAAAAAAGCTGAGTGCTGGCTCACACTGCCCCATATGATTAAAGAGAATTAGAGAATGAGCAGAAAAGCCACAGAGTCAGTAACACTGATATTGGACAGGAAGGAATATCTAGGGAGCTGCTGGAACTGCTTGCACTTGGGGAAGCTTGTGCATTTCTCTCTATGGGAGATGAAGCAAATAACCTACAGCCTGTGTGCCTTGGCCAACTCAAGAAAGGATGGAGGAGATGAGAGGAAAGAAAGGATGGAGGAGATGAGAGGAAAGAAAGGATGGAGGAGATGAGAGGAAAGAAAGGATGGAGGAGATGAGAGG
>JAYRBT010000114.1:17365160-17382061 GCA_036023395.1 Myiotriccus ornatus
AAAGAAAGGATTGTATTTGTGGGGGAGGCCACTTCACACATTGGGTCAGAGAAGTCATTCCTGCCATGCTTCACAATAAAAGCCATTCCACAGGAACTCTCCCTTCTTGCTGTGTTGGCCAGAGCAGACCTGACTAAGGGCAGAACAGGGGTAATAGGGGTCAAAGCCCATCCCACAGTTTAGAGCCTTTTTTTATTTAAACAGAAGACCCAGTTGCCTATAAAGTATCCCTTTAAAGCACATTGAATCTAAATGGAAGATGCTATTCCTACACAAGCTATCCAATCCAAACATCAGATTTGGTCTATTCCAAATAAAAAGGGTCTCTTTTCAAACAATATTATGAGAAATTTCTAAAAGAGAAGGGCTGGGTAGATCTTCAAGTACATTTTCCGCTTACAAAATTCTTCCCCAGATAAGGCCTACATAAGAACCAAAAAAATCCTCCTGGAAACTAGGATTTCTTTTTCAATATAGGCAGAAATGGCTCGACAAGGTGAAGAAATGAAGAGAAGCAAAAGAGTAGCTCCATTCACATGCTGCCTGTGGCAGCAGGTCCAATGCAGCCAGGCAGCAATTTGCAGTGATCACAAAACAGATTTAGAAACACTACACCCCTCTACTGCAGTTCCCCAAGGGGAAATAGAGCTCAGAAAGCCCTTTTATTTAATAAAAACCTTCATTCAGGAAATAGTACAGTGACCAAGCCCAAATATAACATTGTCTCCTACTACTGATAAACTAAGATGAAAACGCGTCTCAGTTTGATTTATGTAGCCATTGGGTATCTCTTAGAATTTGATAAATCATTAAGAGAGACCGGTAAAGATGTATATTAAGTTATTGTATGCATCTGTATCCATATCTGCCTAAAAATATACACCACTGTTACTTCTTAACAGTTTTTTGAGAATGCCAAGCCAAAGAGAAGGTGGAACAACTCTGTTTAATATGTTAATTATAGGAGGGCATCTGTGTTACACTTTATATACACACCTCTTCTTTTAGATCTGGCTCATTTCTTGACATGCCACAAAACAGTAAGTCAGTACATTATAGATGAAACTTAGTGCCATATTATTGCAGTGAATTAATCTATTAAGAAAAATAAGACCTACTAAAAGATATGGGTTGAAAAATAGGCAAATGTATATGAAACCATTTACCCATTTGCAAGATTGTAAGTCAGTTTTCTATTAACAGACTCAAAATCAATTCTCTCTCTGAACTCTAAGCCTGGGTATATCATGAGAGCAAGCTATATTAAGTTTACAGCTAACCTGATCTAGGCTTTGCTGTCCCTCTCTAAGGGCAAGGAATTCTATGACATTTGGAAATGGCAGCTAGTTACAGGGCATGAATTTTTCAGCAGCATCCATTTCAAAGTGGCATCATTACATGAATGAGCTCTGCTCACTGTTTGTGGAGAGCTTTGCCTGGTCTGCTTTGTTGTTACTTTTTCTTTGCAGATGACTGTATAGCATAAAGCTCTGCCTAGCATACATTTATGAACCTGAGTGTCAGTGTGTTGCTTTTTTTCACAGGAAAACTGACAGTATAAAAAAAATCCAGCACAGGGCCTCATGGCCCTTACCTTCAGAAGACAATTGGTTTCATGGAGCAAACACCAGCAGCTGCATTATCAAATAACCTGAAGCCTGTGCTGGATACATAATAAAAAATGGATTTATGTGTGAGATGAAAGAGATGGAAAGAAATTAATCTTTGCAGCTCCTCTTCAGAACATCAAATAATATATCCGACCAATGAAAATCCCGACTGAAGATCTCATTATAGCTGCACACACAGACAGCATTTGTTTTGTGAGACCACCTAAATGCACCCAAAAGCACTAAAAGAAAAAGTTCAGTTTGTAGTTTCTGAAATCTAGTATTTAGCCCAAAAGTCTTTTAAAAGCCCACCTAAATTCCATACATTAGATGTAAATTTACCTGCAGAGAGAAAAGGAAAACAAACGGCTGTAAATATACTAAACCCCAATAAAAACGCAATGTTACCAAATATGTACATGTTTAATAAGCAACACAATCTTTTCAATACGTCCTATAGAAAAATAGGTTTCATTCCTTGCCCTTACCATGAATGTTCAGCCTAAATTGCTGCCCTCCTTGAAAGTTTTCAGCTCTGAAAAGCAGAAGAATATTTCAGAAGATGAATAACTGATTATCTTGAGATATCCTCAGATAATACTGTTAAGTGATCTTCCTTCTTTGTTCCATGTGAACTCATCTGTTCTGCCAATGATTCGTTTTGGTTCTTTGGCAACTTATTATCCAAAAAAACCCAAAATGTTGTTTTGAAACTAAACAAATTCATCTAACAAAGTTTCCATGAAATCTAACTTATTTATCCCTTTGTTAACTAAGCCATCAGTGATGCTTTCTCCATATACCACATAAGACTTTAGCTATTATTCTAAGTAAATGAATTCAGGACAAAAATCAGAAACAGCTATTAAAAGATAATGCTCCTGGATAATTCTCGTTTCCAGTTCTGTCTAAATGTATTAGGGTAAACTCTTCATGCAAATGTACTCCAAGGTGAATTAAAATACTTTTTGAGCATAATTTTGTGCTATATAAGCTTGTTCTGTTAAAAACTGAGAAGGGGGAAAACGAGCCTTGTTACTCTGAACCAAAATAGTGCTGATACTGCTTTTTGAGAGCCAGGCAGACTGTTTGTACTCTCATATACCTCATTTTTACAAATGAAAAAAAGTGGTAATCAAAATTCAATACATATATCTAAAACCTCCAAAGCACAACTTATAAAAATAATAAGGCATCAAGCTGGCCTTACAGAAGTCTCTACTGCCCCAAACACAGCAGCACTGCACATAGTTCAAGGTGTTAAAGGGGCAGAAAGTGACCTTTCTGTACAATAGCTGCCTAATAGGACTGTTTGGACAACAGCACCAAAGGAATTATTTATAATGATCACCTCCAGGAAGATGTTTTTTATACATCTCCCACTTAACCTCAACCTGATTATGTGGACGTGCGGTTTGCAAAGCACTGCTCTGTACAAACAGCTTTTTCATTTCCTAGTTAAGGGGGCCCAGTAGTTGCTCTGAGGCTCTTTTTCATTCCTTTTTTGGCATAGTGAGGTCACTAGGATTTTGTGAAAGTATCCAGCATGTCAGTTTTCACATTGCTACAGCAAGTCCCAAAGTTCCTCAAAGCCGCATGTGTTCCATACCAGGAAGGGCTTTGCACACTCTCAGGAATTCCTGGGAGTGATCACACAGGCTGGAGAGGAAAAGGCATAACCTACCCTGAGAGGCTGGATTGTCCTGAGCTCCAAAGGCAGTCATGGAGTTGCACAGAACAACTTGCAGCCATGGTATGAGAGAGGGAATTACAAGAGGCTGTTTCCAGATACAGAACTATTGAGACCCAGCAGAGCTTCCCCTGATCCTCTAGACCTGCACACACTCTCTGTGGAGGAAATTTGCTCCTTCAGTCATGGATATATGGAGAAGGAAGGGAGGCAGAGCAGCTGGCAATGCAGTAACCCAGGTCTCTGAGCAAACAGGAACATTTGATCCTCTCTTCTTCCAATTAACACAAGAGGAACACAACAACAGGCTGACTTATTTCAATCCTCTTGGTACCGTATCTAAAGTGTTTATACCATGTTGCCATTCTGTCCCAGGATTTTCCGGTTCTCTATTTTGAATGTCACAGCTGAGTCAAGAGCCAGTGTCAGGAGAATCAATATGCAGTCGTATGCAGTCACCTGTAGAAGAGCTTGCATTAACAGATCCTCTGTGCCTGCTCTCTCATCAAAACCATTTCTCATCTCACCATTTAGCCCTCAGGGATAACAAGGGCTAGAAAACTGTCAGTTTCATAACAAAATATTTTTGAATAAAATTTTCTTCCCAGATTCAACAAACTCCATCAACCCGTGATGTAATGGTGACAGAGCCAGTAGGTGGTGAGCAACGTCCTATTTGCTGAGGACTTTGTTAAGCACGAATTGTTACCCATATCTTAACCTCTTGATCTTAAGGTGATTTAAAGTTGGCTCCTTCTTCAAAATCTGTGTTTATACAGAAAAATATAGGCAAAAAAATGTCTCATCAGAAATGCTGTGTGGCTCTCAGCCCCTGTGGATCGACCTCTAATAGTTGTGCTTGCCACTGCCACATTTAGTTGCTGCTTCTCTGCCTACCGGGACAGTTGCAAACAGGATGTCAAGGTGCAGATGCCCAATTCATCACACCATAAGCACAGAGGCCTCTGTATTTGCTCTGTGCAGTAAGGGTGTGTCCAGCTTCTAAGCCCAGTGTTTAACTGAGCAGGATTTAAAAGTCTCACTTGCTATCAGATACACAGAATCATTAGAAGGCAGAAAAACAGTTTACTGAGATGAGGTTATACCTCTCCATGCTGAACTGTGGGGTAGGTTGAGCACATTTCGTGGAGCAGCAGTGTTTAAAACAGCCAAAGGTCTGGTCCAATTTTTGTGACTGTTCCTTGGTCTCAGTATAATTCCCCAGAACAACTCTGGGCTGGTGATGTCCGAGGCTGTGCGTCTCTTCCATGCACTGTTAGGAACACCAGGGCATGTCCCCATGGCCCCACTCCTGACAATGTCGCCTGTGATAACCATGGATTCAACAGGTAGTTTCCTGGAAAACTGGCTCCTCTCACGAAAGCAAATCATTTGCTTCAGAAATTGTCATCCACAAGGAAATTTATCATTTTCTTCTCACGGGGTTTTCAATTTTCTTAACGTTTAAAAACAAAAGTACCTTTGGCCTTACAAACTCTCCCCCAGTCTCAGTACCTGAGACAGAACTCTGCTGACTGGGCACATGACCTTCTGCTCCTCTGAAATTAAATGAAGGCTCAGAGGTTTTGTTACCAAGGCAACTGCTTATGGTATTTGTGCGAAGTTACAGGCTTTGGAGGGGACATGCAAAGCTGCCAAACCCTGTAGGAAGGACACGTGTGGCTTGCTTTTAGACTCACATGAAAAGACCAGATCCAACACAGGTTGAAGACCTAACAAAGTTCTGTAACAAAGTGGGTGTATCTAAACCAAGAGAAGCTCCGTTGCATGGCAATAGCCCTAGCATACATGTCGATAGAGAGGATGAGAAATCTTTGCTAAATATTATGCTTTCAAAGATACTCAGTAAAAGAAGGACAACAAAAGCAATACTTCTGCAGCCCAATTGAGAGAGCTACCTGCAGAAACACCGAGCAGCTTTACAAGAGAGCAATAAAACTGAAGAAAACAAGAATCTCCTGGGTGTGGCTGTATCAGAGGCCCCAGTGGGATAGGAAGTTTATTGGACATAATTCCAGAAGGTAATGGGCATGTTTGTGAGAGCACCTCTTAACTTTCCATGGAGGGAAACCAAGTGAACAAGGGTTTTTATTCAAGTGAACACAAATAGAATGACTGTGGGTGCCAAATGCTCAGGATTTAACAAAGGGAAATTGACTGCCAAAAAAAAGAAAATAATCCTAACTAAAGCTCACACTGAACAATGCTGAACACTCCAGGGCATGGCAAAGAGAACGAGCCTCTCTGGCAGGGATCAGAAAGCAGCTGCATCAGACATTGCTATAGGAAACAGAAGTCATGAAAATGAGAAAAGGGTAAGATCACCATTTCTGGTGTTTTAATCCTTGCATGGATTCCATGGGCATAATTCGTGAAGCCAAAAGGATTTTTTTATGACCATGCAAGGAGACCATTGCAGACTTGTTCTTTAATCCCATTCCTGTTATTCTTACAAGGGACAGTATACATATATGTAGTTACTGCAACTACAATTCACCAGCATTTCCCATTACAAGATGTTGTTTTCAGTTGTTTGGAACTTGTTCAAACTCAAAACTGCAAAAACTTTATCAAAATAAAGCTTCATTTCAGAATTTACACTTTTTTTTTTCAGAACTTGCACTTTCAATTCACAGCCTTAATACCTGCATTTTTTAAAGATAGGGCTGAGCTTGGGTTTATCAGACAGCAATGCAAAACCAGCAAACTGGAGATGCAAGGGGAAGGATAAGTTTCTTGTTCATTCACAGGTTAATTCCCAATTACACAGCAGGATTTCTGGGCAGTTCTGTGTGGGGGAGAGGAGGAGGCTTCCATACCACCCCAAAGTGAAATGGGGCAATAATGATTCTTCTTTATCAGCCTTTTGTCTGTCTATATCTGATATTTTGGGCTTCTCCCTTTGTGAAGGTATGAATCCCTACAGCTAACAAAGATGGAAGGGACAGTGGTTTGAGGAATGCCATGTCAGCCAGAGACATTTCTTTCACAGTGAGCACTGAAGTCCTGCTCAAGACAGCAAAACTGCCTGTTCCATGTTGAAAATCTCATCCCATCATGAAAAAAACAAACAAAAAGTTGTGATTTATACAGTCTTGACGATGCTGCAACCAGCAAGGAAGTCGTACTCACTGAACTCACTGAAATCTGCTAGAGGGAAGGTCACAAGCTACCAAAACCACTCTGAGTGCCAGGACTGACCGTTGTTACATCCCCTAATTATGGTAGACATAAAATACCACATCTCTGACAGGTAGCAAACAGCAGAGAGACAGCCCCGAACATACACACCTTGCTGCTGTTTTCTCAGTAACAAGACACACTGTCCTTCTTTAAACACAGAGTTACATGACTTTCCTAAATAATCACCATCATAACTGTTTCCAAACATACAGCTCTACTCCTGTGCTGAGAAGTGCTTTAGTCATACTGAGACCTGCCAGTCTTCTCTAGAAGTAAAGTAAGTTGTATGAGGAAGACAATGCTCTGAGTAAATTCCTGCTTAGCAAATACAACCTTGACTGAAAAATATCTACGAAGGAGGAGATAAACATTGTAAATATCTGTGTGAGCTAACTGTGCCAAGACCTCAATGCAGGCAAACGTGTAAATATATATCTGCATAGAAAATAATATTTTGTTCTTACTAGAGCGTTCTGACCTCGAGGGCATCTAGAAAAAGCAGAACTGAGTCATCCCAAGTTCTTAGGAAGTTTTTTATTTGGTTTGGGTTTTTTTGCTTTCTTTTTTTTAGTTAGTAGCATACTTGTTCTATTTCTATAGACTCATTTGGGGGCTAGGAAAAAGTATCTGCGATTATCAAGTAAATTGTCTAACAAAATTAAACTGAATTGAGCCTATCCATCCTCTGCTGCTGCTAGCAACCTTTCCTCATGGTTTGGGTTTTTTTGGTTTTAATATTACTTCCTCTCCTTCAAGGAACAAAGCCAGCATCTCTTGCCACCAAGGGAAAATATTCTGTAAATGCAGTAGCTTGCAGCCTAACTAAATCCTGATAGGAATTCACCCCAGCAGTACACAAAGACCATCATCACTGCTCCTGGTGGACTGTTAATTGGGTTCTCTGTCTTATTATACCCTATTACAGGAACAACTGTAGTCAGATGGCTGTGCACAAAGAATACATCAGTGACCCATTGCATGCAATTTTTCCCGTGACATGATGGTTTTTCACTATCAGCCACCACTCCCTAGAGATAAAGACACACAACCATCTATCAGACAGCACCTGAAGGAAAGACCTTTCTGTCCCCACCCCTACCCCCAGTTTATTCTTTTTTTAAGCCAGAGCAGCTATTTCTGAGGAAGGAAGGCAAAACTGGCAGAGGAAAAGATGATGCAAAATTAAACATTGAAGCTCGTATAATGGATGATGCGACTTATTAGAAATCCTTAATTGCTGTTTACCGTTTGGTGCAAGTATTTGTAGATACAAGCTTAACATTCTGAAGATCTCCCTCGAGAACTCCATGACAGAGCACGGGATCCCTCTGCCACCAAAACAAAGTACTCTCCTTTACACCAACGGGCACATTTACAGTGTCAAATAATTAGCAAAAGCAAGGACAATATTTAAAGCACGGATGCAGGCCCTAGGTTTAGGTAACACCAGTTACTGGTACTACTGAACAACCACCAGTCTGGAGTCTTTTATGACCACATGAGTAACATCAGCGTTAGAAAAGTGGCAGGTTCATCCCAAATGTGAAATAGTTTGAGAGGCTTATATTTCTCGTGCTAGTACTCAAAATAACTTGGCAGCACGCTGAAAACAAACAAACAAGATCCTTTTCTCCCCTGTGCAATGCTTAGTTCAGTTCCAGAGCTCTCCACAGCAAAATGTTGTAGAAGCCAAATTATAAATAGGTTGAAGAAGAAAATAAACTCATTCATCACTGGTGGATATTAATCAGGATGGCCCACCCACAGTCACACATTATGGAAAACAATACTCAGCAGATTACCAAGAGCTAAAAACAAATACATATGGAAAGATATTTTAGGCACACATTGTTTCACAAGCTGTTTTCCTGAGTTTTTCCCAAGTAGCTACTGATTGAGATAATTTACTAGGGTGGATCAACTTCTAGACTGGTCTGGAATAGCAAACATAATACCTCTAACATAGAAAAGGAACCAAGAACTCTGGAAAATAAATAGAACTGGAATTATTTTAAAGTTTGAACAGAGAATGTGAACTGGAATTTAATGAAACTGTACTTACTATTGTGATGTTTTCACTGAAAACATCTAGACATTTTAAGATGAAATCACAAGAAAAATAGTCATTTAAGTTATCCTGTCCTTCATAAAAGTATTTACTGATCTAATGCAAAACAAGATTAAACATGAAGACAGATGGGGTGTGTAAAGAAAAATATCTCTCACAGTCATATGCATGCAGAAATGCTGCAAGATTTGCACTGAGGTAGCAAACCCCAAACTTCCATTAGAAAATGGATTAATTTCTTTCCATTTACCTCCCAGTACAGCTACACACTTGTTTAGCAGTCTTTTGATGTTTGCCTTTTGTCAGGTCTCTTGGACAGGGCTTTAGTTTTGCCATCCCTCGAAGTGTTCAAAGGTTGGATTGGTCTCTGAGAAACCTGGTCTAGTTGGTTGCATCCCTGCCCATGGCAGGGGGACTGGAACGTGACAACCTTTAAGGTCCTTTCCAAACCTAATCGTTTTATGATTCCATGGTCTTAAAAGCAATTAAGGAACCACAGTTGTAGGAACAATCTTTCCTTATGACACTGCACTTCTGAAAGCATCATCAAATCCAAAAGGGAAAAAAACCTCTCATACTGCTTCTGAATTATATTGTGTCCTGCAGCATCACCCACCTCCAGCATTTGAGATGAGAGACAGTGGGTTTAACGTATCTTGTAATGCTGCTTCAATGCCAAATGCTGACAAAACCCCTGAATCTAAATCCTCATGTCAGGTGGAGGCATTGTCCCCACTGACATGCAACCATTTCCCTCAGTCCAGGATCTGACCCACCCTCTTGAAAGGAAGCTTGACTTGGATCCTTGGCCTTGGAAACAGAAACAGGCATCACTGGAAGCACATATCAACAGGTCTGCAGTTGTTATCAGTCCACCCCACATTATAAAACACAGTCCCATGCCCTTACTTAGGTAGACTACCGAAAATTTCAAACCTTTCTTGAAAGTCTGAAGTGCCCTGTTCATTCACAGACAAACAGGGCTCCATGCAATGAGAAAACATTCCCCACAACAATCTTACGTGATAAATACTTCCTTTATGTCACAGAAGAGCAAAGTTTTTGACATAAAGACTGACAACAATCCATTTTTAAATAACTGAGTTGGCCTTCTTTGGCAGCTGATTTCACAAATCTGAGTTTTGTTTGAAAAGTCAAGAGAATTTTTTTTTCTCCCCAAAGCACACTTTCTTCTGTTACTCTACACAGATCTTCTCCTCTACAGTCAGACAGGGTTGTTTGAATTCAGCAAACCAGCAAATAAGATACAGACTTAGGGGAGTAACAGCAAGAGCACAGACTTATGAAAAACATTACTGAAAAAGCACCTTAGCAAATATCAAGAAGGAAGAAAGCAAATAACATAAAAACAGTAATACAAGCAGTAACATTCAAGGCAAATATTATATGTGTCTAATGGGAGCTGGGTGAATGAGATAAATATTGCAGAAGAATATGTGGAGACCATCCCATGCCCGTGCATGAGGGAGGAGGAGGAGAATGACCACCCCTTGGAGCTCAAGCTTCCCTGCAACAGTTCTCAACTCGGCAAGAGATAAGTTGGGAGAAACTTGGTGGCAATAATTCTGCCAACTTCAGCTAGGGCAGGCTTTCACTCAGTGATGTGTTGAAAGAGGCGCATTCTTTCCATCACACATCCTAATCTCTCAACCATTTCACCAAAAATTTGGGCAGTTAAGATCTTTGATAATGTGAACAAAATGCTCACCCTGCCCACAGATTCTTACCAGGGTGACACGTTTCCAGCCAGCTCGTGTTGGGCAGCTTTGATCTTGAATCAACAATACCCTCCACCACTGGATGCTACATATTAACAGAGTCTACCATATTCAAAATAATGAGTAATTATTGCCTGGAGCTTACAGTTAATTTTGTAACAAAGTTTAACCATTAGTCATTGATTTAATACTGATCAGTGACTTAATGAAATCTGGAAACTTATAATTTTTCAATACCATTTTACAAAATGTTCTTAAAACATTTTCTGTGCATGATGCAAAAACATTCAAAGATGACTGTCAAGCTCAAGCAGATGTGCAAATCTCAAATGTCAAAAGACTGAACTAAGTGTCCACAGTTTGGGCCATCGGAAAAAGGATGGAAAGCTTTCCTAGCCTCATCTTTTCGGCTTCCTGAACAATTCCTGTGACACTTATGACTTCTGGTATCTTTGCCCTGGTCCAAGTAAACCCCAGAAACTCTGGAAGAAAGAGAGATAAGACTCTATCCAGCTTGATATTAATAGCAAAAGTCTTGGAAGAACTATGTCCTGCCCTTGACAAGAAAGTTCCATAGACCAGAAGTAGTGAAAAAAAATAAATTATGTGCAATGTGGTACTCCTGCCTGGGAATAAAAGCAAACTTTGACAAGCTTGCTCACAACTGGCTGTGTTGCAAGAGCAGGAAAACACAATTACTCCACTGCTCAGGGCATTTGTACCAGCAGGGTGCTTCACACACTCTGTGCTTAAAATAGCACCTGAGTTTAATGGAAATTGTCAACAATTTCCTTGCTCCTTATTGCTCCCCCATTCCCTTGTGATTAGGGTCCTGCTAGGAGGTAGGGACTCCCTTGTCCTGAAGGGATGCCACAGCTACAAAAATGATTAGTCCAGAGACAGGAATTGGATTTTTTTTTTGTTCTTATTTTCTGGATTTATATTCTCTTTCGAAAAAGAAAAACCATTAACTCCTCCTAAAACAGCTGGAAACATTTCCAAAATAATAAGAGAACAAAACAAAACAAGGTCAGCCAAGCTACTTGAATAAAACTGGTTTGATAGCAATTAGAGAGGAAAATGAAAAGCCAAATATAAAAACTCAAGGGAATGTATCTAAGTTAGTTGCCCGCCCCACCTCGAGCTCTAGGTTAACTTAGGCATCCCTTCTCAAAACATATACAACGTTCAGAGACCATCAGGAAAAATTATTAGAATCTCAAAAATTTTACAAAGATGTATGACAAAAGGAAGTGATTTTACCTCTGGTTTGGGAAACGTACACATAATACAACAAAAAATGAAAAAAAATCATGTCAACTGCTTCATAGAAAGAAGGAAAATTTAAAAAAAATCCCTTAAGTAGAAATTAATTTTTGAAAAGTTAAGACATTTACAGTTGCTATAAGTACAGATATTTATATATGGCTTGATTATACTTTGTTTTACGAGTCACTATAAAATTTCTCAAAAAATAATTTGTATCAGTTGAGGACTAAGAATTCCCATGAACAAGAAGATTTGCATTCAAAATTTCTTGAATAAAAAAGACCAAGTCAACTGTAGCCAACCTGAGGTTAAAAAGCTTCTTATGAATATGCATATTTTACATTCAAAACACATCTGAAACCTCTGGTAGAAGCCAGGGACAGGACAGGTGAAGCTGAAAAAGTCAGTGTGCATCCCTGCATTCATCAGGGATTGATTCAAGCATGGTGAAGATAAATCACGTTGAATTCAGATTAAAGGTGACTAAAGAATAATTTCTAAGCTCACCTTTCTCTGCATAAAGGCTTCGCATGAGTGGGCTTGGTGAACATCTTCAGAATGTGTAAATCAGCGTGTAAACCCTCTCCAAAAAGAGAAGGATCTGCAAGTCAGGCTCTTTATGAGCAAGGATGAAGGAAGCAGCAAAGAGAACACTCTAGCAGTGCCTCTTTCAAGAAAGTGACATTAATAAGTTTCCCTGAAAGTGGTTTAATACAGGGGAAAAGATAATAAACACTAGACAGGCAAGCACGACCTGTGTTCCTGAATGAAGATCAAGAAGGAACAAAATTATCCACTGTGAGCTGGTTTCCCTTTCTGCAGGAAATATATCAGCATGTTCTTTGTAGCTGTCCAGCTCCTCAGCTATTTCCAAACATAGCTGAAGTTGCCTGACTCAAAAATCATCAGGGAAGAAGAGAAACTACAACATCCACACACACTTACAAGGACTGTGTTAGTGCAAATGCCAAATGCCTTGGGAAGACAAACAAGACTTCAGAAAGTTGCTAAAAAACAGGAACCAAAGGCTCCATCTGAATCAGCATATGACAAGAGCAGAGGGAGTCATGAAGGAGGGAGACTTTAATGTTCAAGGCTGATTATCAAGAAAAGGAAAGTGCCTTTGCGTAAAACAAATGAAGATGATGAAACTCATCCTAACTCAAAGGTAGGTGACTGATCAAGAAAGGATTAAAGAGTAAAAAATCCCCAAACAACTGTCCCCAGAGGGGAATCCACTAGGGGAAGAGAAAGATGGGAGGTAGAAGAGTACAGTCATCTACTCTGAAGTCTCATTATCCCAAAAATTGTATACATTATGGACAGGCAAAAATACTCCCAACTGAGAGGGACTGACACCTGATGTACAGAACACTGGTCAGTTGTGAAAACTGAAATCAGATTAAACCAAAGTAAGAATTGTTATCATAATGGCTTGCATTCCCATTCTTGACACATATCAGGGTCAAGGATCCACCTGCGCAGCAATCTTATTTCAAAGATCCAATCTGAAGGGAAAGAAATGAATGAAGGAGGTAAAAAACAAAGCTAAGTAGCAGTTACTGCAAACTCTTTACAGTAAAGCAAGCCCTATATTTGGACTCTCAGAGTGTGGCAATACAATAGTAACAGGTATCAGACAAAAAAAATTCCATGGTAACTCCAAAATACAATTGTGTAGGTGGAGTGGGACGTTGTTCAAAAATCTTTAGCTCGGGAGAAATCTTGAATATCTATCCAAGGCATCACAAGCAATGCATATACAGCTTTCCATCACTTAAAAAAGGATCAATGGAAAGAAACAAGTGTGGAAAGTGGTGTTGAAAACACAGATATTTGAACAATACCTCTCTGTTTTCTCAGTTGGGAGGAAAGATAAGAATCAGATAAAAAAGCAGAAATTTAGTGACAGGTGAAATAAGCATTGGAAAAATAGATGTGGTTTTCTGCAGATCAGAATTAGAAGTTAAGGAGGTTGATTTACAGTGGAGGAGCTAAGTCCAAGGAGACAAAATATAATACCAACCTACCTACGTCGGTTTTGTTTTCTAAACTGTCTCTCCTTACCTTGAAATCAAATACTTGCACAGGTTTGGTAGACTACACAGTACTTAGTAAACAACCTACTGATAGCTACAGTAGAAGAAAATTCTAAGAAAATGTCAGGATAAGGAATCAGTCGTATCACTTGAAATGCCTCCTGGGGAAGCACAGACAGCTAAGTACTGAGGATGATTTTCTATTCCAATTTCTGTTTCAGAGTATCAAAGCCGAAAATCATACCGTCCCCTGCTCAGGTCACGTAGCTGGCTCAGAACAAGATGAATTTCCCACTGATACTATGTTTGAGGAAATTGCTCATTGCGCGTTCCCTTGGGCTGGACGCTGAAAGGAAATTAAAGATACATTGGCCAACTCAGGAGCTATGCAGGAATAGCATCTGAAAAACAGCTCAGGATCTTTGCCATGTCAGGGCAACCTCTCTGCAAACGAAAGCTAATGAGATTCGAATTAAAAGGAGAGCTGATAGAGTTTCTAATGGGACAGACTCTCAGCTGCTGGGGCAGCTCTGAGAGCCAGGATACGGTACTTGCTGAGGACTGGGACCCACAAAATTGCCAGGTTCCTGACTACTGATTTCAGTTGGGCAAGGGGAGGAAGGGGGTTGAAAAGGAAGCAGGATTTTTTGTTGTTGTTCCATAAATGCAATCCTTCTTAAACAAAGACAACAACAAAAAAACCCCACACTCCAAGGTACATATGACAGGACAATCTGTACACAGCTCGAAACAAAAATGTCACCTTAAACCAGCACAGGGAGCAAACCACTAAAAATTATCCAGCTGCATAGAACAAGGACACTTGGCTCTAAGTGATTTCACCTCACTGCATTGCTTTCAGAAGCAAAGCTTTCTCAGTCACGCAGACATTCACGGAGATACCTGTCCTTGGAGATACTGAACACTGCCCCAGTGCTGAACAACACTCAGTGCTGATGAATGACAGTGACTCATTCTCATCTCGCATAGTCTCAGTGACGAAGACAGAGCACACCACAACACCCAGAACTGAGACCATTTTCTGTTGTCTACTACCTACGTCACTCCATCATTCCCATTGTTGCACCACTGGGAGCAACACGCTTGTGTTGCTTCCCAATACTCCTGCAAACAGGAGCAGAGCTCCTCCAGAGAAAGGGGAAGCAGTTCCACACAGATATCTGGGCTCCCTTGGAGTCAGCTAGACTTACCTTCCTCTGAATCTTGTAGTCGTTTGAATTTCACCTTTAAATCTCCATTTGGCCAGTGTCCCATGAGCAACTGTGACTTTCAGCATTACCCCTCACTGACTGTCACAGATCTAAAAGACATTTTCAAGGGTCTATTCATTAGAACACAGAAGTCTAACAGGTATTTACTCAATTGAACTTAGGAAACTAAGGAGGAGTTGGACATTTAAGTATCGTTATACATACAATAATTCTCTCGCCTGGAGACTCATGGACTCGGTGTTCTTTCCCACAATCATGTATATAAAAATGCAAAGAGGATGTGGGTTTTTATAGATTACCTTCTCCTATTTTAGCCACAACATTAAATGCCATTTCAATGCACTATCCCATAGAGACACTTGTTGTTGGACAGGCCATCTGTGGGGAACACACCAATTACTTGACAGCAGGGTAGGGAAGCATGAGCCCTTCTTTTTACGTAAGAGAAGAGCAACCCTTCCAAACTTGCAGGGACAGGCTGGAGTTTGTGGCTTTAAAAAAAAAAAAAAAAAAGACCCTTTTGCCTAGTACAAAAGGAAAGGTCCTTTTCAGCATAAGTTAAGACTTCTGCAAGCCTTGTCAGGGCTCACTAACAATAACCTCAGGAAGAATGAGAATGAGTCTCAGATGCAAAGGGAGACATATATTCTCTGTGGTTACAGATCTCAAACATAGTCGTTTAAAGTGTGAGTGCCTTTGTCCCCATTTAGTTTAATAAGAATGAAAGAATCTTCAAAAGCAAGTCACAAATCCAGTTTAAGTCATAGGCAAAAATCCTGATTATGCCATCCATAACAAAACACAGAAAACACAGCCTGGTAATGAAATCAGTAAGATATAATGGGACATAAAGAAGGTACATAATCAGCATGGGTGAAAGTTGGGCTGATGTAATATGGCCAGTGGAATAAGTATGCTGTAAGAAAAGCATAGGTCAATGGGAAAATGATCAAAAGTCTAGCAGACATGACCTGTGAGAGAATGAAATGAATGTACAGGCTAAGAAGAAACATTTGTAAAAGGATAAGATGGAAAAGCATTCTAAAATACCAAAAACTTTCACAAGGGGAGAAAGAATCAAATGGAGAACTTGGAAGCACAACTCTCTGCAAGTTACTAAGTAGAGAAAGCACAACAGGCTCAGAAAATCCTGTGAGCCAAAATGGATCTGACCATGCTTCTGTTAGATGAGAGCATCACATGTGGTTTTCCTGTTACTCCTCAGGCCTCTGTGACTGCTGTTGGAGGCAGATTAAGATGTTAGACCACAAGAGCAACTCTTGTAATCTAACATGTTCTCCAAACCCATGGTAAGTAGAAGACAGGATAGCGAGGCTTTAGACTAGACAAAAGAAAATTCAGGTTAATTATGAAGAAAAGGAGAATCAAAGGTCTCCCTTATCAAAAAGGACCATGGTTCTTCTAACTGAATGGTCAGAGAAAATGCAGGATTCCCATCAAAGGAAGTTTTTTTTCCAAAATAAATTCTTGTCAGGGGTGACACAAATGCTGCCTTTGGAGAGTGGAATGGACTGGATGGCCATCAGGCCTTCTCTTATTATACAAGGATTTAATATTGAAAGGTTGTTAGTCCACCACTCTTCCTGCATAAAAGGTATCTGGATTGGTTTCAGAGATGTGGGGTAGCTAGAAAACATCTAGTTAGAGCACATCTATCCTGCTGCAACATTACTTCATTAAGTGAATAACTGATTAAAAAGAGGTGAGGAAGAGCCTGTCTACTGCAGCCAGCAGCTGGGACAGTTACTGAGCACTAAGAAAAGTACATCTGCCAACAGACTCCGAGAACTTTCTTTGCATGCTGAAAATATCTTTGCAAACTGGTTGCTAGGTGCTCTGCTCCTTGACATTTACATGCTTGAGCAAAAACACATCTGCTGTTTAGCAAAACGTCATAATAAATGTCATTTTTAAGCTTTGTCTGCTGCAGTTCTGATTAGCTTGTAAGCAAAGCATGAACATCATTTTAGGTCTTAGAGGGAAGTCCTGTTATGCAACAGCCAAATAAAGGTTGTCCCTTGAAATGCTG
>JAYRBT010000114.1:17382161-17414005 GCA_036023395.1 Myiotriccus ornatus
TCTGGATTAGTAGCTTTTTCTCCCCGTGTGGATTTTTCAGGTGTTAGAGGAGAACTCTGTTATTTCTGTCTAGTTCAGTTGTTGCAGAGACTGTCTCCTGCCTTTGTAAGTGTTCTGGGGGACGGCTGTGTCATCAAGAGGCAAGCAGGTGAACAAACACTACGAGGTGGCTTTCAGAGATGGAGCCCTATGGTTTTGCTGGACCAACAAAAATCATGACAGAATGATGCAAAATGGTCTCCTCTTGACAGCCCTTTACACCAGCTTTGAATGGTTAAAGGCAGCACTCACTGAGCGTATCAGGGCTGCCATCAGGGCTGGCCGCAGCTGGGGCACTGTGAGGAGAACATTCCCTGTGGCACCACTGCAGGGAGGAGCTGGGTGGAGAGCAGGTAGTCCACATCCCACCAACTCCTGCTGAGCTGCAAGAAATGGAATGCAAACAGAAAAGCCCCATCCTTAGTTCATCCCTGCTGCTGTTATACAGATAAATCAGTGGAGAGCAGAGGTTTTCAACTTCTAAACCCAAGCCGAAGTGACAGGGATGAAAAACCTTTACTGGGCTGGGTGTTCAGGGACAAGGCACAAGGGAAGGAGTTGGAGCAGCATGAAATGACTCCCAGGGGTTGCACATCAGCGCTGCAAGAGACTGACAGCCTGCCAAGAATGAATGACAATGACACATTACAGGAGTTTTGGGTGCCTCACACATCCATGGCTTCTGCACTAGGACTGAGAACAGCACACTTGGGCTTGGCTTACAACCTTCACCCGTTACTTCAGGTAGAGAATGAGGTGATCTGTCTCCTGGGGCAGTGAGGTAACACCAGACATTCCATCACAGACCAGTGTGATAAACTCCCAAAAGCTGTTAAATAACCCGTTTGGCTTGACTTCAGTAAACAAAAACCTTCTGCACCACTGGGTATATTAAACTACCCATTAGCTGATCAGATCTGAGTTTAGCAACTTGAAAGAAACTCAGCATAAGGGCCAGATTTGTCACAGTGCATCAGTTAAGGAAGCTGGAGAATCCTACTACATACCTAGATGTATGAACCTACATCTAGCCACAACATTGTATAGAGTACAAGGCCAGAAAACTAGCCTTGACTTAAGTATAAACCTGGATCATAAGAGAAGGAGGAAAAAATGTGTTATATAAATTAGGGATTCTAGGAAACAGAGGTGGTTACAGTCAACACACAGCTGATCTAAGTATGAAGGGACAGATAAAAAACCTCCTCACTTGCTACTGTAGGCTTTGGGGGTTTCACTGTATGCCATTCCATACTTAATGCTTGATTTCAAGATCAAGCTTCCTGAGACAAGACAGACTGTAAGAATTTCAGAGTCCAAAACGTGGGCAAACCCTGAGCGGAACCTCAGGGCCCAAACAAAAAGAACCATCTTTAACCTGCAGGACATGCAAAAGGAACCATAAACAAACATATGGTGACAGACTGCCAGCGCAGGTGATGGAGACACTGCAGACTCCAGGGCTCTTGGTACGATGTGTCTGGCTCAGACTTCTCTGAAAGCAAAGTCACTGGCACTGGTATAACGTAGGGAAGCCAGCTTTGCCTGGTCACCCAGCCCAAGGCCCAGGCAGGGAAATTCAAACATCTTCCGTGCATCCTTTAGACACCGTGCAAGTACCCCATCCCCACACCTAAAGACATTCCAGGATGGTCTTTCTCTGAAGTCTTGTGAAATATGTACTTCTGCCAGAGGGAAAAGGAATGACAAAGATATGACAAAGACCATCACTCTGTACTTTTGGTGGATTGCATCTGTGAAAAAGATAATGGATTTGCTGATGGATTCCACATCATCTTGAGACTATAAACTCCATTCTGGTGTTTGTAAGCTGACACACCATCAGTTATTGCTAAAAGTGATATATCTGCCCTGAAATCTTATGGCTCAGTTAATTGTAACAAATTAACAGTCACAATAATGAAAACTTCTACATCTGTCATAGTATAACATTTCTGCCTCTTCATCTGCTATGAGAAACAGGTTTATTGATATACGTCTGACAACATGCATTTATAAACAATACAAATAACAGTAGCATGCATTCAAATTCCCTAGCTGTGTACATTTATGTTAATTAGAGCTACAAATAGTTAGCAGGGGAGGTCTGTTTCACAGCATCTGATGTTTATGCATGTTTTGGGGACTATTTAAAAAAAGCTGAAGGCACAATAAGGTTACTTCACAAACATTTCATTGTGCTGTTTCTCACCAAGCCCAAGTGATTAGTGCTGAGGGTAATTTGTGTGGAGGTGTTTATCACCTTTTTGATAGTATTTTTTTACTACAGTTTTTCTATTAATTCAGCAGTTTGATACTCGGCTGACACACTGAGGGCTCATACAATGAGAAAAGCAGAGAGAATACTATAAATAAAGACCAGCTCAGAGTGGGGGGGCACAAGAGTGACACTGAATCTACTTTTACTCAGAAAGGATGGCTTTTCTGATTGCTCTCTGGGAAAACAGCAGCAGACAGATACGTTTTAACAAGCTGAGCTAAACATACAAAATATAAGTTAAATTCCTACAAGTTATTCAAGATCACGTATCTAATAACTGAGTCTGTAAGGAATGAAAAAGAAGAGATTCAGGATCATTCCTTGTGCCATGTTTTCTTCCTAAAGCTTTTAAATGTCATGAGTATAGTTTAGTCAGTTATATAATGGAAGACTGATAGTTTTGTCTATACAGTAATAGACTAAAAACCTAGTTCATCTTAATATATGTTTTATTAAGGAATGTGCATTGTATTTGGAAGGAGGAGAATCCTGTGCAAATTTTTTGCTGGAGTGATCCCAAAAATATCCTTATTTACAGGGAAAGGACAATAGGGAGATGTTACTGAGTAGTGTGAGATACACAATAGCCTAAAAATTAGCACTCAAACTTGAGAGAATTATGTTAAGTTCTAAATTGTGCAATAGCCTTCCATGAATCAAGCCATGAATCAAGATCCATTTTAAGCACTGCTCAGAGTTAATGGTAACCCTATTAATCAACATGTTTTAATTCGCTGTAAAGATGATTACAATAAACCTTTCAGAGTAATGTCAAAACACCCTATTCAGATGAAGCCCTTAAGGAGCTGAACTACATAAGGGAAGTTAACATTTGGATTACGCACAAGAAAAAGCCACGCATGCATCACCCCAGTGCAGTTCCCAGAGGCCCTCTGGATATTAACTCCATCATTTGCAATAAGAGATATATATATTTTAGAAGGCTGAGCCCCATGGGGTGCTGGTCCAGCTGCCATAACAACAAAGCACGATGCTTATAACATTCCTTCATAACCACTCAGTACAAAATCCCATGCAAGGTGGACACAGACTTGATTCCACCCATTGTAGTATAAACTGAATTGTTTAACTAATGTTGACACTCTGGCCACATTTCTGCATATCCTGAAGACTACAAAGTTTTTTAAAACTGGGAATATACTGCTTGAGTTTTGGTACATGTGTAAAGCAAAAGCCCTTCATTCATTCTGAGGGTAGTTTATATATATAATATATACTTATCATATCTATATAATATATATGATATATATAATGCTGGCAAATTCTATTTTTGCCAGGAGATCTGGCATCTCTGATTCTGCATGCAAACAGAACTCTATAAGCACAGAGTTCCTCAGAAATAATTCCAGAGCTGATTACCAGATTGGGTTTCAACTCTCTGACATACATACAAGGAAGATTATCAAGAAATTTGTCACGTCAAAATATTTTTGGTTATGTACTTTGTAAAAGATACCCACACTGTGATTGGGAGAGATTTCTTATGACTAGGGAATCAAAAGTAAAGAAAATAAAGATTCCTGAAGTTTTTCATGTAAAAATGTTACCTTTAAAGTTGTTTTAGATGAGTTTGCCTATCTTGAATAAACAGGTATAAGGGTAATTTTTGTTGTTCCAAATAAACATGCCACAAAATGTAAGAAAAATATTTTTCTAACATTAAGTGTTCTGCTCTAGTAATTTATTTTTGTACTTCACTAAATTAAAATAAAGAAAAGTCAAATTAACAAAACCTAATTTGTAGTGTGGAGATCACAGCGAGTAATCTCACTTAATGAAGCTGTAATCGATGTCTGACCAGCTCTATTATTAGTATCATTATGGTATGTATTTCTGCTCTGTATTGATGAACTCTTTGTCATAAACAGTCTTCAAAGGCTATATTTGCCTACCCTGCTACATGTATCACTCCAGAGTTTTCCAGACATCGGTTTAAGTCAGTTTGCACCTTTTAACCCCAAAAGCAGCTAAAATGGGTAGAAGATAACCTTAGCAGTTGTTAGAGTTGTGATAGCAGATCATGCTTGCCAGTGGTATTTACAGCAGCTTTCTTCAGGACCACCTCTCCCTGTGACATTTCATGTTGATCACGAGACCATATGACACAGCCCGGCTATTCTCCTTCCACAAACGATTCCACTTGTGAGCAGAGGGATCCCTGTGGCTGAAACAGTCTTCCCAAAACTCCAATGTAAAAGCAACAGAGGACATTTCAATGTGAGCAGTTAAAACACAGCCAAATAATAAAATAAACCCACTAAACAACAGAATTCTGCACTGCCACCCATCAAAGCAAGCTCTTTCATATTCTCATACCTCCTACGGCACATCAGCAAAACCTTCCTCAACCACTGGAGGAATTTCTCAGGTTTTAAGTGTGTGATATCGGCTCAGTGCATCAAGAAAACCTGTGACTGACATTAGTTTCACCCAGTGGCTCCTGTAAGGACTTGAGATAAGGACACCCAGAATTCCTGAAGATCCAAGACTTCCTTAGTACTAGCAACAAAATACAAGGATGGAAGCAGAAGTTTCTTTGTGCCAAAGCCTTTAGAACCACCTCTTCTGAAGCTTGCAATGCCCTAAGAGACTCCCTTTGCCATTTCAGAATAGATATAATAACTTGGTTTATATGTTAAAACAGATAATTTTATTGAAATAAATTAAAAAAGGAGTTGGTCTCACCTGTTTTGTTACCAAAGTATGCACAAACCTGGACAAGGTCTAAAAAAAGGCACAGCATTCCTACAAGACTATGGTAAAGTAATTAAATGTCTTCTTTAATTAACCTCAGGGAGGGCTTATTTCATGAGATTTAATTTTACCTGGTGATAGAGATGCAAAGAAATGTTTCATAATCTCAAAGAAAGATCTAATTATTCCAGTATCAGAAGCTATATCCTGTCCAGCAATACAAAAATTAAATCATATCCTAGAGATATTCACTTCTTAATATCACTGGTCCCTGTGTAGATGAATATTAAACAAAGGCTAACAAGATATGGAAAGCTATTAAAAAGCCCAATCCCCCTTATACACCACTGGAATAAATTAGCTGTGGCAAAGAAATAAATATACAGACTGAATTTCTCTTATGAAGGAGTATAAAAAAAAAATCAGCTCTCATTGCTGGCTAGCAGTAACAGAGTGCCTTTACTCTTACAACTCTTTGATCACAAAATGATAACCAATGATGCCTTTATAAATTCACAGTATGAAGTCTGCATATCTTCCACCTAAGATCCCATGTTGCTACAGAATTCAATCTGCATGGTGATTATCTGGTCATTCAATCTGTGGCCTATACACAATCAATGTTTATGCACTGGCCACTGAGATGTTCTGACTCCGTCAGACTCAGATGAAAGGAGTTAATCATAGATGGAAAATGAAGGCTTTAAAAATGAAGCAGAAGGTCATCTATGGAACTGGCATTGAAGGTCTCTGCTCTGGTGACACAGTTTAGCTGTCTCCAGTGAAGCAACCTTTCAAGTCCACATAAAAATGCCAGATCCAAAAGGACAGTAGGACAAGGGGCAGTGGAAATCAACTCTCCTTTAGTTGCAAACAGACAATACATAAATAAACCTTGTGTTAGAAAAATTACATGTGTATTTCCTTTGAAATCACTGCTAGTGGCATGTGATATAATCCAGTTATAGTGATGCCAAGTTTTTACGTACCACTCTCATTCTCTGTTCTATGTAGAAAGAAAAACTGTGATGCCAGGGTCTAAGTCTGTACTACAGGAGATCTTCTGGTAAATCCTATTTTAATTCAAAACAAGCACTAATTGGCATGTCCATCCAGCTGCCATGGTGATTAGAAAGAAGCGCTTCATGGCAGAACTTCCTATCAGAAAGAACCATTCCAAGAAAATAGAACATAATTTCTCAGCACTTGTCTTAGGAAAAAAAAAAATAGACATTTGATAGCCCAGTTTGGTTACCAGAGATGTTATTTATCCTTCAGAGTCTTCTGCTTTATGCAGTAGTTTACTCAAAGGAAAACAACTGCAGAGGAAGAAGCATCAAAGTTTATTACAGCTGATGACTGTCACAGAAAAGCAAAAGGCAGAGCCAAAGAAAACCCCAAATCAAACCAGAATCCAGCTGTGTAAGGAAAAGCTGTTTCTTTTAAGAGGTGTGGAACTGCTCTGCACCTGCTGCTCCGTGGAAATGGCATTCCCATAAAATTACAGGACTATTATAAAAAATAAGCCTTGCTGATGCAATATTACTGTATACTTTGTATCTGTTGATGTCAGTAACCATAACTAGCCCAAATACATTTCAGTCAGGTGTTAACCTAGTGCAGGGGGAGATTATTTTAAAATCACGTTATCATAACAGATAGTGTTCATAACAAATGCAGTGGTGAATAAGCGCCCTCTTAAGGGCACTGGGTATGAATAATGTTCCTTCAATTCGCTTACATAATTTTAAAGTTCAGCGGTGAACATTTCCCCACACTAAAATGGCAGCATCTAAAATTTCTTCCCTTCATAATATTCCAAAAGTGCTGTGAAATGTTTTGAAAAATTACAGTCCCAGTCATTTCTATTTCTAAACAAATTTATCAGTCACTGGATGTACTGAGCTGGCAAAAAGCTGTATAGAAATATTCTTTCCAGTGTATGAGATTTCCTGTTAGAGGAATGGAACAGGTGAGTAATACCAGGATGCTTTCACTTACCTGGGGTAGGAGGGAAATCAGTAGCAGCAGAACAGATACATAGGTTTAGTCTTTGGCTGCAGTGAGCCAAAATAAAAACAAGAAATCTTCCTGATTACTCATATTTCAGACATTTTCCTGATCAAATGGATACTCCCCAGCCTAAGAGGAAGAAAAAAAATTTGAAGTGCCATTTTGTGTTATTAATCAATACAGAAGAAACACGTCAGGCATGAAATTGCCTTCAGAAACCACAGTAAGAGACCTATAGGTAAAGACTTATATATTGCTCAAAAAAAGGTTTGCCACATGGGATGATGCTTCAGGAGAATTTCCCTAAGTTTTGCATGTTGTGACAGGGAGCAGGTTGTGACAATGCCCTCGCTTTTTCCCCCAACAAACAGATATTGTAGAACTGGCTGCATAAAGCAGGTTTACCAGGAGCTGAAGCTTGCCCAGAACAGTCTCTAACACAGTCTTTGCCACTTCAGAACTCTCACATTATCACAGAGTGGCAATTTCAGGCTCCAATCACAATGTGGAGGAGTTGAAGAATCTTTGACAGGATATCCTAAAGGTCATTTTCACATCTTAGGTCAGAGAAAGGAGCGTATCACAATACCTGTCCTTGCTTACAACAATGGTGCAGGGAACACATATCCAGGAAACTACCAGATTTCGTTGTCATATATGTTCAGCTTTAAAACTGACTTTTTAAAAAAAAAAAAAGTAACTAACTTCTTTCAGAGAGTTTTCCTTCTATCAGGCCCCAAAATCCAGGTCAGCTCTATTCTTCAAAGCTTTTATCAAGTCGGCTAATGTTAGACAGACATCAAGGATTTGCTTAGGCCCTGCACTCATATAGCTTAAACAGGGTCAAAAAATATAGATAAAACCTGCCTGTCTGTTAGGACAAACTGCTGAAATATTCTCTGTGGACTTTTATAGACAAAAGTTTGGGTTTGGAGGGTTCTTTCCAACAACCTGCAGCAGCAGCCAACAGAGAGAAGCAGTCCTAGGAAAAAAAAAAAACATAACCAGAAATGGTCAGAAGAGAAATGCCCCTGTGAACCTTTCCTAGACTGCTTTACAAAAGGATTATTTATAAGTTTTCTTCACTTTTGCACAAAGCACAAGAGCAATGGGAGGCAGAAGAAGCAACTGAAAGGAGCCTTAAGGATGACAGTAATGTTCCACCAAGGGATCTTTTGCCTCTTTAAGACTTTAAACTCTGGTTTTGTAGGGGAAGTACACATCAATTGCTGCTTCTGCATAGCACTCCACTTTCAAATCAACTCCTGGCTCTCCAGTGTTCCAGAGGGCCAAGCAGGAGAGTAACTAACATATTGCTCCCATTTTTCACTGCAGATGTCTTTTCAGGAGAGACCTGGCAGCGAGTGAAGGCTGGAAGGAGAGCACAGAGTTCCCAAACGACAAGCTCAGACGCACACCATGGCACCTACACACGTCACCTTCCTTTGTCAGCTGCCTGCAGCTCCTCAGGCTCTGCAGACTGGATAAGAAATTGCCAAGTGTGTTACATAAACTGCTTTGATTAATTATTTTTCTTGGGAGAATACCTCTTTTAGGAGTCCATAGCAATCAGATGAGTAATCACCAACAACGACAGAAATTGATGTTTTACAGATTTAAACTACTAAGCCGTACAGTCATTGTGGAAATACCAACAGTTATCCTCAAATAGCTGTTGTCATTTTTAACAAGTGTTACTGAAAATAATCTCTGAACAAATGTCCTAATTTAGCACAGCCAATCACCACAGGACACATTCACAATTCAGTATGTAACCAACTAGCCCTGTAATATATCTTGACATTGCTAGTAACAGCCCATAAGTGCTGTACTGAGTTTCTGGGGCCTCAGGACCAAGACTTACCAGCCTTGCTCTGCCTGAACTTAGCTTGACCTGTCTACAACTTGGTTTTAGGTTCATTTATCTCCCTGGAACAGGATTTTTTTTTTTTTCCCCTAATTGACTAGACGTCTGTGAGTAATTCATTTTATTTCTGTGTGGTTTTGTATGGTACCACCATGATTCTATGTCTAACACAATGTGGTACAGAGAAATTCAGCCCAATATGACAGAGGCCTGGGCAAGTGCAGTCACGGGATGCAGCACAGGAGTGCAGGCATGGGTTAAGAGATGGGCACACTTTTGGCACTGGGAACTCCACAGCTACGAACAACACTCCAGTGGCCAGTTATAGAAATGCAGAATGAACGTGGAAAAATCTTAGTTTAGAAGTAACAAAGAAATCGTATCCAAAGTAAGGAAAATGGCCACATATAACACATGTGTAACATGGAGCTGCAAAACAGTGAAAAAATGGTAAAGTTGGACAACTGTGTTGCAGACACAGAGAAAAAGGAACCCAAGAATATCCTAAGGTAATAAGCATAGCCTAGAGTAAGGAAGAAATCTATGGTAAGACATCAAAAGGAAAACTCTACTCCTTCTGGTGAAGGACTCCCAGTGCCAACTCACCTCAGCAGCCCTCACCAACACCAGAGTGAAACCACAGGACATGGGACTTCAGGGAACGGTACAGCTGTGTCAGTGTAGTTGGTAACTTGGTAGTAGACTGGTTTATGTACTTGAGGTAGTATTACTCTGACATGTAAATATCCATTCTCAGACTGTGAAGTTCAAGCTCTTTACGTAAAGCTCTAATATAAAACATATTACATAATGTAAACCCAATATTAATTGGTATATCTAGGACTGTACATCCAATTTCTTAATTCTTTCCCCAACAAGAGCTTGAACTGGAAAGGTCTTCAGAAAGATAAAAATCCTCTTTTCTAGAAAAGCAGGTAGGGTAATTTTTGAGAACTAGAGCATGCCTTCACAAGGTAGACCATCAGGTTTGTTAAGCATCTCTTAATAACAATGGATTCATTACTGCAGTAATGTCCATTTCTCAAACAGGAAGATACACATTTATTGTTTCTTCTTATGGACTCAAGGGTTAATTCTAATTAAGTGTTGTACTTCTGAACAAGACATCACCAATAGCCTATGTTTAACCTTTTTGCAATTACACACATAAGTAAAAAATGTTTAGGAGGTACAAGTGAAGAGATGAAATGGAGGTGGAAAAGCAATAGGAGTAAGTGACTAATGGACAAGTTTGCTCTGAATATATTTTCTGTGGAAATCTTCTATTCCTACTGAAATTTGCTCTATGAGATGACATTCTCTCTCACTCCTCCACACGCCCATTTGCATTTCACACACAAGTCTGACCAACAGTAACTGAGGAAGAGAAATACTATTATAGACAGTAAATGTGCAAACCTGACCTTTTCCCCAATTGGGTAATGTCTCCTAAGGCATTCAGAGTCTGATTTTGTTCCCGGTTACATGGATGTAAATCAAGGTGAAGTTCTTCTGAGATCAAAAGATTTGTACTCTCAGGGTTTATGCCTTCTGGTGGTCCATTACCCTAAAGAACACTTGTCCTTTTGCTGAAGAGAGACGAGACACTTGTCCATCTCTGCACAGTGCCACCAGGTCCAAAATGAACCAGCCTCCTTCATTAAGATACTGGGGAAGATCCTACAGACACTGACAGTAACAATCCATTTGTCCAGTCCCCAAATTACCAGCCCCTGAACTGTGGCTTGCTCTTAAGTGACATGGCACACCACAATATTGCTGTGTAAGCAAAGCTGTTCATGAGGATTTGCATTCCTCAGGCCAGCTCTTAAAGACCGGGTCCTGAAGGCAGCAGAAAAATTAAAGACTTCTGTAAACTGGTGGCAATTAGCCTCCAAGTCATCTGTACTGCTTAACATGAAAGTTTGTCTTTCTAATCACCAGCTATAGAAATAAAACCGGTATGATAGTTTCAAACAGAAATCCCAGAGTTTTCTTTTGGGCGAAGGCTACCTTCTGGCTAGAAAACTGATGGCCCAGTAATGAGCACCTTGGGAATACCACGTAAGAATGTGAAAAAACTCTCTTGCCAGAATTCAGAAGTTAACATCATCTTCATCTCAGTTTTAACCTAGGGAAAAAAGTATCTTTGAAAGTGTTCCAACTAATGTTAAGAAATCCACCAAAACAACATTTTCCATCAAACATACTATGAACTCTGATATACAGGGAACCAATGTTATCTGTTAGACCCAGGAAGTGTTGCAGTAGTCACTTTTAATGAGGGAAAATAAAAGACCAGTGGGAACAGCATAAACCACTGAAAAATGCGCATGGCTAAAATCCTTGTCCACAAGCTTGTAGAAGAATAAACATCGAAGCACTTCAGGGTATTAGCAATATAAGATAGATTTAATCAAAAGAATATTTACATATGAATAACATAGCTTGCACACACTTATAGCCATCCACAGGAAATTAAATTAATTTGCAATGCAAACCAACTGGGGCAGCTAACGAATGCCAACAAATGATAAATACCACTAATGACAGAACTAAATTTAATTGGTTTAAAACAAGCTTAGTTGTTGGGGTTTTTTTAAGTGCTTATTGTACATTTTAAAGATTTCCTAAAGTCACTGTGCTACTGGTAAAGTGCCCAGTACAAGAACCCATCAGGGCAGGTTATGATCTTTGTGTTTCCTCATATTCAAAAAAGGATTAGCTTAAGCAGCAAAGGGGAGGGAAAAAAAAAACAACTTGGGAAATGTGATTAAAAACACATAGAAGCTGGGCAAAGTGCACTGCAGTCTGTTGCAGCTTGTTCATACCTACAGGGCATGAGGGCAATAACAGCACCACCTCTAGAAGTGCTCAGTGGCTGCATTCCGAATTCTCACTGGCACAGAGGAGTCTGAATCCATGATTGACCCTTCAGCCAACTTTGAAGCCCATTTGATGGCAGGACTCAGTCCAGAAGACCAGGCTAAATCTAGTCCCAGACAAACCTGACAGGCAGCACGTAATGTAGATATAAAGCCTTCAGCACCAACTGTTCTCATCTACTGTTTGGTTCACTGCTAGTGCACCAAATTACTAGGATATATAGATGCAGCCTAAAAGCAAGAGGGAAAGAAAATAAGTTCTCAAAGGGCTTCTTGCAGGTTGAAATTATATACAAAAGTCACAGAAACTGGTTATTGAGACCAGTACTGGTAACAGCTCATTAGCCACAAAACCAATGTAGAGACTGAAAATTATACAACTCACGAAACAAAGAGTAGATGAATATCTTCAGATGCATTTGCTCAGAGTAGTGGCAACTTTTTTCAACTAAACCAACATGGCTTCACTTCTTTTTCCAAACCCCAACACACACGTGAATATTTCAGCACATCCAGAACTCTACAACTGCAAATTGTGTTTCGAGCAATGTTCAGTGAGGGCAGCCCAAGATCACCCTTTCACTATGATTTCAGATAGGAATACTATTATAAAAATGAATGTATTTATCCAACATGAGGATGCCCTTCATATTTTTTCATATCATAGAAGCAGGAACTGCCCAAGACCTGTTGTAGTCAACAATTAATTGACTAAGATTTCCGGTCACAGCCCTCAGATTTAAACAACACTTCAGATGTGACAAAGAAATCCATCTTGAGTAATGTTTCCCAAACAAACATCAGAAAGTTAAAGGCATGAAACAGTATAAAGTATTACTATGATGTGTTATGAAGGAAACTATGCCCAAAACCCATTTGTTCATGAGATGCTTTCTATCCATTTTTACAGAAAGGAACTAAGTTACTGGTATGTTCAAGGCAATAAAAACTAGGGTTTGAGGCCCAACTAAGGAAAATAACTGAACACACCAAGCACTTGAACAGCACAAATGTGCATAAGCTTCTGCTCTATCTGCCCAGAAAATATTTCTTGATTCCTCTTGAGTTAATATGTCCAGCTTGTGAAATATCACTCAGAGAAATTAAAAGCACCCTCCCCCTCTTAATAATTATACCTTTCATTCATCAGTGGCATGCAGTGGTTAGGATTCATAAGAGCAGATCATGGAGCTGTCTTTTCCACAGTCTGCCATCTGAAAGCTTCTAATACCACACATCTCTATTCCTTTTGGTTAGAAGACCCAACAACACTTTGCTGCCATCTGGGACTCCTCATGACTATTTCGTGATCCTGTCAGGGTGCCACTTTGCTGTTATTGTTTATTATGGAGGATGAACAGCGAGCTCTGACACTGCTCTGTGTGTAGCTGCATGTCCTGTGATATCTGAGATATCTCCTCCTTCCAGAAGCTCTTGTCAGAGGAATGCAGGGGCTTATAAATAGGGTGTGCCACAGCAAAATGAAATACAATCCTTTGCAGTAAATTATGTGTGAACTTGATTATAACGCGTCCACTCATCCATAATTATTTAAAGTTGCAAGGAGGTTGATGTGAAGGCCTCTTTGTCCAACTCTATGACATTTAAAGAGGAAATACAACACTGTTGTAGTACAGTAATAACTGTTATTTAATATAGGTTGTGTTAAAAAACCCCAGTACTTAAAAGAAGAAGTGATGATTTTTTCAAAGCCCTCTTCGAAGAAGTGAAGCACTGCTCAAAATCATGATTGAATTTGTTCTGGTTAAAAACAAAACCAAAAAAATCACAAACAAACAAAAAAAACAAAACCAAACAAAAAAAAAAAAAAAAAAAAACAGAAAAAAAAAAACCAGAAAAAAACCCACCTCAAACATATGCATTAAAAGTATCTTGACTGCACCAAAACAGGTAAAAGTGCAAGGAGGGTTTAGTAGTTCATATGAATCTCTTGACAGAAACACTGTTGCCATAACAACAGCATATGAGAAGGATGAGGGGAAGTGCCAGAAACACATAACTTTAATAACTAAAAAGATCTAGTTTCAGATCTTCTCTATTAGATGCTACAGCTCATTTACCTCAGCTAAATAAGCACAGACTGTAAGGCAATACATTTCAAACCAGGAAGAATATATTTTTCTTTGCTAGTCCTCACTGTTGATATCTAAATACTTCAGAAAACATTAGTTATTATAGTACCCTTGTGAGGAAAGGGGCTCTGTCACTGCTGTTTGGAGTTAGGGTAAGTCAGAGAATTAATTAACCTGCCTCGAGTCATATTAGAAGCCTTCCACAGAAGCAGGACTGTATTCCATACTGATGCACTCATGTGTAACCTTACCTTCTGGATCCTTCTTTTCCCATCAGCGCTGAGCAAACGCTCAACCCCTTCCCCACGATTCAGAAAAAGGTCATGGATATTTTGGTAACAGAGAAAGCTCTGTACAGAATAACTGGTGTAGTGAGCATTAGGGATTCCCTCCTGTGTTTGTTCCAATTACAAAACAGGCTCCCCAGGTTCCAGTAAAAAAGCAAAGCTTTCCTCATTTGCACAAGCTGTACTTATTCAGAAGAAAATGCCTGGAATGGGATCTCCCTTTAAAGGGACAATTGTCTCCAGAACAATTTGCAAAGCATAAATTTATCATCTGCAAGACATTGCCTGGAAGAATTACTCCTCAGGACAAAGGCTGTTAAGCTACTAGTTTTTGGAGGGTTTTTTTATTTCCTTCCCCTCCCTTTTTGGTTTTCCTCTGGGGGCTGAGTTACCGTAGTTCTTTCTTTCCCCAGAGTTCCTAAATGCTATTATTATTCCTTGGATACATCTGACTCAGAGCCCTATAGCTTGCTTCCTAGCAGGTTTCAGCCTAGCCTACTCGACATAGGACAAATTCTTATAAATACTCTAATTGACTTTAAGAGTTTTACATGTTGCATGGAAGGCTGACTTTTAGCTATGACCCACTGTCCTTTATCAGTCTTCTTCCCTCAAAAGCATTTAGGATGTCACAAGGATTTTAGCAAGCTATTCACCAGGTTTCTGTTGAATATTCTTTATGGCCGCAGTAGCTTTGTCTTCTGCCTATCTGTCTTGTGGTCATGACTAGCTCCCAGATAATGTTTAAGTCAACTCCATCACGCATTTCTGTTGGTAACACAGCTGGATAATAGGACATTGGCATGTAGCAAAATCCAGGGTTACTAGTGCCTTTAACCCATAGCACTACTATGCTGCTGCTTTACAGATGCCACTAGAGAGAAGTATTAGTCAGTGACATGGCACTTCTGCTCACATTCCCTGTTCCCATCAGAGCCGTGGGCAGCAGAGCTCAAATCCCTGCTCCTGCTCGGGATGTTTGACCCCACGTCTCCCATCTCTTTGCAAATGTGCCACTCTGCAAGGCTTTACAGGTGGAGAAGGAAACCATAGGATATTTTCTAGGAGGACTTGGGCTGTGGTCCCTCACTCCCCAAAAAATATCCTGTGTGACCACCTTTCCTCCCCTGGAATACCAGTTCAGATCTCTTAGGAACAGATGCCCAGACCTGCCTCTTCACTAACAGAGAATCAGTGCAGCAGAGCCAAAATTGTGGCACATAGGTTCATTTACAAGAACAGACCATTCCATGAGTCTTCCTCTCTGCACAACAGGCAAGAGGAGCGACACAAAACACCATGGCCCTTCATTGTGTTCAGCTCACCCTACTCACATGCTCTAGTGCTGCAATGAAAAACCCATACTCCAATGTGAAGATAATTGGCAAATACTGTGTTCTGGACTAGTACAAGCCTTTAGATCATAGCTTTGAGTTCAGCTAATAGGAGCAACTACTTTGTCTCTGGGGAAAAAAAAATAATTTTTAAATAAATTAAAAACCTGACCTGAAAGGAATTCTACCAAGGAGAAAACAATGCTTTTTCTTCTGTAAATGGCAGCAAGTCACTGGCTTCTTAATTTCCCATATCATTTACTTGGTGAATCTAGTGACTCTCCATTATGCTCTAGCACTATTTTACTAGTTACATTTCCTCAAAATAGAAGAGTGCTAAATCCTCTTTTTCCTTTGGTGAGAGAACAGTGAGAATCTCTGGGGGTAAGTATAACCATCCAATCTCTTTGAAAATCTGACTGATCCAAATGTCTTTACAATTTTTTTGTGTTCAGTGAGACTCAGTCAAGGTCACAGAACAAAATATTCCCATAACCAGCATGGCTTTCTTTTTCTAGACCCCTACTCTAAAGACTTTAAAGTACCAGCTTCAATATTTCTCTTTGCTACATCTAATAGTACACTATTTTTCTGGCCTATTGCTTTTCCTCCATGTAAAATTTATCCCAGTCTAGTTTTCTAAACTATTGCTACTCCCCTTGAACTTACATCATTTGCATTTTTTTTTCCCTAAATGATGACAAAACCCACCAAAGGTCTGTGGCAGGGCAGGTGTAATGCCAGACCCCAAGTTTTTTTGTTGGTCTAGATTTTCAATTCATGAAGTTTAATGAGAACTAAAGTGCTCCCTGAAAATTATGCACTGTCTGGAATTCTGTGGAAAAGGGAATAACCTGCATATTGCTTCAGCATCTATTTTTGTATGTATTTGCCAATGTGCTAAAGTAAACAAGTTGCACTGGGAAGACAGATGTTTGTGCAATGAAAAGGTCTCTTTCAAACCCCTTTCAGCAGGAACCCAAGCCCCAAGGACAGCAAATTGTTTATCCCTTCTCCCTGTTTCTTATGCAGCATTATCCTGGAAGAACACTCATATATTGGCCAGTAACATCGCCCCTGGAGCTCAGGCACAGCATGTTCCCACTGCAGAGAACACCCTTCTCCTGACCCTGATGAATGATTACAGAGCAGCTCTGATTCAGCACTGACTTTCCTGCACTGCATCATTAAGCTGGAACACAATAAAACACCGTCCACAGCTCTCAGCATCCTCCACCCCGATAAAAACTAGTTTTCTGCTTCCTTATTAAAAACCACCTCTGCAGTTCATAACAGCAGCACGTTGGGTGCTTTATTCTCCTCAGCAGATTCACCTTTACACAGTAACTTTATCTGTGCCCAGACAAGGGAAGCCTTTGAGTTAAATATCCAGTCTTGCAAGCTGCATGCTTTTCCAGAGCACTTACTAACTTTGTTTCAAGCAGCAATGACCGAAGTTCTCATCCGAACCCCATCACACTCCAGAACAATGAAATCACAGATGCTGATTATGGTTTTGTAACCTCACTACCATGAACCCATCTAAAACACAACCTTTCTGAAAAATATTCTACAATGACATAGTATACAGTGTATGAGGGAGGTTAAACATCCTTTATTATACAGAAGCAATGAACAACTACTAATGCCTTCCAGAATCTTCCCAAGGGCAGCCCATAGACAGTATGATGCCTGTTAAAGGAATACATGGGTCCTAAACTTCTGCACATGAACTCTCTGAATTTACCCCCATGGCCCCACTTTTTAATATAAATTCAACAAGAAGATTTCATAACAGTTTTCACGTAGATCACAGAAGGGTGCCAACACACTAAATTATCTCACAGCCATCACACCTCCCTCATTTACACCTACTCTGAGCTGGGAGAACTTCAAGACTTGCGTATTGGGGCTTATTGTAAATGTCAGTCACCAAACTGCTCATCTCTGCAGTCAGTGCAATGCAAGTCTTGCAAAATTGATGGATTCTGATCTCTTGTTTTCCCCGTATCCTCCAATACAACACACTATCTGCAACAGGCAATAGGGAAACACACAAGGTCACAGAAAACCAACAGGGTGGTTCAAAACTATTGCTGCCTCATTAGCAGTATTTGAAAGCAGCATTAGCATGAAGCAAACAGTAATTAGATACATCTTTTCCTTATCCTGCCAAGAGGCTGACTGCCTCTAAGTGGGATGAAAGAAAGCATGATATCTCCATTTCATAACCACAGGGAGCAGAGACCAAGAAATACATGCCAGAAGGAGTGTAGTTTAAAAGACGTGTAGATCCAGTACTATGAATAAAAGTTTCTCCTGAAATTCCAGTTCCTGGAGTCCAGTTCTTCACTCAGACTCACAACTTTCATTTTCTCTATAGAATAAAAGTTTCTAAAAGCGGGAAGTCAAAGCTCAGTAAACATAGAAAGTAAAGTATGGTTACAACATTTAACCACGTTTTCAGTCTAATTTTTTGTTTAACCTGCGTCAGGTTAAAACAAAGGGGGGGTGTAACAATAGTAGAAAAGTGCAAGTATTATTACAGCTTTGTATACAGAAACACTGATCTGGTCACTCTGATACTTTCTCTAACAGAAGGAGAAGTATGGACAGACTTAAATCTCAACAAGAAAAAAAATTATCAATTGTTTATAGAAGTTCCAAAGATTCAGGAAAGCAAAATAAAAAGATACAACACAACACTGTGTAGGTAAAAATAACAAAACCCATAATAGAGGCTTTTCAAGTACGCTTACATTTCTAAACCCAACAGACATCAGTTCATAAATACACATCACATCTTCCAGCATGAAAAAATCAACAAAACAGGAGCTGAAAAATCTACCCAAAAAACTACAGGCATAATATTAATCACTTACACTTGAGTGTATGTGCCCTGTGCGACACCCAGTGTGAATTCAAGTCATATCTCTTCCTTGTCCCTCTGAGATGGGGAACAGGTCCTCTCTGCCCAACTCTATGCCACACTTACTTGCTCTGTTGCAAGGCCTGGATACCTCCAAAAGGGATGTTTACGACTAGCAACCTACCCAGAGGTGTCCAGTACCTTCTTACACAAACACACCATGTATCCTGTGTCCCAGAGTTGCAAGAAAAAAAAAAAAAATCATTAAAACCTTTGCATAGAATAGGTGAGAGTTTTAACATTTCTTTGACAAAATAGTTAGCAACTGGATTATGAGTAGAAATCCTGCCACGAAAACCCTCGTTGACTGCAGAGACATGGAAGGTGGTACTAAATGCCCCTTCTACAGAACATGGAGCAACTTCAGGTGTTCTGCCCATTCTTTCATTAACTTAGACAGGATTTTATGGAGGATTTCTTGTCATGAGTGTTGTTGACAAGATCTTTCTGTACTTTTTTTATTTTTTCTAAATCAACATATCCATGCCATTTTACAGCTGGATAAACGAAGGTTCAACAAGGAACTCAGGTCCAGAGTTGACAAAAAGATATAGATTCCCTTTCCCACATGGCTTGGTCATGCTTTCTTCCTCAGCAGGGATCAGAGCAGGCCTGATAAGGCACCACACTTGGTCCCTCTCACAGCAAACCATGAAGGCTTAGGTAGACTTTGATTAGACCACCCAGCTGTGGAGACTGAAGCAGCCCTATTCAGGCAGTGCTGACTTCCTGCAGGCACAGCCCCAGGGACCTCTGAGGCACTTCTGCATCACAGATTTGAGATATGAGCTTGACTTCACAAGAGGTGAGCGTCCAACATAGCTCTGCACACACACCGAGGGAAGGCGGTGGTTTCCATGGCAATGCTCATCTTAAAAGAGCTTTCAATTCCCCCACCCTGCTCCTCTCTGCCCTGTATCCCAGGCACGCATCTCTCCCTGAGCATGCTCACTAAAGGAGTACTTCAACATGCAGGGCTTTCTGCCTTCCTTCTGCTTGCAGGATTCCCAGGGGTACCCAGGAAGGCAGAGGAACCCTTGGGGACGTGCCTGAATTTTTCAGACACGATGAACAATTAGATGATGAAAGCCCCAGAGGGCTTGAGAGGATGGAGATATCTTAACTATGAGCAGTTCCAACTTCATGTTCCATTTTACAATGAAAAAACACAATGGACTTAACACCCAGGCTAAAGTCCCTCTGATACAGCAAAACTCAAGGATGCAGTCAGTGGTTTGACATCTCCACACGCCATTTGTTCACTCATATTAGTGTCCATATTCTCATTCCTCTTTTCCTGCACTAGGAGGGAGTTCTAGCCATTCAAAAGTTAAACAGAAAAACCCTCCACTGTCTGTTTTTATGCAAAGTATCTGAAGCTGTTCTACATAGTGCATGCTTCTACATGTAGAACTGTGTGGAGAGGCAGAAGAGGACAGAGCTCTTCTGAGGTCCAACATGTCACGACACCTTTTGCAAGTTACTGATATGCTGCCATTACTGTTTCCAAAAACCAGATGTGTAGGGGTGAAAAGAGTTGGTCTACGCCTCCTCTGCAGAGTACATGGAGACCTACAGAAAAAAACCATGCTAAGTGTTACAAAGTGGATGCCTTTCATCTTTCACACTTAGTGATTGTACAAAGCAATGTACACTTTCACAAATGCAGCATGCATACCCCAAACAGGAACTGATGTCCTGTTCATGGTACCCAAAGTTATCACATTTTACTAAAGCTGCAGTATATTTCTTAACATGTCTTCATTTTGCTGCTGCTGAGTCGCAGGTAAGTGATGTTTATGTCAGAGCCCCCTTTCCTCTGGTGGCTCTACTTCCTTTAGTCCCTCAGTCGTCTTTTGCCAGAAATACCCTGTGGTCTGTTGCCTCCCCAGTTTTCAACTCTCTTGCCTTTTATTTCTAGTTATGTGAAGAATAAATGGGACCTGTATTTTTACAGGGAGCAAAGTGCTTGGGTGTGCAGGTGGCAGACTGTAGACCGTGGAAATGCAGTGATGCTCCATCTCAGTCTGTTTCAGTGACTGATTACACAGCACAAGACATTATCACGCAGCATCCAGATAAGAATCTGATCAGCAGCACCCTAGAGAGGCATCTGCCACTGCCACCATTTGCTGCACTTCTGGGGGTGCCAGCACTCAACAGCAAAATAGTAAAGCCCAGCAAAGCTCATGCATCACGCAGAAACACCCCTGGAGAGGACACAGCCGTGTTCATAGTGAATTCACTTTCAGCTCTGAGTTTCCAGACTGGCAGAGTTGAGGTCTGAATACTGATGCTGCAGTGAGAGAGAAAGAAGGGGAAGGGACTGTACTATGCACATAAACACATGAAGATAAATATTTTCTTGAGAAGAAAACCCATAGGCTAACAGTATGACCAACAGCAAATCACAGCTGAAAGTAAATGTTAATATACTAATTATTTCCATAGCAAATCTGTTGGCTGGTTTCTTTTGTGTGCTCAACTCCGAAGCAATAACTAGCAATAAAATCTCACCCCACCTTCCCATAATGCAGGACATTTACAGAAGTTGCCTCAATCAGTACAGTCAGAGGTCACTGAAGACTTGCTTCGTCTCGAGAACTTGCCTTCTAAAACAAAAGCAGTGTGCCTTCCAAGCACAAGCTGTACCCTAGCTGGCATAAAGCTAGGGTGCCAGATTTTGATGTATAATAATCTATACTGATGGATAATGCTGAGTCATTTCACAACTAGCTACAAAGGTGGTGTTTGGGATGGGCAAAACGGGTATCTACTCCCAAATCAGCATGTAAGACGTCAGTTTTTATAAATCATTAAAACCCCACAACATAAAATCTCTCCAATTTTACTTCTTCCTACTCATCTTATGGCACTGCAGCTCCCATCCAGATTTGATCTTTCAGACAGCATAGCAGTAGCTATTCTGGAAAATGTCAAAAACATTTCATATCTCCTCAGCTTTAGTGAGGATAATACAGCATTTGCATTCTGTGTCATAATGACCTGAGCTTAAAACCTTGCAAAAGAATAACCATAAACGGTAATTTGAATGCTATAAAGTTGATCCTTCTCTATAATTTGCTTTCAAGTAAAAGGAATATGTATTCCATTAATAAGTTTAAGAGATCTTAGTTAAGGACTAGAGGAACAAAGTGACTGATCTATATTCACACAAATAAAAAAGTGAAAAGTAGCAGAAGTAGATTTTTGCTGAAGAGCATTAAATTTTTTTTTTTTGACACATCGGATCTACCTTTTGCTTTCCAAAAGTTTTACTGTCCCCTTGAAAACTGAAGTGAAAAATGCACCAAAAATAGTTTCCATAAATAATGCTATCTGTCCTTAATTCTACATTTTGAGATTTAAGATTCCCCTGAAGATACTTACCCAGAGAAATTAAATGTTTTTATTCAACAGGAAGTAGTTTTTCTAGACAACACATCTGCCACAACAAAAAATCCACAATCCCTCAACTCCCTCCCACTCACAAACAGGTTTCCCAGCAAAAAAAAAAAAAGCCCTGGATGAATGTCACAGGCTCTCGTACACAGGCGAGCTTCAAGTAGTTTGCAGAAGAAAGCTGTATCTTGGCACTGCAGGATGAACTCCATCATGGAGCATCAGCTTTATAGGACAGGAACAGACAGAGATGATTCTCCTCATTACAAAACTTGTCACGGCACGACACAAAGTCTGCAGAGAACAGAGCAGTGTTCAGGGGAGAATCAAACACTTATCTACTCTCCGTTTCTGCTCTGTAGCATAAAAGAGAGCCGTCTACATGCAGTTTCACCACAAACAACTGTTTGCAAGATAAGAGCCCCACATAAGGTGGGATATGAATTACAAGGGAGAAGGAGCAGCAGGAGCAGCACTCATAATCTGTGTGGGTTTGGTAACAGCACATTGAGTTATCCTAATAATTTTATACTTGAGAACTGCTTTACTAATGCCCGGCACAGACCTTCCCAGAGCTGTACATACTCTCTCCTAAGTCAACTTCCAGTCTGACAACTCTCATTTTCAGAAAATAACTTTGCTTTTTGCAGTAACTTGAATGACAAATTTGCAGTGTCCTCAATCACCTCCATGTTACAGATTCGCGGTGCATTTTGCTAAACTAAGTTGCATTGAGCTTGATGACTCTGGCATAAGAGCTCCTAACGTCATATAACAGCAGCTTTTTATATTAAGTCAGATTCTCCTGTGGTAGAAATTTGACACAGTTCACAGAGAAGGTCAGCACAGGAGGTGAATCGATTTTATTAACAATGGACCAAGGTCAAACATTTTTCGTGCTAGAACTGAAAGTAACTTTGGGTGCAAAACAAAATCTGTTGCCTCTAATTTTCACTTGTTCTTCTTTACTAGCTTAGGTCTGAGGTAATACTTTCTACGGAGGGAGGGGGGACAGCACTCCTTTTAGCTAAATTTGACTTCCCCCTTTCAGAAATTGCCATAATTGTTAATTATGACTGTGCACATATCAGTATGCTTTCCTAAGAATGTTTTTTGTGTAAAGAGGTAAGCTAGCTCCCTACCTCATGCACTCATCTGCACTCCAGCTCCATTATGAAAGCAAACACACATTTTTCAAAGCAGCTGACACAAAAAAAAAAAAAAAGTCTTGGGCCCATTCCCTGGCAGCCAAACTTGATAGATTACCAAATCATCTAAGCTTCATCCAGTCTGTTTGCTTTACTGAAAAATGTTTACTTTTACATTAGAGAAGAAAAAAAAATAAAATTAAGAAGTCTTATTAAAAAAATGCAATCTAGAACTAGATTATTGACCTTGGGCAAAAAAAAAAAGAGAGTACAATATTTCTGTATTTTGGTTAGACACATAACTGCTCATATAATTTTGACTGCTAACATTCAATTTTATGTCAGGTTATGGGGGGAAAGGGACTTCAGTACAGAAAACAAATATCCTCTTAAAACAGCTATTTTCTGCATCTATTTCCCATCTATTCCCTCTTGGAATTGCAAATTCAGATTATGGCAATGTCTTCCACATCTAAGCAAGGACAAAAGAGTACTTAATGTAAGGCTAAAAAAATCTGATAAAAATAAATAACCATGGTGGGGGAAAGGGGAGGGAAAAAACACCACAAAATACTCAGTAAGGAGAGAAAATATCCAGAGGACAAATGCTGAGGGGAAAAAATTCAGAAAGCTCCAGTGTGCAATACCATAGATATGTGCAACCACTTTTTACCTAAACTTTTCCTCTCACACTGATTCTGCACTTGTACAGAAGGGTATAAAAGTATAAGCTTATCACTGGAAAGGGTACTTATAACTGCAGGCCTGTGAGCAGAATATAGCTACTAACTTAAAGTACAAGACCTCCTGAGTCACATCAGAGGCAGAAAGGTGTATTTCCTTCTGCCTCAATGAGGGAGGACTCACTGAAGTCCAAGGGAGCCCACCAATCTCATCGGGCTCCAGGCTGACTATGATAACCATGAAGAAGCCAGCAGAAAAAAAAAAGAAAAAGAAAAAGAAAATTAACTAAACTGAAAGTCAGAGTCAAGTTTTGACCTCCACCGGAAAGTGTTTGCTTCTCTGTATGTAACTGAGCTCTCACTGACTTACTGGCAAACACAGACTTTTCAAGACGTTACCTTTATTTGCAGCCTTCAAAACTAGGAGTCAGTCCTAAGGGACTGACTCACAAGTTGTCTGGGCCATTTACATCCTCCCCCAATGCTGCAAATAAGACTGTGTTCTTTGTGAGGCCCCTACTTCATGTCTTTTCCTCTGGAGCAACCAGAATGGATTGGCTGTGACACTCAGCTTTGAAGTGCTGTCACTCACCAGCTCTCTGTCAACACAAGGTCATGCCTTAGCAGCTCCCATTTTCTCTCCTTTGTTTTCTTTCAGTAGCCAAGACAGACACCAGCTAATACTTGCTACAACAGCCACTTAATTCCACCTGGAATTACCCCTTCCCTCAAACTACTGCCAAAGGGACCCATTTGACCAGATGCCTAGGAAAGGTACTAAAAAACCAGGGGTTTACGTCTTGGAAAATGTGAACAGGAGGTCACGTTTCTGATGAGAAGAGCTAAGGACGTGTTCTCTCTTGGAGGCTTGCATGAAGCACAGCAGTGATAAAGAAATACTTTCGTACTTGACCTTAAATAACTTTCAAATAAAATTGTGAAACAAAATTTAAAACATCGCAGTCTACAAACAAGAATGAATTCAGTGCCCATGAAACACTTGGATGACGCACGAATCTAAACCATGTATTTCATTCTGACTTCTAAGAGTGATACTCAAGTTTCCAACAATTTTAAGACATGATACTTGGCAGACAATGCTGTTTACCAAGTCCTCAAAATGGTTCATGATGCTGGTTGAAGAGAGAAATCCATTTATTTTGCTCCTCAAAAGGAGATTAGATTGTAGTATTTTTTTTTACTCTATAAAGCGCCCACTGCTGCAAAAGTCTGCACCTCTGCTCCACATAAGCTTGGTAAAGATGGGAAATAAATACACAGATCAAAAAGTGCCTTGACTTCCAAGCTTCCTAAGGAACTCTGTTTCATTTAGTGTTTTCAGAGAGGAGAAAGAGCCTGTGGTTTTTTCCACTGGCTCATCTCAGCACAGTGGAGTAAGGTGGTATGGAAAGTGCACAGCCCAACTAATTAACTTTCTCCAATTTCCAATGATGCATCAAATCCCTGAGCAAGAAAACAGTGTTGAGTCCCCATCCTCATACTCATCTCTTCTCAGTACTATAAATCATGTCACTTGACTGGAATAGGCTGAGAGTAAGAAAGTGATTATGAGGGATGGGAAAAGAGCAGCCGAGGGCTGAAAGTAGAGAAGATGGAACAGGAGGAGAGTGACAGCAGCAAACCCATGGACAAGAGCAGAGTAAGGTGCACTGAGCTCTGGATTGATTTCAAACACTGCCTGGGGCAGCTGCAGCTGACACTGCGGGCTGTGCAGCACAGAGAAATCCTCCCACAGCCCAAGGTTCTGCAGCAGTTATGGAATCTGCACCAGGTCACGAATCAAAGAGCAATCCTCATTCCCACACATCTGGGCACAGAACCCCAGCTGGCACCAGCCAGCTTCTCAGACTCTGAAGGCTGCAGCCCAGGATACATGAATCCAGGGAATTAACCTGGCAGCCCGTGTGGGAAGACAGGAGGTGGAGAAGGAAAGTGGGGGGAATCCAATTCATGATATTTCAGTAGCTAGAGGCTGGCACAGTATTCTGTACTTCGCTGCTTTCTTTCTAGAAGAAAAGCCATCTGTCTTTTGCTTGATAGCCTAATTCTCCCCTAGTTCAATCCTGTTAAATTCTATGTTAAAATTCTACTGAAGATATTTTTGGTATGGCAGTTGTGGGGAGAGGGGATGGTTTTGTTTTGACATGGAAAGAATAGATACATAACTTTTTTCTTAAGCTACCATCACAGCAACATGACTAGATAAGTAGATTCTGTGCCTTAGCCTGTATTATTCTACAGTTCTCTTCATAAGGTACTCAGATTTTTTAGTTCCTGTCTCCTGAGATATTAAAAATGCAGCTCTCTGGTCCATTATACCCCATAAAGGATTTTTTTTAACGTAGTCACCAAAGAAACTGTTAAACTATGACCTCCCTCAATGGTACTGTCTGATCTTTGCTATCCCCACTGTGGTAGTAACTACCACAGGAATTCCCTAGGGGATATCCCCAGAGGTCTTTCCTGCTGGAATGGCTCAGAGGAGGCTCCAGGCACCCCCTGGGAGCATTTGGGGTCAGGTCTGCAAAGGTCAAGCACTAGAAGAGTAGCTGGCTCATCGCAGCAGCTGCTCTGCAGAGGCCACACATCACCCTTCAGCTGAAGGCACATCAAACATCCCAGAACAGGCTACTCTTTCTTTAAACACCAGAACAAAATCAACTAAAAATGCCCAACCCACACCATCTCACATAAAACCGAACAAAAGCACCCACACAAACATCCCCTGGTGCAGGACATACAGGCACCAGGTGATATGGCTGACACTGGAGATCCTAGGGCTGTGAAAAACTCACCAATGGGCAGATAAAAATAAATATAAAGCCAAGAACTGTGTAGAAGTGGGTATTACCCATTTCAAGGGTAATAAACAAAGAACATTTATCCAAAAAATCAAATACACACCATGTATACAGTTAACTTAGACATAATGTGGACATGCAAGACAGGGAAGAAAAAGAAAGGTATGAATACTTGTCGAAATTGCTTTTAAAAAGACACCATGTTCCTCCCAGGGATGATGATTTGAGACAGTCATAACCCACTGTGAACTCTTCACCTCTGCCTGAGCCAACCTTAGGACCCAGAGAGTTTTCAGAAGGCCGAAATCTCAGCAGAGAAGGGGTAGGCACTAGGAAGCCTCAGTGAGTTGTTCCTAGCAGTCATTAAATCACACCACCACCAGTGTTCATGTGCTCCAATATTGTTTTGAGAAAAGGCAACACAGCAGCCATCTATATATTATGGATTTTAAAGCTTCATTCCTCAACCAACATGCAGCAGAGATGGAAAAAAAAGTCCATTTGGGGAAAAAAACTTCAGAAACCAGAGGGGAAAAAAAAGCTGAAAGGAAGCTTTGAAAATAACTTTTTCTGGATAAAAGTGACACCAACAATAAGATGTGATGAATGAAAGGACATAAGGTCAAGTGTTAAAGGAAACCTGCAGCCATTTCTCTCAGTCTAAGGGTTCACAAGGCAGAAAATCTGCTCAGACTGTAAACAAGCTGTCAAGTGCAAAGTTTTTTCATCCTTTTAAAAAGAAAATTAAAAAAGGACATCATGCTTTTGAGTTAATGGTAGCTATCTTCAGAAAAAAGGGTCTAACAGGTAAATGACTGTTATAATAAATATCTTTTGAATTCTGTATTGCCCTATCACCATTTTATCCATGCCAACAAGCTGTTCTTATAGACTCAAGAAAGTTTTATACCCACTTTCTGCCAAACACCTTTGACAACTGGTAGTTTTACCACGTTGCAACCCACATGCCCATTTTACGGCTGTTATTACTTTATAAATTGACCATTGCTAGAACATGAACATCTTGGTATCCTCTTTACAGAAAATGGCTTAATATCTTGCAAGCAAAAACTTCAAGTGAAATTCAAATATAAAAAACCTCACATAAATGTCATGTTGCCCTCTCAACTTTATTAATTCCTCAGTGCATTTCTAAGCAATTTTATGTTGTGACTTGCTTATTTAATAACGTCTCATATGTTCATTCCTCAGAACTAAAAGTAATAATTGCTTTCATTTAGTACAGTATCTCTCTATTTACTCGCAACTTTATTGAAATAGACAAATTGGTTAAGAAATTGTCACAAAACTTTAAGTTTGATGAAATAAGCACTGAGAAGGCTTCCTATCTAGAATGGTATACATTTTAAAAAAAAATTTTATTACATGAAGAATCGGGTACTGGAAGATCTCACAATAAAAATAAGGGTCATCTTAGCGTGCTTGAAAAACAGATATAGGTTCCATAAGCCCCTTCTTTATATCTTAATATCTAATAAACCTTAGTGTGAATCCACTAGACTTCACTGTACCTCTACAAATCTTGGAAAGCAATGGACATTCTACCTCATACTTCTCAAAAGAGGAGCAATTTAGGAAAATTGAATAACAAAAATGAGGACCAACACATCTCCCTAGACACACTTGTTTTTTCATCACACATATTATTCTTCCACTCACAGAAGCATCTGTGATTTAGCTTAATCTTAGGAAATTCATAAATTGCCTGAATGAAATGAAATGACAATGCTTCTCCATCAATTAGATCCCATTTGTCTGAGCACACCCATCAGAACAAATGGCCAGATGTTTACATGAGCCCCATCTGGTTTGGATTCAGTAGCCAGAGAGAACTAATGCAGGTAGAATAGTATTTCCTTTCATTAACTATGAAGAGCGTTATTCATCCAAAATACCTGCCTAATATTTCTCTCAACGTATTTTCTTCATTTTGCTAAAATCATCTTATATGAGCTTGACATCACACGGCCTGTCGTCACCACCGTTTTTACCATGGCAACCCATTATCCTACACAGTCACATGAACCAAAGCTGAATGTGGCACTGTCCCTATGCATATGAAGTTTTAATTTAGGTCAGTATTCAGTGCTGCCAGCTAACAAAGTGCAGTCTCAGGCTGCCTCTAATCTAGAGCACAAGGAGATGTGCACAGTATGTACCAAGGCAACTTATGCGAGGAGGTGTTTTCACAATGCCACAGGGATGGAAAAACATCAGTTACACATCTCAATTTAAACTTCTGATTGCATTTTTCTCAACTACTTTAGTTACATTGCCATTTGTGATGGAAGCGCTTCTGGATGAGCCTCGTAGGGCTGCCAAAGACTCCCATGTAGGTACAACTGGAAGAGCACAGATCCTTCTCTCTAGGCACCTAAACAAAAGACCAAATGCAAACCCTTAAATTACACTCCTGAAAACCCAGATGTCTTATTCTTCTGCTCAAGGGAAGTAGACAATTTTTAACCTAGAGGTCCAAACAAACTCATATCTTCCACTATAAAAATTAACCTCAGTAGTATAAAACCACTCCAAATTCTCAGAAAATCCAAATCCTCCAAATATTAGGAAACCTTTGGTTTTGCCTGGCACTTCTGTAAGATGTCAGGAGCTGTCATATCTTTTCAAGACTGACGTGACAGGAGTTGTGGGACAATATGAGCTCAGCACCTGCAAACTACAGAAGTGAGAAGGCATTGGCTCAAGCTCAGTACTATTTCCAGTTGCCCCACGGTAGCTCATTATTTGTTCCTAGATGGCTCACTGCATCACTGAAGGAAAACTGAGGAAGAAAGTTACTCAAAGGACAGTCACAAAAGAGTGAACCCTTAGCCACGGAAGAAGATAAAGTGAAACATATTTAAAAAGACTGAATGACTAGTAGGTATTTGGAAATTGAAGTTATCACACTGAAACAAAGTTATACAGCTCAAGGATTTTGATTTTTGGCACAGAAAACAAAATGAATTCTCAGAATTTCCAGAGGGTCATTTGAAGAATGAAAATCAGAAGTCTAAAGTACATGATCCCAAGAGAGCAACTCACTTGACCTTCCATTTCTCATCATGCCCAGGGTTAGGAAAATCTTTTACTGTCTTTCCTATGTCCTCAAGAGGAAAGCAAAACACTGATTCTGTTTTTTGGGCAAATTCTCAAAAGCAGTTTCACACTAGAAAACTCTATAAATCCCCTTTGCTAGGGAACCCTATGGGCTTTTTGTTGTTGTTTTGTTTTTAAGCTTCATTTCCTTTCCAATTTCTCCTTCTTGCTCCTTTTAATCACAGTGCAATCTGCAATTATCAGAGTGGTGCAGATGAGTGCTCTCCATTTACAGAAGAAAACTCCAACTCAAAACCTTCACTGAGATTTCCAATCCCCTGTCACACTGCCCCCTTACTCAGAGCACTCAGGGTGTCCAAATGAGCTTTAGCTGAACTCCAAATAAACCAGTAATACCCAGCTCAGAACACAAGCACTGGGTAAAAGGGAAGGTGTAAAACTGAGACACTAGGACAAGATTTTATCAGTACAACAATATGTAAATACATCATTAAGTTACAGTGTATGGGAGCAAAGTCAGGAACAAGTCCATCTACTAAAAGAAAACAAAAAACACACTCCTTAAAGGTTGTTTGTACCCTCCTCAGACCTGCTGCTCATGGCACCAGGCCAGAAACTGCTGGTACTGAAACTTAAGATGAGACTTTCCAGTCCAAAGTGCCAAATGTCACCATAATTTTCTAAAAGTGCCCTTGTAATGATCAAGAAATTATACTATTCTTTCTGCAGTTTACTACTGTGCAAAGAATATGCTGCATCTGGTATGCTATTTTTACATTAAAAAATATTTTTATATTAAAAAATGGCTGGTGAGCCATTTTTACAGAAATTACTGTGTCAGGGGAATTCTTTATCAGAATGAGTGCTGAAAGTTCAATTCGAAAGCAGCTTTCACTAACGGGGGCATCTCTCAGGGTAGCAAAGACAAGCCCTTTCAGGTCTTTTTAAAGGCTCACACATTGCCACAAATTTAATAAGAATAGATCAAAGCACTCCTAATAAGCCATTGAATTTCAGCCCTCGGTGAAGCTCCTGAGAGCGACGATACATCTACAGAATTGCAGCGTTAAGGATTTAGACTCATCTCCACCAAAGAGTAATTTGATCACACCCAAAAGATAATTTTGCATTGTGCCCATTTGTCTCAATGAAGTCACAAGGAAAAAGGAAAGCACAAGATAAAAGACTTCAAGGAGGAGACACCTGTGAAATAGAGATTGTAATCAGTGAAAGAAACCTGAAATCAGCAACACTGAATTGGTTGTTCCCTCGGTCACAGCTACGCAGTATTAATAGCTTCAAAAATCTAAAGTAAGACTAAACCTTTAATTATGGTACACTGTCTTCCTGCTCTTGAGAAACACTACCAGTTTACTTTGGCACTCCTAAGGAGCATGAATCCAACCCTTTGTCCAGCCAGAGGGCATTCAGAGTGCTAAACAAGGCACGGGTGGTACTTTGGCCAAAATAAATGGATGGGTTTCTCTCGGAGTTCCTAACTTAAGCAGACAGATACTCTCTCTTACTCCCTACACTTTCTCATCCTCATGCAGACCATGCTGGAACAGCCAAGCCAGGAAGATTTAGCAGGGCAGACACTGTTCTTTTTGAAGGTACAACAGACATAGGCACCATGAATATTTTTAACAGTTGTTCAAATCTTAAGAATGCTGAAAAACTGTTCTTCAAACATACCAGAATTCCCATTGAACAAGTATCTCCACAGCTCTTGAAGATAATTAGTTTTGTACCTCTTTAACAAGCATCACGAACATAACCCAGCAATCCCCCGGTCTTTAAGAAATAATTATGTAATTCCAACTCATCTATTCTTAAAAGAGACCATATTGGCAATTTATAAAGCTCTTCATTTACAGACAACAGACAATGAAAACTTACCCTATACGGTAATTATGCTTCAGAGTTTCAATGCCTTTATTCAGTCTGAGATGTCCCAGCCTAAATGTCCAAGGCCTTATGGAAAATTGGGATTTGTACCTCAACTTCATGGTAAGACATGGCATGATATAGAATCTCCACAAGACCACAAAAAATATTATGCACATCACTGTACAACATCAGTGATGCTTCAGGGAAATGTTCCTCTCTCTCCTGTTTTCTGACCCCTCTGTTTGGTTCACAAGAAGGCACCTTTGCTTCACAATGCATCCAAAACCTCATCTCTAAGATGATCACAGCTTTCATCAGTATTTTCCTTCATTTCTCTGAATTCAGTTTCTGAGTTTCTTTCTGTGTTTGGTGCCC
>JAYRBT010000114.1:17414105-17427582 GCA_036023395.1 Myiotriccus ornatus
ATGATCACAGCTTTCATCAGTATTTTCCTTCATTTCTCTGAATTCAGTTTCTGAGTTTCTTTCTGTGTTTGGTGCCCTTCCTAACTGCAGAACAACAGGCAACATTTAATCACAGAACACAGGTACAGATTAAATACCAGTACCAGATTTTTGTTCTTATACAGGAAAGAAGAAACAAAACACAGTTTGTTTTATCTATAGTATGTAATTTAAAATTAAGTAAGGGCCAGAAAATTGCCTGGTAGAAGCACAAACTCTATTTCCTTTAGACTTGGATTTTTCTTCAATTTCCAAAATGACAATCAAATACAGAGGAATGTAAGGAGGACACATAATCAAGTTCCAATTTTTCTAGAAGTGACAGGCAACCTGACACTTGTGTATCGTGAGCTGAAATAAAACTTAACAAAAATCAGAAGGGATGATCTCTAATGGCAACCTCTAATGTTTGGTTTGGGGTTTGTTCCTCTCTCCTGCAAAAGGGCAAGAGCTTCAGATTTGCCGTAGCATTTGATAAAGGATGAACTTGAAGCCAGATTAGCTGTGCAGATGTCTGTTTTCGTTGTTTCTTCATATTATATGTAAATTAGTCTGTACTCCCAGAAGTCAAAGCTACTATATTTATATGAAACAAAATCCAAATCCTAACAGCACATCCTGTATTAGAAATTTTTCTCCCCAGTACTCGACCCTTCAGCCTAATCTCCTCCGTGTGAGATCAAAATAGGAGGAGACAAAAGGCAAGAACTTCCACAGTTTGCTAACACCCAGAACTGTTAAGAGCCACTTTAGTCCCTGTACAGGGCTAAAGACCCCATCTGTTTTAAGAGCCCATCTGTTTTTCTACATTTAATCAACCACAGATGACCCTTGGTCCTTTCTTTCCTACAAGGGAAGACTTTACTCCTCTGAAGATCCTGGACGTACTGAGCACCCAGAAGATCTCCCTACCTAAAAGGAAATTTTCAGCTGGCCAACAGTGGGGGTTGTTTGCTGGGTTTTGGGTTGAGTTTTATTTGGGGAGGAAGGGACCTTGGGGTGGTGGTATCTTCGTTTATTTATTAAATGCAGACTTACTTGTACCAAGGGCATAGGTTACATAAATTGTTTTGTCAGCAGTGAAACCACTGTAAATTATCACCAATATCAGCTGATAGTTCTTTGCACAAAATTGTCCTTGTGTCCTTCCACGGGTTACCACATTGTCAGACCTGCCATCAGAAGTATATAGTAATTTTTAAATGCTATAAACAAGAATAAGTAGATATGTGGATTTTTTCCCTGAACATGTATGGCATACACATGTGAAAAACAAATCCAAATTGCCAGGGTAGCTTTTCTTCAGAGTAGGGGGATCACAGACTGTGTCTCAGGAAGGGCTCATATTTGAATCATTACAACGATGCAAGAAGATGGCAACCCTTGTGAGGACAGAATGAGTGACTAGCATTACCCAGACCTGTTGTGGTCAGAGCAATCCTATCTAAACAAAGGTTCTTCTCCCCCCTCCCAGTTTCACAGCTCACACATACACATATGTTGTTGAGCAAAGATAAGCTATTACTGCAGCAAGACACTGGTAACAGCACTTTCATGCATTTTCCATGCTAATAAAAGTCACCAGATAATATGAAAACATGAGAATTGTATTTTGGATGCTTGGTTTTCACAAGAGGTATATCTTAACAGCTGGTGACTTGAATTACATGTAGATATACAAAATGCAGGTTCACCAAATTTGTAATAACATGGTTAAGATCACAGACAGATATAAAAACTGCATTTTCTGTGTGTTTTTATTCAGTGGTTTGTGAGCCCTTAAAAAAACATTCTGTCAAAGTCCAGAAGTCAACAATAAGAAGATGGGAAGTTTTACACAAGAGAAATCTGCACCATCAGGAATGCCTGGTATATTACTACATGCAATCAATGAGCAAATCATTCTTTCCACAGCTTTTAGGAACCAGCTCACACAGAGGCCAGACACAAGTCATAGCTGAACACAGTGCAGAGCTCTGAAAATGTTTAGTTACAAGTTTTTACATAAATCAGGTTACATACTGAAACTACCCATATGCCAGGCTACAGTCTTTCATTGGATTAACAGACAACTTCCACTTGGATTAACAGACATTTATTTTGTATTCCATCAGAAATTCGATGTATTTGACAATTTCTCCCTTTAGGAGCTGGATGATTGACCAGAACTTTATTAAAAATAATCATCCTTCAGGAGCACTGGGAAAAGAGGAGAGTCTGAACAGGACTAGCCCCTTCCATGTGGCATTTGCTTTGCCACTTGCACTAGCAACGAGTTCCCCATACTGTTGCAGAGCTAAGTGCACAAAACTGCTATCATCTCCCAAACAGCAAAGATGTTACCTTTTTCCACAAAATACCACTTCAGCGCAGCCTGCAGTGCTGGTTACAAAAAGCAGTAGCTCTGGAAGAAAACAATTTTGTGTTTGAATTGTAAATGCCCTGAGAAAGCTCCACTGATGCTGTATCCCTATTACAGAAGGGATGTTTTCTGTCCTAGAGTGGTGGTAGGGAAATGGAGCAGAGGTCTATTCCTAAATGAAGGAAATTGCTCTGTTGGAAACATGAGCCTGTCAACAGTGACTCAAAAAGGAAGTGGGAGCAACTCCCACCCCCACACCCCTTTTTACCACCCACAGGTGACAATAGAGGGGTTCAGACAGTATGGCAGAACTAACCTCTACATTTTTAAGAGCTTGTAAAGACCTTATCTCCCATCAACCAGTCAGGCCAAGAGGCATAAATCCTAGAAGAGATCTGATTGTATTTAGTTTTGCTCTGGAAACTGCTCTCTGCTTTTAACAGAGTATGGTCAGTCTCATGAAAATCCTCTGGACTTCACAGATCATGTTGAATCAAGCTGCTGTTACAGACAACCTTAAATAACACAAGATCAGGAATTTATAACATCAACTACAATAAAGTGACAGGAAAAACCCTGCTAAATAGCTTATCATCAGCCACAACTACAAGTCAAAGCAGGGCAGCTGAGCTAGACCCAGTATAGATTTAATGCCAAACCCCTTATATATATTCTCCCATAGAGATTTGCACAGGATTTCCCAAGCCCCCACCCCCCCACCCCCCCCCCGGTGGTAAGGACCAGTAGTGTCACTTCAATTACTCAGAAGATATACAATGTCTTTTGGGCTGTAAATGAAACACCAGTGCTGAAGCCAGGCTTGTCTCAGATCCTGCTGCAGGAATAACTCCCCCCCTCATTAATGAAAGTAGAACACAATCAGTGTATTCTCTAGATGTATCGCTTCTATTTTAAAAATAAAATAAGGCTTCCAAGGAGATAGTTCTGCCCTATATTTCTACTGACTGGGTTTTAACTGATGGCAAGCACAATATTGATCCTCAGCCTCTGTTTCCCTCTCTATTTACAATAACTAACCTCCAGTCAAATACCGTGCTACCATTCAGAAAAGTGTTCACTCACATCCTCAGTGCCAGGGCAGGTTCTCCAGGACATGGATATACTGGACTGAGGCCAGTGGATTGCTACAGATAGGAGGGGCTTGGAGCATCAGATACATAAGGAGAGGCTGGGAAAAGCTGGTCTTGTTCAGCTGGGAGAAAAGAAGGTTCAGGTGGATCAGTGTGGATATAAAAACAGGGCAGGAAGACAGCACTGCGAGTAAAGAGGGAGCCAGACTCTTCTCAGTGGTGCCCAGTGACAGGACAAGATGGCCATAAACTGAAATACAAGACGTTCTGTATTAAACAAGAAACAGTAAAAAGGCCCTAAGGGTGACAGCAGACTGGAACAGGTTGCCCAGTGAGGCTGTGGAATGTTCATCCTTGAAAACTGACAATCCTCAACTGGGCACAAACCTGAAAACACTCGAACTGGCCTTGCTTGGAAGGAGAGGGTTGAAGAAGGTGGTCTCCAAAGCTGCCTTCCAACCTAAGCTATTCTGTGATTCCTGTCGCAATCGGTGGGGAGTTACAACTCCCGTGCTCTGAGCCACCTTCTTTAGCATCAGGAGCCTCAGCTCCCAGGTGGAATGACTATGCCTTTTCCCATCCTTTCCTTTAACAGCACAAACTACCTTCTTTAAAGTCTGTTCTGCACTCCCACATTACGCTGTCAGATTTTCCTAATTAACGTTGCAGGTCTATGATTTTGCTTTTTGAATTTTTGTTGTGAGGTTTTTTGTTTGGTTTTTCTTTTTTCCAGAAGAATAACTGATTCTCCATAATATCTTGTTTCCAAGAAACAGAGCAGCACAGTATGGTCTCACAAGCAGATTGAGAATAGATTTTTGTAAATTACTGAATTTCTTAATGCTCCATGTATAACGCTTTATATAAAAGAGCGAACAAGGTAATCTGCATCATTGGAAGCACCTTACCCACAACAATAATTTTCGGCTTTTAATCCAGCAGCAATCCAGAAATTGCTTAAAACTTCTGTGAGACTGCTGGGTGGGAACAACCAGCTCATAATAATAATAATAACAATAACTAATAATATTTTTCTTGCCACTGTCTTTCCACATGGCCCTGAATTCCATTTATCTTCTCTCACTCCACTTCTGCAAAGAGGTAGCACAAGCTACCTTGTTTTTAGATGTTAGACAACTTCTGGAGAATAATTATTGATCATTCTTATGCCCTAAATATTTATCCAAGATAGGAGTGTTACCTGGGCTGCAAAAAAACCAAGATGATTAGACTCTCTTTAAAAAAAAAAAAAAAAGAAGGAGGAGCAATAGGAGAGATTTCTGGAATTTATGAGGACCTTATACATCTAAGGTAAAAAAGAGTTATTACAGAACTGTTTGCCACCTCTTCAGGGAACACCTCCTCAGTTCCTTCCCTGTCTCCTAACTCCAGGGAGAGCGGGCTCCCCCCAGACAGGCCCCAGTTCCTGCTCACTTGCATCTAACATCTGCTAGTTATTTGCAACTGCATCTGTTCATTCTAGTTCACTGGAAAAAGTCTATTTTTCCGGGGTGAAGGCAGAGTTATTATTAAGTCTGAATTAAGGCTCTGATGCACTCAGCTAAGATACATACGTAAACCACAGAGAGAACAGAAATAATATTTTCTATGACATCTGCGAGCTGCCCTCGGGAGCCAGCTCATGATAAGCACTCATCACAAACAAGTTTACCTTCCTCCTACAAACATTTACCCATCCTGTATTTCTGCTCTGCTGCTTTCTGATGGAAAACCAGCACCTCCAAGCAAGTTGTTGCTCACCAGCTTGCAAGGCTATACCTGGAAATCTTCAGCTTGTTCACATCCTGATGTTGCATGATCTCCACTACTTGAGTTTTAGACACGTTACCTTTACAAATGAGCAGATTTTTGAAGAGCTGCTCATTGTTGCACACTAAGCCATGAGACATTTTGTGCCATTTGAAATATTTGATCAAAAGAAGACTTCAAGGAAATACTGAGGAAGACCATTCACATAGTTACACTTTGTCCATGATGAAAAGAAAGGTGAGATGACCCTTTCAAAAACATTCTGACTGGAGATATGCAGACACAGTCCACCACACCTGCAAGTCTCCTAATATATCCAGGTACTCAGAGCAATATATTTCAGTGAAAATGTTCTTAGGAGAAAAGGAACAGGAGTTGAAATCACCTCATCCTCATTCTATTAGCACAATTTGCTTCAAACACAGTCCCTCACCCCTTCAAAGGTTTGTGCCAGTATGCAGTTGCCATTTTCTTCCTCCAACCTGTGAAATCTTTATGTATTTGCCGTCTCGGGATTTGTCTAGTCTGCCTGTATGTTAGGTCAGAGCTTTTTAAAAGTGAGCTGCTTGTAGTCTGCACAGAACTTACTCATACTCTCCAGTTCAGTGACACTTCTCCCTGATGTTCTGAGATTTGTATTGCGGTCTGCCAGGTTCAGTAAGCAGTTCATGCAAAGATTTTCTTTCAAAGAGGGCACCAGATCACAAAAAAACAATAGAATAAAATCATGCCATTTGAAAGGTCCCAGGGTGTCTCTGGGCTCCGACACTTCTTGTTATGCTTATGGAAGAGTCATCCTTTTCCTGAGAGCAGCAGTTGAGCCATGACTCCTCACCTCCCCAGTCACTCCAATTCATCTGACAGCTTCCACGTGCTCTTGCAGAGTCCAAAACAACCTCTTCCATTCCCAGGAGTTTCCTCTGAACTGGTTGCTGTTTGTATTCAGTGGAGGACCAGTTTTATCACTGTTTCATTGAAACTGCTTTTGCTCTCCTTTGACTACAGCCGGTTCTGAAAAAATGACAGTATTTGTCCCAGGCAGGAGTTGCAAGTTCTTGGCCCTGGACTGGGCAGATATTTGTCTCCAAGAGCAATCCAAGATCCTTTCCATGACTTTTCTGTACTTCTCTCTAATGACACTTTTTGATCTGCTTAACTTTTCTCTACAGATTTAATTTGTACAGTCTGTCTTCTTGCAGTATTTCTCCTACAGAAATATGTTTCTTAAAGTAATCAAGAGTAAACAATTCTGAATTGTTTTCTCTTTCCTGGTTCTTTGTTTTCAATTCCCCCCCTCCACAAAGACTTGTTGTAATAATTTCCTATATTTCCTTTCTCATGTGACACTGTACAAATCTAAGTGACACCCAGACAATGATAGTTTCATTCAAACATCAAAAGAAGTGTTGGTGTTTTCTGAAACAACCTCATTTTGGTAATGCAGATGATGTTTTTACCCCTATTTCCCATTCATGTGTCATGCTGCTCTCATATCCCCCAAATCCACCTCAGCTGCACAAACCCACCACCAACTCATCTCTCATTGTGGCAGCAGCAGCGATGAGTTCCTGACATTACTCACACACATATGCAGACTACTTGTACCTGCCACATCAATCAACAAGCATTGTAAGTATAAAAAAAAAAACCACCTGTCTCGTAAGATGAAATTTATAGAACAAGGGCTGCATATCATCCTTTTACTCACTTTCCAAGCCCTCCCACACTCTGATCCAGGAAAAGTCAGCATTTTTTTTTCAAATTGAGCTGTTTGTCTATTGCCAAGTTAAACACTAATCATTAAACACTTCATTAACACTTCTGTTTACCATCTAGACAGAAGATGGCTTCAAGCCATGTCCAAGGGAAATTAGATTTCTAAAAATTAGGATGTTTGTTTTAGCATCTAAATTAAGCTCTAGGTCACAAGAAAAATCTTGGCCAGGGAGAAGGAGATCTGAATCTACATGAGGATTTCAGAGAACATCTGGCTATGTCAGGAAATATGTATCCCTTAACGGGACCACCCTGCTGCTAACACTCCATCTAGTGGGAAATTTTTTATTTGAAAGATGTCCCCAACACCTCTTTAATAGCTGAAGGATGCAGAGAGAAAGAAAGAGAAACAAGTATCTCAGAGCTGGCAATGCAAGTGGAATAGTGCAGTTATCCTTTATGAAATCCAAGTATGGGCATCACTGTTACAAGGCTAAAAGTCAGGAACACAGAAGCAAATTTCCTCTTGCATTTCTCTCTGGAACTAAGGCTGAGCCGGGACCAAGAGGCAGGAATGTCATCCCACTTCCACATCTGCAGCCACACCACAAAGCAGAGCCATTCTTGCAGCACACTCCATTACACTGGTGAGGGTATTCAGAAGGTGTGCAGGGAAGAGGTAGAGAGGAATATGAGTTGAGAGGCTGTAATGCACAGGAAGGCTCCATTTCCCTGCAAACAGCCTCAGGAAAATCGTTGGGAGACTAAGTAGTAGGGTCAGAGGCCGAACTGAACAATCTTCCTGCAAGATCAGAGCAGCTACCACTGAGACCTCTCAGGTGCAATTCTAAAGGGACCTTCCCTGACAAGTGAAGTGAAGCTACCTCGACCATTTCAAAGGTTTTTTTGGTTGTTGTTGTTTCTTTTGCCCTCCCCAAAAGTGGTCATACAGCAAGTGTATTTTCATTTGGCCTGTAACAGTTTCAGTTACCTGTCTTCCTTTTCCTCATGGCCAAGGTTATTGTTCTAGCTCTTCCTAGCCTCCACAAATTCTTGTTGTTCCTTTGCATCCTGGCCTCTAAAACACTACAGCCTTTGCTGATCAGCCGTAAAGATAAGGGAAGAAGGGACATAATCCTGTTTCCAAAGCAATCCTTAAGGAGGAGAGATAAGGCCCTTTGTCTGAAGACTATTCTGGCTTTCACTTTAGCCTATAATATCAACACTTTCTTCCCAGTATCCCCCATCAAACAGTAATAACTCAGCAACAGAAAAAACCAAAACAGAACTTCACTGAACAAGAAGTCAGTTGGATTCAAAAATCCTGCAGGTTTCATCAGCAGAGATAAGGTTGAGAAATCATTGCTAGAGCACGGATTGCTTGAGCTGCAACTCAGGAAAGGATGATTTTAAAATGTTTACACTCACAGCAATGTTTGGATTGTAACTCGGTGGGGTAGGATTGTTTCCCACATCTTTATTCCCAGAGAAGGACTCCTGCTGCAGAGCTGGAGTTGGTTTCACGGGGGTTTTTGTGTCATGACTCACACAACGAAGATAAGGATGACACCTTAGAGAACTAGTTTTGCCTTCTTCCCCCAAACTTTTTCATCCACTGCCTTACTGCATGACTCACTTAACATCAAGCACAATCATAGTAAGAAAAAAATAGTTGTACTTCATAGCTGCCTTTAACGCCAAAAGGAAGTGGGAAAATCTGGACTGGTAATTAGGTTATCTACGTAGTTATACAGGAATTGAGCACAAATTTCTGTGTTTGCAACATTTGCAAGAGTCTGGCCTGTAAAAACGAGTTCAACCCCAGCTCAGGCATGCAAACTGTTGTTGCATGAAGACATGTTTTATTCATGGAGAAAAGCACCAGAACTGTATTCTTTCCACGTTCAGTTTTTCAGAGCTTAATCAGCACTGTTCGCTCTGAAGGAAATGGTAACAAGCATTGTCTTGAGAGAAGTCCAATCTTTAAGCCCACTGATGATTGATTTGTAAATCTTGCCATTTATACCAGCTAGTGGGACAATGAGTCAGCCTGCCAAGAGGCAAAGGACAGGGTCTTCATAGGCATGTCTGTCTCTACAGCACAACACGGGAGGTTTCAAAAGAGGGGAGTAACAGCACAAGGGCTCAGCACACACTGTTCACAGGACACGCTGTTTCCTGCAGCCTGCTCTGACCAACGTGGAGATAGTGCAGCTCTAACTCATTTAAAGCATTTGAGCAGGTCCTGGTGGAAAAGGGAGCACTGCAAGTTTCGCAGTATTTTGCTGTTTGTAACACCATGCAGGAGCTCAGCATGGCTGAGCATCGGAACCTTTAAATCCAACCAAGAACAAGAGACACTAAAAGAAAAGAAGTAAAAAAATTACAGGAAATGAAAGGCAATGGTACATATGCCCATAACACAGAAAAGTAAGCAAAACAAGGCACTGTGAAAGAGAAGTACCTTTAAGCATCCTGTCAGATTTTGATTTAAAAGCCATCCACACACCTCTCAACTCCTAATGTGAAAAAAAAAAAAAGAAAAAAAAAATCAGACACCTGGTTGTTCTCCCAGACAAACTTGAACTTAAATCATCCCTGTGGAACATTCACAATTTGTTTTTCGGGCTGCTATTTCAAGCAAAACTCTGCATATGCAAAGAAGTAACCCTTTGCTTTCTTAAGCATCTACACCTTCCTGGCAAGTTTCCTCTCCCAGCAGGAGTTGCCGTAGCTCACAGAAAAGAATGGAAAGTCCCAGCTCAAAAGCACAGGAAGGTGCAGCCACACTTTGTTTAATGATGGGCTATGATGCAAACGAAAATGGCTTCTAGTAAATGGCTCTTCAGAGTGCATTTACTATGCTACACACTTCATTTCTCTGTATTATAGAAATATTCTTTAGCTAAGCTACAGAGAAGTGTCTTGTTTGCTTGAATCACTACCAGTGACAACCAGAGTACTTTGCATTAACATTCACCCTGTTTTTTCACTACCTACCCTTTTCACACTCTTTCAACCATTAGTTGTTTTTTTTTTTTGTTTTTTTTTTTTTTTTTTTTTTTAAATTACAAGGTTAATTGTGTTAAATACTCAATGACATTTATAATGTTTAAACAAGAAAAAAAAGGTACCTTGATGCTTCTTTGTTTGTCTGCAATTTAGCAGCTTCAATGGAAAGTCTACAAGCTGGCTTTTGTTTGCTAATTACTTTAATTTGCAGCTTCGAGAGAAGAAGGTTTTGCACATGGCAGATAAACTTTACTCTAAACATAAAAGGAATCACAAGGCAGAGCATCAGGCCCTAGGTGAATGATTTCCATGCTCTTTATGAATCAGGGAACAGTCTCAGCCATAAATTATATTTCCAGAACATGAGGAATTTATGCAAGAGTTTCTATCTGCAAGGGAGAACATTGGCTCACTGACATTGTCCCCCACTTGCTTGCTTTAGAAAAACAGTTTACACCAGAAATAGTTTCAAAAAAGCAAAGCAAACAATTCTTTCCTAACAAACACCCTCTTGTTTTTCCAGTGACTCGTGGTGCCTGTGGTTCCCCTGCTATTAGATTTCTGCACACTGTCATCTAGGAATCTGTGTGGTCTCAGAAAGGTGTTATTCCTGCCAAACCTGCAAAGCCTCAAGTCTTCAGGCAGCTGTTGTTGACCAGCCCCATAGTCCCCATACTTCAGTTTTAGCCAATTAACAGTTCCTATTCTTCAGCAGAGCGGGAAATTAGGTTATTCGTTGATAAGAAGAAGGGAATAACTGGACTTTATTGCTGACATAATAACAAGCTGTCTGCTGCTCACCTACCAGATGCTACTCTGGGATTTTTTCATACTGACAGCTGTGTGTGTTCACGGAGGATGTGCTGAAGAGGTTCACTGTAAGTTAAAGGGGCAGCTTCAGCAGATCTCAAGAGAGGCGTGTCAGGTTCTCCAGTCCACCCCAAAGGCACAGAGAGAGAGAGAGCAAGAGAATGGGTGACACTGCTTCTCCACCAACCTGTGGCCCTCACCCAGGTGCCTCCCCAGAGCTGCAGCCACACACCTCACTCAGCTCCCTGCTCCGTGGTGGGCAACCACGCTGCAAGCTGGGAATTTGCTGGCACTAGGCAGCAAATATTGGCAGCACAAACAGCCCTCACTATAAATCAAGGAAAACCCAATTGGAACCAAACTAACAAACTAAGTACGAAGTGAATACAGAGCTGTTCCATCAGAGGAAGCCCCACTGCGACTTGGAAAATTTGTTTTTTCCACCTTTTTTTTAAGGTCGTAACCACAAGGTGCCAACATGACCGTGTCACACGTAGTGAGGGGAGGGGAAGTTCAGAGTATGAGACCTCCACACACAACAGGAAGACAGGATTACACTAATACCTTATTGAAGGTACCAGTATTTCTATTTCAGTACCTCAAAGAAGGGAAAATAGTCATATTTTTTTAATTATTTCACCTTCCTTAAAGCACTCAATAATTTGCCATAGGATAAGAAGCAAATAGGGGAAAAAGAAGGACGAAGATTGAAAGCAAATACTGTTTTTGAACACACATGTTATTCAAAACCCATCCCATAACTGTGTTTTAGATTATGCATTGCCTTCTCGATGCACTTTTATAGTAACAGTTCAAGCTGCCCACACAATACTTCAGTCTATTACTAAGTCTACAGGAATCTTCCCTTCCCTTTGCTTTCCCAGTTCCTGAAAAAGCCCCTAGAAGATATCAGCAAGGAGCTGATGTGCATTATATTTGATCTCTTTCCCTGCCGTGAGAACAAACCCAGGCAGTGCCACTCACCGAGCCATCACTTAGTTCAGTCTCCTCTGCCACCCGGTGGCTTCCTGCCCGTCCTGCAGCCTTGGCCACACGGCTTCTCCTCAGGTTGAGTCGACAAAGTAAACGTATTTCCTCTAGACACCAAGGTCAACTCAATGACAGCCAAAAACCAAAGCCTGGCATTCTCAGCACACTTGAAACAAAGCCAAAAAGCACTTTTTGGAGGGCTTACGATGCCCAAAACAGAGCCTCAAAAACTATCAATTTCCAGTGAAAACTCATCTCATAATCAATATGAAAAGTCTTAGGGAATAAGAATAGTCTTCACAATAATTACCAAGACCATCATGTTCCTCCCTCCCTCCACGTGTTTTAGTCCTGAAGGAGGCAAAGCAAGGACTTAAACCCTTTCTTTCCAGTGTTGCAAGAGTCCCAAGAAACAGAAGTGTTGAACACTTAGGTTTGGTGTTGGTATTTTTGGGGGGATTTTTTTTTGGTTTGTTTGTTTTGTTGAGTTTCAGTTATTCCCAGTAAGAAATTGAAGCAGTACCTTTGTCCCAGATTTAACTTGTAATGAATTCTGACCATCTTAAATAAGGCTGTACATATCCACAGCACGTTAATTTTGTTTTAATTTGATTCGGTTTTATTCTCTGTGACCTCTTTCAGATCACAGCAGAGAATGCCTCTAATGTCAGTAAAGTGTTTTTGCAAGTAGAAAAACTCCAGCTGTAAGTAACCAATTGTTAGGACCATCTGCACTGATGACCTTGACTTAGGTAGCTTGTTTGGAAAGCTTTCCTTGCAGCACAAAACAGTCATCTGGACTGTACATTTAATGTATATGTTCAGTGAGCTGTAAACTCAGCATTTAAAGACTGCTTTTTAAGTTCCATCCCTTTCTAGCCCTGCCCTCCAAATAAATCCTGAAATGCTATCAAGAAAACTTTGTATACCTGACCTTTAGCATTGTATTCTGACTCTCTTGTGCTAATGAAGTAGTTCTATTCATACAAACACAGTTTAATAGACCTCCAGGGTCCTTGAAAATGGAAGAGGGGAAAAAGGCTCCACTCTAAATTAGCATGTTACAAATTGCCAGTAAAATTAAAATACATATGTAGTGCTGAAAATTAACTTACTGCTTCACAGATGAAGAGTCAATCTACCTAAAAACTAATGAGTAGCAAAGAGACAGGGGAGAAATAAGGACCCAGCAAATTTGTTGAGCAAAAGGTACCCTGGCTCTTAAATCTGCAAGCAATATGAGGTGCTGCAATTCACAAATAATGAGGCAGAGAAGAAGAGCTGGCACATGAAGTCATCTGCCACCATCTAATCCATATATGCATGAACTCCCAAGCTGGAAAGAAGTTTCACTACATATTGGTGAATTTTGTAACTCATATATATATATATATATAACAGCTGCTTTTCTACTGCAAACTGGGTTTTCTGAAGAGTCCACTTGGGGGGTGGGGGAGAAAAAGCCATCTCAGGTGCTCTACAATTTTAATGTGACTTTGAAAGCCTGTACTTTCAAGGCAGATCTGTGTTTCAGTTGTGCACAAGCTTGCACATCTAACTGATAAGTGCTAACAGGCCAAGTTCCAATAGAAGAAACTTAGGTAGCACAAAGTAGCTATAATACACATGTCAACGCCATTAATGCCATGCCTCTTTCAGAAGGTACAGGATACTGGCACTTGCTTCA
>JAYRBT010000114.1:17440101-17456268 GCA_036023395.1 Myiotriccus ornatus
ATCTCAGCAAGATAGATAAGTTGTAAATGCTGAGGTTGAATTTTCACCTGTCTCCACAGCAGCAAAAATTCTCACTAATATCACTGACAGTCTCAAGTAGCAGGATTTGCCTCAAAAAATACAAGTAGTCCTCATTTTTATACAGAAATGTTGTTCTGGGACCATGTTAATCAGAGAGAAGAGAAAGGATATATTTTTTAAGAAATGTTGAAAGTGTTTAATATTTTTTTGAATATTGAAACAAGGAACAAAAAAAGGGAACTTCTCAGACCAGAAAGGGTGATGCAAACTCTGAAATTTTGTCTTTTCAGGAATTATGTGCCAACCCTCAGTTTATAGTTGGAGGAGCTACCCGAACAGATGTCTGCCAAGGAGAGCTGGGTACGTACAGCACTTATGAATTTTGTTTTGTAAGGAGAAAAAAAATGAAGATTCATTTAAAAGTTCCTCATACATGGACCATTTCATTTTATTGGCTGTCTCCCAGATGTAGCATGGAGACAGGCAGATACTCAAGAAGGGGACCCATGTACTAGCATTTCTGCTTGAGACAGGGTGTATATGTGGGCTTGTAAGAGCTATGTCAAACTTGGAAGACACCAAACTGTCTCCCGGAGGAGGGAAGCTAGTTATGTGGAGCAGAAGGCAGATGTCAAGACTTGCTCTTGACATCTTAAGACAGAGTTGGACACAAACTTAATCATGAGAACACTTGCCCTGAAGCGAGACGGGGCAAGTGCCCATCGCAGCAAGAGCAACTTCAAACACGCAGGGGACAAGAGACACCAGGGAAATTTTCCCCTCTAGCCTAGTCCTGAGGGATTTTTATTTGGAAGGCAGAGAGAGTTGCAGCCTCCGTTTCACATAAAACAAATAACCAACAACCAAGGAATAGAGCGGGAACTGGTTTAGTAGAGAGGCTCGGTCTGTGACCATTTTGTGCTGAGCAGGACGGTGCAGGCAGGAGTTAGAAAAGAAGACCACATCATAAAAAATGAGCAGAGCATATAAACTTCATAATATGATCCACAACAGCAAAATGTTCCAAGCCCTTCATGCTGAATGCTCCTTCTGCTTGTACAGCATTTGGCGTAGAGCTCTGAGTGGAGACACAAGCCACCAGGCACCAGCCACATCACGCAAGCTCAGACAGAAAAGACAGTGCTGCTCAGCTCCCCACATTAAGGCCTGATGCAGAGGAGATGTCTCTCAGGCAGCATTCATTCTCTCCTGGAGATCCATCATAGAAAAACTTTCTTACACATTTTTCTCCAGTGCTTGCCTCTGGCTAAACAGACCTGCTGTGCAAGCGGCCAGGAGGGAGCTGTAAAGGGACTTGATTCCCCCCTCAAATAGCTGCTGCAGCAGCCACCTTCCCTGCCTGCCTCACTGATAAGATCCAGTTGCAGAAGACAGCAGCAGCAACCTCTCCTGACTACATACAGAGGCGGGAAGGCTGAAGCTCTTGTAATGAGAATTTGATAGATTAGACACAGAGAAATCAGCCTTTCTCCCTCCTGTGCTGCTAACTGCAGTACTCCTGACCTCACCAGTCTTCCAGCCCATCCATTGTGCAAATGAGATTCAAACAATTTCTGCAAGTCACTGGCAATAAATAATACCAATGCCGGTCTCGTAAACACAGCACCATTAAAGCAATTGCTGAAAAATTCCCTGGTGTGTGGGCTTATACTCCAAATGCTAAAAATAAGATGTCCAATCATATACTTGCTCCAGGATATTTATTTGGTGTATGCTGGGGAGATCACTTACTTTATTTTAGGAAAATGGTTCAGATAAGTAATAAAAAAGACATTTCTTGTCACCTCCTATTTGGGAAGTTTCTATAATAGCATTAAAAAAACCCAAAAGATCATATGCCTGACGTAAAACCTCATTTTCCTTGACAGTTTACAAGCTATAGGACTGAAGAATATTACCTGTTCTTAAACTAGAAGTCAGTGTGTTACTTGTGTTTAGCCTGGAAACTGAATACAAATACTCTGAGTCCTTTTCTACTCCTGTCACCTGCTGAATGTCTCTGTGGAGTCCCAGTTCTTTGTGCTAAATGGGCTTTCACTAGAGACTGCTGCCAAAATCCATCGAATAGTGGTAACGGAACTGGACCCAAAAACCTCCTGTGAATCTGGGGATTGTGTCTGGCTCTGGGTTTTCTGAAGCCAGCTTTGGCTGGGCAGTACCCCAAGTGCTAGTTCTGAAAGCTGCTCCAAATCTAGAAGAAAAGTCCCAAAATATGATTCTGCTTCTATTAGGAGCTGGCTTTTCTCTCTCTTACTCTCTCACCAAAAAAAAAAAAAAAAAAAAAAAAAAAAAAAAAAAAAAAAAAAAAAAAAAAAAAAAATCCAATTTGTTTCTGCAAGGCTGCTTACAATTGCTTCTACACACGCTGACCCTTCACAAAAACAAACTTCAGGCATGGGACTTCCCTTCTTCCCTTCTAGCCTTCAGGTATTTGCTTTACATCTCTGAGGCCTACTAAGCTTTTTTGGTATTTGATCCGATACCTGGAATATCAAAGTCCTTGTTATTAAAACCCTCATGTAAAACACTTCTATTGAAACAGATCCTGATTACATATTTACATAAGCCACGTATGTGACCGGTTAACAAGTCCTTGAGGGAAACAGAACCTATTTTCAATAATCTTTTCTGACTTGTTTCTTTTCTTTTAAAAATAACACTGGAGGTCTGGGTTTATATGAACAAAAGGAACAAGAAAAACCAGAGTTAGTCTCACTCCATTAAACTTATTTCTTTGACAACAGCGTAAGCTAGATGAATATCAGCTTGGGAAGTTTGATGGGAACTTGAAAGACTTGAAATATTTTAAACGTTCTTTGAACCGTATCTTTTTGATAGCCTAGTAACAACTTGAAATGCAGTCACATAGTCTTAGTTATTTAAGGTGACTTATGAAGTTTTCTTGCAGCTATCTGAATAAGTTAACCCAAGAACTGTTTGCAGAAGTTCTTAAGAAGTAAGTGGCATAAATTTAATTTTAATAATACAAAACATACTGAAACCCCCTCAGTTTAATATTAGCTTTCTAGATCCACACTATTTATATTCATGAGCTGCCTTTTGTTCTGAATGCTCAGAGGCTACTCCAGGCACTGCAGCTCCTTTGGCACGGGCTGTCAGCTGCCCTGAAGCCACAGCAGATGCACGAGTTCACACCCGCTGAGGAGCCCACCCCACGCGTGCTTTGTGCATGTCTTGTCCTACAGGCAGATTTGAGGAGATTACAGGTACAGAACAAACCAGAGCCTGACAGCTCTGAGATAGATCTGATACCTGTCGAGGGAACCTATGAAGCAGCTGTAGGTAGGACAGTAGTTAATAATATTGGGTTTGTTCACTTATTTTGCTGTTAGACATTAATGTATGGCCCTTCTGACGTTCAGTCCCATGGCTCAGGGGCACTGGAGTTCTAGAAGATACATCTCTTAGCTGTCAAAAAATACATTCTCTGAGAACTCTGAGACCCCGAAGAAAAGAAAGCCTGTTCCTTTTGCTGGATTCTCCTTTGCCTTTCTGTACACAACTGCAGAGCATGATTCATTTCCATAGAAAACCTCAGGAAGCCTTTAGAAGTCTCAAAGCAGAGGCAGTCTGCACTGCTATAAATGATAAGCTAACAGGTCAGTGCTTGCTTGATGTTTGGTGTGATGCCCCAGGTACTCTGAGCTCTGAAGCAGGGCTTCCAGCAGAGACTAAAGCTGAGAGTCAATGCTGCTGACAATCCGGGAGGCAAGAGCCGCAGCATTGTATTTGGATCCCTTGTGAACACCAGGCATCGCCGAAATAGCAACAAGCCAGAATACATTCAGGACAGAAATGCCTCTGTGCTGTCCAGTTAGATCTTGGAACCAGACACTTGGACTTTTGGCTGAAACTCACCCTCTCTAGGTCAAAAAAGAGTTTAGATGTTCTGTGTCTAGACGCTTCAATGGTAGCTAAACAGAAGCTGAGCACAGCTCTGTAGCAACTGAAACTAATCAAATTTCTCATTTATTTTATGGCCTCTGCAAGTGCAGCATGCTTGGGTAAACATCATCAATACGGAGGAGTCGCTCAGCTCCCAGGTCACCGAGGATTCGGTATTCTCTGCAGCAATTCGATTATCTCTGTAAACCGGGAGGTGACTGTGGAGCACTGAGAACACGAGCCATCTCAGTACATCTGTGAGCAGCAAATGATTTTATTTCAAGTGCACTGACAGTCAAAGCAATTCTCTATATATGGACACAGACACAGGAGCTAGGCACAGCTAGGATTCATGTTTACCCTTTCCACCACAAATTCAATGTCAGATTTGCTTTATAAAAAATATATATATATATTGCACTTTGCAATAATTTCAAATAACTTCAGATCCAGGAATCAAGCTGGCTTCTTTTTAGGACATTCAGCAGCAACAGTAAACACTGTAACTGGCACTTGTCTAAAACTTCTGCTCATGAACTATGAGAGTTCACCTGTGTGCCCATAGGTGATATAGCTTCACAGGGCTAACGTTCAGAAGTTTTTTTAGAAAATTAATTATTTTTATAAGCTAAAAGGCTACAACTTTAAACGCATGGAGTGAGCAGAAATGCTTTTTAATATTGTCATTTTTCTGACTATAAGTTTATTGGAAATACATTCTAAATGATTAATTAATTGGTCAATTGGCCTCTTTTCCCTCAAAAATTCATTTTTTTGGAAAGGAATAAAATAATTTCCTTACAGTTTGAAAGATTACTCAAAACTTTCAGCTGAATCAGGGCAAATTTGAGTGGTCCTACGTAATCTGCCTATCTAGGGAACTTGTGCTGTTTCACTGTCCTTTTGTCATAAGCACAAACAAAACTCTGAAATTTATTTCCCACAAAACTATGTTAAACTTGGAAAAAGGAACATGCACCGTCAAGTTGTACTTTTTTAGAACTAGTAATATATTATCCAGTGGGGCTGAGAAGGCTTATTAATAGGTCATGATCCCATTGTGGTGTATAAGAAGGTAAGAGGCAAACTGTGCAGTTTAGGCTCCACCATGGAAGCTCCTTGATATGGACAGATTTCTACATCCTCTAATTTGTCTTAAAGTAAATATCACAGAAGCTTGAATGTCACGCATCACTGCTATATAAAGATGCCCCCAAACCATCTACATTCAGACACTCCATGCAAACCTTCCTTTTTATCAAGTTACTGCACAGCAGCCAATTCCCAGTTGGTTCCTTTCGGAAGGCACGGTTGATATTTGTTCAGGCACAAGCTTAGTCAAAGATATTAGGCCCCAAAGTAAGGTTTAGAGACAGGACTCTGCATTGCTTAAGGCAGGCATAGCTACTTTTCAGGCCAAGTTCGCCACTCCAATTCTTCCAACACAATTCCTTCCAGTCTTGCTTTGAGCAGACTTGCCCCTAAATGCTTCCCTGGGAGGTTGGACTGCATGGTGTGTTTGAGAGAGGCAGGAGCACCCACACCACTCGCTCTCCCAGACGATAAGAAGTTAATTCATGCTGTAAGATAGCCGTAAAGCATTTCACACTGCATTTAGCATCCTATGGGGTTGAGATTCTGAAATTTTTTAGTTCTGAGTCAGGGAAGTAAATAATGTATTTAAGGAAACCCCCCTCATTTCACTGAATCTTCTGCCTAATTGCGCATCAAACATGCATCATCCTCAGCAAGGCCTGCAGTAGATTCTTGCTCACTGACTATAAAATCCTGGCCTGCACTAGGAAGGAGAAACCCTTCCACGTGTTGCACATTGGGAGAGCACCAACTTGCCACTGCTGCAGGCCTTCTCTGGTCTCACTGGGGGTGGAGGGACACAACAGGGACACCAGGGTCCCCCATCTTGCCACCTTCTCAGAAATAATCTTCTGCACGTCCCAGCCTACCAGGAACAGCCAGGGCAGTAAGAAAATCTGGAGTACTTGAGAAAATGAAGATTTCAGTTCTAACTTAATAAGGCTTTTCATTTTCCTCCTCTGAAAATCCATTCCCCAGACTTATCACCATTACTGCTGCCTCTCCGGGGAAAACAGAAATTATAGCACTTACAACACACACCGGTAGCAAGGAAAGCCTCAAAGAAATAAACACAAAGCAGACGTCGTCTTAGTCTCATTTTTTCCTGCATCTGCATTTCCTTGGGAGAGGAGGTTCTTAAAGCCTTTTTTTCCCCACACCTCACGCTCTCATAATTTTTCTTATTTTATACATAGGTACCTAGGGGTGGGAGGAAACTTCCAGGCCAGCTTCCCCTCCCAGAGAATGAAAAACAACTTGTAAAATAATTAGATTGAAGATGAGTTTGAGAAGGTTTTTTCCTCATAGTTGTTCTAGAGGCTGAGTCTTCTGGACTCTCTTTATGCACGACATCATTTTTTCTCAGTTTCCACTTTAAACATGTCACAACCCTTTTATTTTATCTTCTCTTCTGCAAAGGAAATATTATCTTTCAACTAAGAGGTCTTCCCTCAAAGAGCTTTTCTGCAAAGGAGCATTTAACCTGCTTCACACTTCTTCTTCAAACACCACTTGTGTAGGAAGAGCAGGACAATTTTTTTTTAACCTCTTCTCATAAGAAATGCAGGTGGATGGGGAGAAACAGGTAATCCAGTCATTTTCTGCCCCCTTCCAGCTTGAATGCTCTCTCCTGAATGTGGCAGCCAAGATAAGGCAGAACAATCCTGAGTGAAGGCTCAAGCAGCATTTCACATGCTAATCCTAGATTTTCCCTCCTCTTCGGAAATGACTGGGCTGGCACACCGGGTAGGTCATGGTTTTGGATCCATAATGCCATCAGCCAGCTCAGGTGGTTGCAGGTCATCACACCAGGGGCGCTTCTTCCCAGGTGTTTCTCACGTCACTGCTTGCCTAACTCAAAACAGCTGCTTCTTGCTCAGCTCACAGGAGGTATCTGGGTACCTCCCAGGGGGTACAGGCAGCAGAGAGCACCCAGCTCCCATATCTTACTTTTGCAGTTGTATTAATTCATGACACTAAATCATAAAGTCTGAGTCAATATAAAGAATTAACTGCTGCTCTAGGATATTCAATCATGCTACAGATTAAACTCTTTCCTTGGTTTCTCAATTAGCTTATTTCCTCTGATGCAAGAGCTGTTATGCCAGTTCCTTCTGCAGAATACGCACCTGCACAAAGAAACTGCGTCTTGACACAGATAATCCACAGGGAACCAGGAAAATATTAGTACCTTCAGAGCAGTTTTGTTTTCCTAGATTTTCTGCACACCTCAGAAATAATACAGAATCACAAAAGTTCCTCCTGCTGTTTGCAGTATGCAAACACTGCAAGAAACCTGTGAGTCACCGAGTTTCCCAGGGGCACCACCTTCTGCTTACCGGGCAACCAATCCAGCAAACACCTCCAGCTGCGAGACACACGGGCTCCAGGGAGGGCTGGGCATGCCCAGCCTTTCCAGGATAAGGAGTGGGCCAGAGAAAGCATTCACCTCCTTGAAAAGGTCCCAGGAGAATTCAGCCTCCAATACATTCCTGGGCAAATCTCTAGTAGTAGCCCTGGTGTTCTGGTTCAAGTTCAGACCTGCGAAGAAATGGTTAGGAAGAAAAAGCCCCCCAAATGTTCCTGCTGTCCACCAGATATTCTCCATAAGATAGGAATGGAAGTCCCACTGTCCTTCTATAAACAAGGAGCTTTTTCCTTCTTCCAGAACATCTTTTAAGTCCTTGTCTCCCCATGTCTGCTGGCTTGAGACTAGTCAAAGTACTGCAGGTCATTAACTTTGTCCTGCTCAGCCACACTTTGCAACCCACATACCCCAAATGCCTTTCCTCTCTGGCTGCATTCTTGGTCTCCTGAGGGCATTAACAAGCTTAGGCAAAGCAGCTTGTTTTCACAGCTTCATTAAAAAATCAAAATAGCAAAGCACAAACTAGACCATCGAAATTACGACCATGGTCAACCTCAGAGGCACAAGGTACCTGTGTGGTTTGGGTGAGTGTAAAATGAGGAAAAGAGATAAAAAACAAAGGAAGAATGGATTGCTGAACCAATCCTGAGTCTGGCAGGACCTTGCACAGCTCTTAATGCTGGCGTTTTAGGTGAGAGCATGACTTAATAGTGCAGGATCACCTTGGTAAATCCTTATTTATTAATGAACTTTTCTGCCTTGTAATGTGTGTGTTTTTAGGTGATTGCTGGCTCCTAGCTGCCATTGCATCTCTCACTTTGAATCCGGATGTTCTGTACCGCGTTGTTCCAAAGGATCAGAGTTTCCAGAAGGACTATGCTGGAATCTTTCATTTCCAGGTACCTATATGAGCAGGGTATTGAGAATAAAAGAGGAAAATTCTAGTATTTAGCCAGAAGCAGGTTTTTTTCTTTTCTTTTTTTTTTTTTTGTAACAAGCAAAGTAATCAAGAGTTACAGTGTGTAAGTGAAATTGATGGAGGAGAGAGAAAGAAAAGAAGAACGGAGTTTTAAATAATGTTAAATGAGACCTGCTCACTGGCTAGGTTCTACTGTCTTACAGCTGACAGTGCTCTGAGGACTTAAAACAGTTTTTGTAAACTCAGCTGAACCATCAGGCTGTGTGAGCCCAAACCAAACTCTGTTGCTGCCAGCTGTTGAGAGTGAATTGAGACCGATGTGGTTCCTTCTCCTCCCCTCCCTGTGATTATGCCTGTATTTCCTTGTCTGCAGACCCAGTGTGTTGGGATTTAACCAACCTGCTTTGACTAGAGGTTAGGCTCAGGTGTGAGCAGTGTGGATTCACCCTGCAAAGCTAAAGGAGCTGTTCTGGTGAGGAGAGAATTTATAGAACACATACCTATCCCTTCTATCAGCTCATCTTTGAGTGTTACAGTGTGAATTATTTTCTCTCCTTTCAGTACTGCATCAAATCCTGGAGTAAATATTGCTAGCTTTGAGGCCAAAATTTAGCATTAGCAATGTTTTACACGTCTCCCAGTATTTCCAGAAAGGATTAGCACTACTGAGTGCTTCCCCTTTAGATGATCCCTCCTTGCAGCATTTTTGCAGGGGAAGTGTTTTTTCTTAAGGATTGAGCCTTAAGATAGTGTAGAGTAACCTGTCTACACACGACCTTTCTGGGCTCTCCACCGTGTAAACTCTGCATGGAGCACAGTGAGTGTTTTTGATGTTATGTGCAACAAGATGCTGTTAATATTGCCTATCAGCAAAATTTAATATAGCATTAAGAAGCCCGCTGAACGTTCCACAGGGCTGGGAGGAGTTTGTCTGTATTACAAAGGAGAGGAATCCAACACTGGAACAAAACCCTACAGTGACTCATGCAGGGGGAACTGATGACAGGTGAAGGGGTAGGAGGATGGTAGTGTGGAGCTGTTGTGGGCACACCAACACTCACCATCTTTTCCTTTCTTCTTTTCATCAGTTCTGGCAGTACGGGGAGTGGGTGGACGTCGTGGTGGACGACAGGCTGCCCACCAAGAATGCGAAGCTGGTCTTCGTGCACTCGGAGGAAGGCAACGAGTTCTGGAGCGCACTGCTGGAGAAGGCCTATGCCAAGTACGGTGGCTAAGCAGGAGGCAGCGCTCCTGGGTGTGCAGCTGTTGGAGGGCCAGGCGTTGTGGTGTTGGTCACAACACACTTCATTCAAATGCAGCCCCCATTCCACCCATTATTTACAGTTCCCTCTAGGTCCACAAAGTGTGTTGCCAACTGTTTGTTTCAAGGGGCTTTAATTCTGGTGCCCCTGATGATCACCCAGACCGAGAGATACTAAATGATAAATCCTTCTTTCTGAGGTGCCTTGTGCTCACAGGTGGAGGTGACCCCTTGAATAGGACTTGTCATCTCTCCCCCAGGTTGAATGGCTCTTACGAAGCTCTCACAGGAGGGTCCACTATGGAGGGCTTTGAGGATTTTACTGGAGGCATCTCCGAGTCCTATGAGCTGCGGAGGGCTCCTTCAAACCTGTACCAAATCATCCAGAAGGCTCTGAGAGCTGGGTCGCTGCTTGGCTGCTCCATTGATGTAAGAGACTGACAGATGTTTACTCTCCTTCCTCCTCTTGTCGGGGCTCTGCTCCACACTCTAACAAAAGCCCAGACCAATGTTAGATATAGGTAGATATAAAAGCAAACCATGATTAATGTCAGACCTTTATTGATTTCAAAAACTTTGGATGAGGTTTTAAATAGCCATCTCTTGTCATGACTCCCTATTTACAAGACAGTGTAGGATCATACTTGGAACCACAAACTGCTCTTCTGTACTGGTCTTCTTGATTCCCATTTTCATTCCCTGAGTATCTTTTCTCATTCAAATTTTGTGTAATTTCAGCTCCAGACGCTCAACTACTAGAGACAAACTCTTTGAGACACTTTGTTGGAGTCTGTAGGCTGATTCTGGCTTTGGTTTTGAGTCTTAAGGATTATTGACACCTGTAATACAAACACTCTCAAGTTACAGACAATGTTTGAACATGTTTTGGAAATTTCACGCCTTTCGTATCCTGTTTCATTATCTTATTTGAAATCCTGGTACATAGCATATAGAATTACCAGAGTTCAAAGTTTGATATACTAGATCTCGACTGAGGCAGGCTAGGCCTATGTTCATGTGAACATATCTTTGCAGATGACTGGATCTTTCATCTGAGCTGGGAGTGGGATTTAGATTTCACTGTATATTTTTGAATTTCTTCTGTGCTAGGGCTGCATATTAAGGGCCATGAAACTGTAGAAGTGAGTTTTTGCTGTAGGTCTCACCTTTATTTAATATACTTTGCATCAAGAATGTTGGTATTCACTGTGCATACCACTTTGGATATCTTCCCCCATATTAAGTTGTTCCTGAAAGTCGAGTTCATACACAATATACAGTCATAAATGTGCATACTTTTATTGCCCCCAGATAACTGCTGCAGCTGAAGTAGAAGCAATCACAAGTCTGAAGCTGGTAAAAGGACATGCTTATTCTATCACTGGAGCAGAGGAGGTAGGCCAGGCTCGCCGGGGCCATCATGCAAAACAGCTTGGGGGTGCAATACTGCAGTGCCTTTAACTTTCTGATGTCTTGCTGTGACTGACCAAACAAAAATGTTGCTATCTTATGCACCCTCTTAAAGAGGAAAAAAAAGGAATTACCTACAGTACTTAGCCAGGTCAGAAGCTCTGTGCCTGTAGTACAATGTGCAGTCAACAACCTGTATTGTACCAACAGGCTGGGATACATGTAAAGGTGTGCCAAGCTGTTACCAAAATGGAAGGTGCAGAAAGGAGAAGCAGGAGAGCAGGTAGCTGTTTCCCACGTGTTTATACTGTGTATGGGAGCAAATACTTTGCCAGTCAGCATTGACAGGAAAGGAGTAAAAGCCTCTTTCATGAACTCTGCTGTTAGTCTCACCTTCACTGTGAGCCCAGATATTCGTGCTTCTCTGAAACTGGGACCAATACGGAGATACCCATGCAGACAACCTCTTTCCAACCCTACTGTGTTGTGCAATGTCTTCTGCTTTTGAGCATATAGATATTCTGCTGTTTTGTAGCTGATGTTTTCGCTTGCAGGTTGTTGTTCATATGAAATGATGAGTGCTGCAGCTAATGGCTCACTTGGTGGCACAGGATAATGTAAAATAAGGATGGAAGACACCTAGGTGTCTTTTAACTATTGCAAATTGTAATGGACTGCATCACTCAAGTACAAATCGTGTTTTATCCTGTGTGGAAAGCAATTGCCCTGTGATGATTGGAATAATGGAAGTGCTCAGGCTCTGTTTGTTGTGGATCTTTTAGGTATATTACCGAGGACGGCCAGAGAAACTAGTGAGGCTTAGAAATCCCTGGGGTGAAGTAGAATGGACTGGAGCTTGGAGTGATAAGTAGGTTTTTATATGCCCCTGCTTCTCTGTCTTTGGTGTATTTTGGAATCCATTAAAAATTAAATTGGGACTATGCAGTTAATCCAATCACAAAGCACATTTAGGAGAGATACTAAATCAGTTGGAATAAAACACTATTAATTTATTACCAGGGTTAGCTATTGATCCATTCTGTCCAGTGGGCATTATTACCTGCCTCAGGCGGAGCTTTCTAATAAGAGAGAACAGCCCTTGTTTTACTTGTGAGCAAACCATGCCCACCTCATTTTGCAAGACAACTTTTCTCAAATTGATCCTACCGATGGTGCCAGGACCTTTGTAAAATATACAAACCAGTCCTATTCCTGGGAGTTACAGCAAGGTTAAACCATTGTGCCTCTGCTTCAACCCTAAGGTTGCTCAGCTCTAAATCAGACCAATATTTGGTATCTACTTGAGAATCTTGAAAAAATAGGGAGGTTGACTTACCTAAGGACACAGAAGTTTGAAAATCCCTCAGAAACTGCCTGGGCTTCAACTGTCTTGGAATCTCAGGAGCGTGACAGTGACAACACATCTTTCATTTTTGTGTTTAGAATGACATAAATTTTACTTTAATCTGGCCACAATATATTTTTTCTGCAACACTTCGAGATTTCAGTTTCCTATCCTGACTGACTTCAGCCTGGGTGCTGATGTATCATAATTAAGGATAGAAAATAGATAAATATTACAATTAGTCTTACTTTTATCAGAGCTGCTTTGCTCAGCCCCAAGATAAGGTGCCTCAGGCACACACACGTGCCATATCCTGATTTTGTCACACCTGTTTTACCATGGGACAACCCTGCTGAGGCAGGTGCAGAACTGCATTGTCATGTGGAAGCGGATCAGAGCAGAATCCATCTTGAGCAAATGGGAAGAGAGCAATGCTGTGTTCCGCAGTATATTTTCTAATTCCACCTTTTTGTTTTCCCGTTCTTTTGTGACCCCAACAATGGAGCTTCTATCTTTTCCCTAGGGAGAATATCAGGCACCCCAATAGATCTTACAGTGGAGAAGCTCTGACTGACTTCCAGGCTGTGAATTTCCTAATCCAGCCTGTCTGTGATGTTTGTACCTGGCAGGGATGATTCAATTTAAGGCTTATTTGTTGCAAATGTGGTTGCGGTCTGATTCCAGCCCAGCATAGTCAGCTTGCAGTGTGTACTGTTATTTGGAGGGGCACAAAGTGTATTTGTTGAAGAAATATATACTTCTTTATTAGCCTAAGAGGGAATCTAAGTCTGATCTCATTGTAGAATAAAATGCAACAACTGAACAGCTTGCTTTTGTGCTTTATCTGCAGTGCTCCTGAATGGAATTATGTTGATCCCAAACAAAAACAGGCTCTGGATAAGCAAGTAGATGATGGAGAATTTTGGTGAGAATTATTCATTTAGCTTACTGTTTTGGACATTCTATGTGCTTTAGGGAGTCCTTTCAGTTGGATGGAGAAAAACTACCAGCACCAAGGGGGTTAAAAATGACATGCATGCATTGTTGGCCTCTTATTTATCTCCCTTTCTATTCAAATATTACCTTTTATTAGAGCTTGCATAACTCGGTGCTTATCAAAAATATAGAGGCCAGATGGTAATAAAATTAATGAGGTGGCAAGAATGAACCTCAGCTGCTCTACATTTTGAGGTTTGTTTTTTTTTTTTTTTGCCTAAGTGCAACATGCTAATGAAAAAGTTCAGATTACCAGCTTGGGAAGGGTCTGTTTACTCAGACCTAATAGAAAGGCTATCCTATCCCAGTTCTCTGATTATATGGATCAGTACTGAACCTATGTCACTCTGTCCTAGACTGGAAAGATAAACAGCCACTGTTTTCCAGTGCGATCAGCGATGTGGGCCATAAGGCACTGGGAAATGGGAACAGACCTCTGCTTGCAGCATGAAGCAATCAAGGTCTGTCACTCATGCAAACCTATTAGTAATGGTAAAAACAAACATGAATGATAGGACTAAAGCAAAACACCAAACTGAGACTGTTTTCCTGCAGAGTGTTGCTTTCACAAGGGCCAAGTCTTACTCCCTTTAAATGGAATTTCCTCACACATATTGTTTCACCGGTTTCAGTGAATTTACTTATGAAGCATGATCCATCCATGAGGTATTCCCCCAACTGGGGATGACAGAAAATAGTATGACTGAGCCCATGATGTGTAACATCCGTTGAGAAAGACTGTCTCCAGAAGATACAGCTCATTTGGGGAGTGGGTAATTTTGTTTCCCAAAAGCTGGTTCCAAGTTCCAGAGTTCAATTAAATGCAGCTTTGAGCAGCTCTGTAGTACCAACATTTGCTGCCCTGTTTGGAGAGGTGCCCAGTTGCAGATGCCTCATTTGTTGCAGGTTGATGGACTAACTCTGTGGTCTTTTTGTGTGACAGGATGGCATTTTCAGATTTTCAAAGGCAGTTCTCCCGCCTGGAGATCTGCAACTTGACTCCTGACACACTGACAAGCAACACAGTCAATAAATGGGACCTGACCCTGTTCAATGGACAGTGGAGACGGGGTTCAACTGCTGGGGGCTGCCAGAACTACCAAGGTGAAGACCCAGCCAAATGGGCATTTGATGAAATCCCAAACAAAATGTTTGAAAAATAAATGCTTGTGAGCTGAAGGGAGCTTTGGTGGGAAGGGCTTGGAGCTTCAGCAATTTCTGCGGGGTTTAGACAGTAAGCAAAAGCTTGGCAGCCTAAATGAAGATCTAATTCACGCTTATTTCCTCATCGGGGATTACCAACCCACTAAGCAGTTAATTTGTGGCTATATTCTTCTTTTGTCCTCTGCCTGCTCTTCCTGCTTACATGGCTTTTGCTACTGGCTGGATTAATCCTCTGAAGGGTTGGGTAGGCCAGGGAAGTGACACAGTTCAGTGGCAATGTTGTTTCCCATTCATTTCTCAGGTTAGACCTCTGGAGAGGCTGTCTGGCATTTGGCCCTCTTGCAACAATAACAGCCTCAGCCAAGGACATTTCCTGGAGACAAATGACTGTCTGGAATTAACGATACTGGCTCCTCCCTGTTGGTCATTAGTTCCCAGGAAATACCTTGGTGCTTTGATTTCCCAGGGCTCCAACTGATATTCAGCGTAGCTGGGAAAACATAAACCCATATCCCTCAATGGAGAGAACTGGAGAAACTCCAGGCAAAAGTCCTTCCAAAGAGATACTCTCTGTAGGTCTAGTGGCAACCATCTCGGCTACAGTGACAACAAAGTCTTCTCCTTTTTGTCTTGCCTTGGGAATTCTTAGCAACATACTGGACCAATCCCCAGTTTAAAATCCGGTTGGATGAGCCAGATGATGACCACGAAGGGAGTTTGAATGAGCCGTGCTGTACTGTACTGGTGGGCTTGATGCAGAAGAACCGCAGGAGGCAGAAGAGAATGGGAGAAGGTCTGCTTAGTATCGGTTATTCACTCTATCAGGTAAAGTTTGTTCATGATTTTAAAGGCTTTATTCCCTGTTCTGTTAAGCTGGAATCAATTAGCGATGTGTTATATCTTGACGTTCAGCACTAAACTTCAATAAGAACTGAATTTTGCAAAATGATTCAATTTCTTCTCTCCTTTCTTCCTGACCCACATAATACGGGAAGATTCAAATAAATCTAGGCTCAATTTTTGTCCCACTTTAACAGGATGGCAATGTAAAACTAGAGCCAATAATTTAGCTGCAGGCTCACTGAGAGTCTTCTCTTACAAAATCTGAATGGGGACACGTTCAGGGTGCCTGGCAATTCCAGATAAGTGTTTCTGATTACAGCCTATCGTTATCACTTAGTAGTCACTTTCTTTTTCATTATTATTTGTCCCTTGCATTTCAAATTTTTTTTCTATTCATTGTCTACCATATGCTATTGTTCTGATTCAGCAATTTTGGGGCTTTTTTTCCTGATTTTCCCAGTGTTATTTCTGTCTCTGAAAATATGATGTAGAGGAAAAAAGTCTACAGTGTAACCTCTAATTTCTGTGATGTGAGAGGGGAGAAGCAAACACAAAAATTTCCAACCAGTATTATCATTGCTAATATTATATGTGGAGAAAAGCAATTAGATGTTGTATAGATTCCACTGGATGAAGATCATTAGCCAGCAGAGGTTGGAGCAGATGGAAATGGCTGACTTTTGCTAATAGACCTTGTGCAAGAAGGTTCAAAACTGGGAAGAGTTTTCCCTGGTGCCTAAGTGTCTTCATGCACACATGGTTCTCACTGAGCACATGGGGCTACCACCTCCGTGGTGCCAATCACCCTTTACCTATTG
>JAYRBT010000114.1:17456368-17474800 GCA_036023395.1 Myiotriccus ornatus
AAGTCATGTAGCTCCAAATGCCTACTGACAATAACTGTACCTGTCACCCAGCTCTTGCCTTCTAGTGTGCTGATTGTAGGGGACAATGCCTGAGGTCTCTAGGGGTCACTCAGGTCCCACAGTCATTGTGTGGGTGATATTTTTAAAGGCTCTTTCAGGTCTTGGTAGGACATTGTCTTTGGCTCTCACTGGAATCTGTGCTCTCATGACAACTAATTCTTTTCAAAAAACTACCTTATATTTGGAGGTACAAGTTGACATAGCAATTTAGTTAATTAAAAAAGGGCCAAATCTTGAAAACTGCTACTTGTTATAGTTGCCTCACAAAAATCTCGTCATCTTCAGGCTGATTGCTAGTGACAGTAGCCTTATATTTTCATCATATTCCAGTAACAGTAGGCTAGTAGATTTTAGGTCTGCTGTAATAAATTCTCTGGTTTTGGTTAACAAACTAAACTTTGGCTGACTTGTTGACCTTCCTGACTGAGCATTTAAAGACTTACTCAAATATTTTCAACCAACAGTGTAATTCACCACCATATTTGGAGAAAAATAATTAAATATTCTACAGATTCCTCTGGATGAAAATTCTGTTTTTCCTTTGGAAAAGCTCTAGGACAAGATAGAACTTCAAGTATATCTGATACTATAATACATGGTTGTAAATGAAAATGAAAAAAAAATGTGTCTCAAGGAGGCTTGAGCCAACTTTTTTCCCCCTACTTTCTGATGCAGGTGTATAACAGCCCTTTAACACTGGCTCTTTCCCTTCCTTTCAGATTCCTCAGGAGGTATGTAATTTCTGCTGAAGACTTCTAGCCTCCAGATGGGCACCTCCTGTTGCACTGGAGAATTTATCTACCAGGAAGACTTCTTCCTTATTAATGACATCTTACTGGACCAATATCTCAAGTTCTGAATAACCATTTTCAAGGGACTGGGGCACAAGGATTTATTACAGATATCTGACTCCCAATCTTGACCTCATTTATACTTGTTGAAATTTGGTTTCCACTAAGTTTGGATAACAGAGGTCAGAATTTGTCTGTTTAGTTCAGGTGAAGGCAGAACAGGATCTCTGCATTCTAAAACTGAGAAAATGTAGCTGATGTTGTTTAGAGGAAATTCCAAACTCTGTGGATCCATTCCTTTTACAGTTCTGAGTTGGGGGCTCCTGGTAATGAACAAACCCTGCTCAACCTTCTCTAATCCTCCCAGATGTCAATACTGAGGCAAAGAGACTTTTCATTGCTGAAGAAAGAGACCCCAGGGGTGTCTGACAGCAGGAATAGCCTATACTCATTACTGAGGTCCAGCAGCCTATGCTGCCTATTTTTCTTTGTCTTTTCAGCCCTTTTCCTCTCTCAGTAAATGAATGTGTAGCCATGCAGCAATTAATGGTGTTCTTTCAGCAACCTTGCAAATGCAAAGGGAAAATGAACTTTATATATTGAAAAAGATATGGATCTGTCTTCTTAATCTTTGCAGCTCCACTTAGCTTAATTATCGAGTGAGGGGAAAGAATGGGGCTGTTAAATAAATAGCAAATTTGATCTTCAGAACAAGAGAGGAAAAATGTATATTTTTATACAGTTTACAGTGGAAAAACTCATGATTATGCAATGTTTAGTAACATCTTTGTATGCTCTGGTCTTAGACAGAAACCTTATCCCTATGCAATGCTTCCCACCCTGTATCCCACACAGCACTTTTCTTGTGTCATTGAATCACACTTTTTGAAAGACGTATTTGTGGAGCAAAAGTCATGAATAGGAGTTTTATAGCAGAGATGTTTTTCTTAAATTACTATTTCTTCTTATGTCAGTGTTTTATTTTATGAGCTGTGCAATGTTTCACTTCCTTAAGAATATATTGGTATTAAGGAAAAATTAAGTACTGTTTTCTACAAAACTAATAGAAGTTGGGTATATCATCTAATGTGGCCTCCAAAGTCTCACCCTTGTGACTACTACTCTGTTCTGTTTGCTATTTTTTTCTGTCTGTTTAAAGAAATCAGGGACTACAATTTCTGCACAATTAGGAGATTTATTCCATATCATAAATTGTTCAAAAATATTCTGAAACAAGTAGCCTATGAAAACAAAAAATGTTCAATACATGGACAACTTACAGTGTACTAATTTGATCAGATATGAACACACATTATGATATTTCTATTCATTGTATATTACCAGTTGTAACAAGGCATGTGAAAAGATAATCTTTATAGAGAAAGATCCTTGCCCTTTCTAATTATCTGCCTGTTTCCCATGACAGAACCCTGGTGGTTATCTTTGTGCCATCGCTCACGGATTTATTATTTTATGTGAAGAAAAACTTGAGCTGGCTCTAAAACGCTGAAATCGAAATAGGGTGGCTGCCTTACCAGGGAATTGCCAGATGGTTTCTAACAAAAACCCATTTCCCACAGCTGGAGAATGACACAGATATTCATGCAAGCCGTGCATTCTTCGCCAGGCAGCAACCAGCAGCCCGGACGGATCCTTATATCAACCTGCGTGAAGTCTCCTGCCGCATGAAGTTGCCCCGGGGAGAGTATCTCATTGTGCCGTCCACTTTCGAGCCTTACAAAAATGGAGAGTTCTGCCTGCGAGTTTTTGCTGAGAAACAGGCTAAAACGCAGTGGGTACCTCCTCTGTAAAGCCTCCTCTTCTCCTGGTGAGGCACATAAAGGAAGAGCTCGGGTGTTGCACCCACACTCTGTGCTCAATCTTTGCTCTTAACCAGCAAAATAGGCCTGTTTCTAGGGCTAATTTTCTTACACAGTCTACCATATGTGACACACACACACATGGAAGAGAGTGATGGCTCTTCAGATGGCCTCCACAAAGCAGGTGGTAACAAGATCCCTCAGGTTTGTGAAGTAGAAGTTACCACAATTAAAAAGTGCAGGATTTGGGAGCATGATGATGAGGAGATGGTTTTTAAAAAGGTTCGTATCAATAGCAGCCTTGGAACGTAAAAACAGGTATTGGAATGCAAGACAAGAACAACAAGGCTGGATTTCCCAAGGGAAATATCTTCAAAGCGTTGGGGCAAGCAGAGGGGGATGGGGAGCATGGGAAGCAGGAAACTTGGGGGCTTGTTTTGTGTGTTTGTTAACACCTTATAGTCAAACAACTTGCTTTGCTAATTATTTTAAAGGCAAGATTTTATAGTACACTCATAATTTCTGGTGGTTTTATTTATTTGCCTTTTTTTTTTCCTTAGGATGGTGGGTGATGTGGTGTCTGCAAAACCATATGAGGTTAGATGACTTAACTGGGCAGATCTCTTTTTTTATTTTTCCTAGAAGACTTTTCCTTCATAATGGGGGGTAAAACAGCAGCAAGACTCATTTCTTATCTGACCAGGGGTTACAGTGTGTTTTTGTGCTCAGAAGAAATATTTTTTATTTGTGGAGGTTCTTTTCATATATCCATGTCTTAGTTTCCCATTCATGTACCTGGGTCACATAGCACAGAAACTTCACCTTTGCAATTGGGCTGGAACACATTAGATTGTCTTTCCCTCTAGCACAGGTAGGAGAAGGGGGGAAGGGCACAGAATGATCCTGCCCATAAAAACAAAGTCTTCCTGAAGCCTGAGAGAAACTACAAAAGCAGACTTGCAAAGAACTGCTGAATTGCTACGGCCAAGTGCAGCAACATTTTCCCTGCGGCTGTTTTATAAAAGTATCTTGGTAGCAGGAGAAAACTTTTTCATAAGCCTTAGGAAGTATTTACTCTCAAATGAAGCCAGCCCCTGGCTGGTTGTGATGTAAATAGTACCTCTCTTCTGCTGTGACTGCAGAGCAAGTGCTCATTTGCAGTTGCTGTGAATAGGCCACTGTACAGTGTCTTTACGATATCGACAGCTCGCTTTCTAGAACCACATTGTTAACCACACTCTTGGTCATCTCTGTCCTCTAGCCTCATGTCGATAACAAAGATATAGATGATGAGTTCAAGACTCTGTTCCAAAAGCTCTCTGGAGAGGTAAGTGGATTAAGTGAACGAAAAAGACGAAGACCTGTCTGTTAAGGTTATGCAAATATTTGACTTGCCGATTCCTTTTGCTGACTGGTCTTCAAAAAACCAGATATTTCTCCCCTTTTATTAACTCACAGCTTCAGTTCCATTTATTTTACAATAGAGAAGATTTTCTACGTTGTTCCTCTTATTGGTGCAAAATGTGATTTTTTTCCCCTCACTAATGCAGGGCAGGGAATAACTTTGAAAATAGGGGTGATAGAAGTGAGGACTGTGAAAATATTATCCCATGGTGAAATAAATTACCTGTGGAGTTATCGTATAATTCTGACAATTGCCTAGCTGGCCAATTCCTTCCTTTTTGTTTAGCCCCAGGAATCAGAAAACTGTTGGCTGAGCTTTTTCTCTATTTATTGTATTTGAAAAACAGTATCTACAAAGCCCTGCTGAGCTAGCCTGTGGCTGTCACATCAGGTTTTCTCTTAATGAACAGTTGGCCACTGGTATCGGAGAGGGAAAACATCTAGTTAGTTAGAAAGACCTTTCTGAGTTTTCAGAGGGCAATTTTAGTATTGTTTGGTTGTAGTTTTTATAAGCCTGGAAAATCTCAAATGTTCTCCTGAACCTCTTTATTCAGTCAAACCTGTTAAAAAGTCGCCATTTACTGGGTCATGTCACTACAGCACCTAACAAACCACTTATTTCCCATTTGAATGCCTATGAATGAAATATTAATGGCTTTTGAAGATCTTCTCCCTCTGATATCTGAGGGTAAATGTAGTGTTAGAAAAAACTTAAAGGGTTTGCATGCCCTAGATATGGAAGGGAAATAGTCTCTGGACATCTGACAGCGAATGAATATAGCTTGTTTCAAATGATTTTTGTGTTAATACCAAAAGTATGTCTTGCTTTCTGTCCAGGACTGTGAAGTGACTGCAAATGAACTTCAAACTATCCTAAACCGGGTTTTAGCAAAGAGTAAGTAACGTTATGTAGTTCCCATTGGATGGAGCTGGGAGCGGGATCTCTGCTGACAAACCCCACCTCTGTCAGCTAAGGGTGATGAAAAACTGAGTTTGTGTCTGCCCTTAGCTGAGTTTCTCCTGGATTGTTGAACATCTAAATATGGGGGCAGGGGAGGAAGGGGGAAGTGGAGGTAAATACTACCTGGTGCTCCCCTTCCAAGTGCTGCCAGAAGATGTTCTGCAGAGGCACAATGTTCCCTGTACTTTCTTCGGAGAACCACCATAGGACATGTGGACAGATAAAGGCTCAGCATCACCAAATCCAATAGCATTCCCTCCCCCTATGCAAAAAAAAAAACCAAAACCAAAAAAAAAAACCCCAAAGAGGAGCGATATTAATCAACTGAAGGTAAATAGTGGAAGAAATGGCAGAGCATTTGCTTTGCTGCCAAGATTTTAAGGCTGATATCTCCAAGGCTGACTGCAGAAAAATATCTCTCTAAAGGTATTTCTGACTTGGACTTTTACTTCCTTTTTGTACAGGAAAGGATGTTAAAAGTGACGGATTCAACATTAACACTTGCAGGGAGATGGTCAGCCTTTTGGATGTATCCTTTGAAGGTCATTTCACCACCTCTAAGGTTTCTGGATCTCCTTTGCAAAACTTTCTGACAAGATGGGCTAAGTTTACACTTCAATTGTCCACCCACATGGCTGAAGGCAAAAAATTCAGCCAAGCAGCTCTATCAGCTCGCGGTGGCAGAAACCTGAACCATTTAACCATCAGCTGCTTCTCTCACGTGCTCTGTATGTCTCATTGCTTAAACTTTTCCCTAAAAATAGGAGGGAGAAGAAACAGGGACTTTCTGCCTGGATGCACCTGTGCTATTTCAGATGCTCGTCAGGACACAGGTTTTAAGCACATCCTCATCTGCCATCTCTAAGTCAGGTCCAGTTATGGAGCACTGAGCTCGCAGCAGCAGAGACAGCCTGGCGAGCCTTTCACAGGGGGAAGGCTACAAGTACATGCTGTGCCTGCCTCCCTTCTGCACAGCTGGGAGGGCACCTGGGAGCTAATCAGGTTTGAGTAGTTGAGGGAAAAGGAGAGGTCAAACACATGTGCTAGTGCTCCTTTGATGTGCTGAGAAGGTGCACCGGGAGAGTCAGGAGCTGTGCTGCCAGGATCATGCTGGTCTCATGGCATGGTCATATAGAGGCCAGTGGTGATTAGCTGTGGATCTTATGAATAACTGGCTGTTAGGAGAAGTGATGCCGTTCCCTACAGTCCACAGCCTCCCCAAGCTAATGGGAAACTCAGTAAGTACAGCATCATGGACTCCAAATCTCTGTTTCTGCATAATTTCCCACTGGAAAGGATGTTCAAGGCCCCGAAGGACATGGAGGAAGACTTTAGCCTCCTACTGACTCTCTCTTTCCCTGCAGCGCCCGCCCCTGGTTTCTAAAAATTGTCCGTTGTGAGGCCAGTCTCTTTTTTCCCTAAGGACTCTAATCTACTGTTAACTGTACAAAATGTGAGTGGATCTAATCATCCTTATATATTTAGCAATCCCATATATCATTCCTTGAGAGTGCAGATAGCCTAGAAATTCTTGGCATGCTTTTAGCTAAGCAAATGTAAAGCTGTGGGCATGTCTGTGGGAGATGGAGATGCATTACAAATTAGAACTAAACTGGCATTAAGATGACACTGTGATGGGTGATATGTTTTTATCAGAACTGATTGTTCTCCAGTTTTGTTAAGGATAGAGGAATCCTGATTTTTGAACCATGCCTTAACATGGCCCAGACTGATGGGACCGGCACCTTGGGACTTGTGGAATTCAAGACACTTTGGATGAAGATTCAAAAGTATTTGGTAACATAACATTTCTGTCTGTCTCACCTTCCCTCTCAGCTCTGAAGTACAGATCCAGAACCGAGATAGGGTTAAACCATCACAGGCAGAAATATTTTGAAGCCTTCCTTCTCCTGGCTGGAGTTTGTTCCAAGCCTCTGAAATACCTCTCATTCAACAGTGCACAAGCAAATTCTCTTTCACCTTGGCCTCACCACTCTCCATTGTTTGCAATGCCTTATGGAAAGACAGATTAACCCTCTTTCATTGCTGGCAAAGACAGCTCTCTCTGCTGCCTGCTCCATTAAAGCTCATGTGAACATATCTCTGCTGTTGCAATATGTTGCATTTCTGCCTGAGCGTAAGCAAACACAAGAAACATATTTTTAGGACCTACAGAAACCTGGCTTTTTATTCTTTAAATCTTGTAGAAATGCTGAATTATTTTTCTGGCAGAACATTTAATATCCCAAGAAGTTCAGCTAGAATCAAGCAATCTAAAGGAAGGTCAAATTTGGACCTTCTTTATGTGACATCCCTTTCAGACAAGCCTGCTGCCACCATACTTGATGCTGGTCATCACAGAGCATCTGTCCTAGAGTTTGATGAAGCCCTGGCTCTGTCCTAGGGATTGTCAGGAAAGCAAGCCTTGAGACCCAAATCAGGTATTATCTGTACGTCTAGGTGGCATCTAATTCTGGATAATAAACATGCTGGCAGCAGAAAGCATCTGTCATCCTGTCCGAAATAGGAAGCAAAACGGACTTTCTCTCTTGCAGTGTTTGCCAAATGATAGATATTTTCCTCAATGGCCTGTCTGCCACCATGTAATATGAAGGCAGGCAGGCTGCCAGCCCATGGGAACATGTTTTGCAGTCTGCCTTCCTTGCCCATAGCTACTTGAAATGATTCTCTTGATCATTAATGTTTCCAAGAGTAGGAGCTTGGGCTGGTGGGGGCAGCCCCTGTCCCAGCCATCAGAAAACCGAGGCTGTGTCTGCACAGCAGCGAGCGTGGACACAGCAGAGGTGAGCGTCTTTGTCCTGGCATTAACCTGGCATTAATCCAGCTACATGAGCAGGGAGGATGGCACGGCACGGGCTGCAGGGTGGACTAGCAAAGCAAGGTTAAACCCTAGAGGAGCCCTCTGGTTAGTCCATTTTGGCTTCTAATCCCTGATGAGCCTTGTGTTAACATGTCTTCACTGCTGCTGTGACCCAGCTGGGAAAGCCCAAGCCCGCCTCTCTGTGCCCACATCATCATGTTGCTGTGTGGGCACACACTGAAGTGCCCTCTCTCTCCTTCCCCACTGCTGCAGGCAATCTATAAGAAAGTGGACAGGGACTACTCTGGTACCATGGACTCCCATGAGATGCGAAATGCCCTCAGAGAGGCAGGTGAGTGTGCTGCTCAGGGACATTGCCAGATCACCAAACCTTGGAAGAACAGTGGAGACTTTTAATGGCTTTTCTTCTCTCCCATCACCTAGATCACAGCATTGCCAGTGCCGTTCTCCCTTCCTGACAGTCACATACTGCTATATCCTTTTGCTTTTATATACATCAAACCCCGTCCTCTGTTCTGCATTATGAACCGCTGATACTTTTGTCCATGCTGTGACCGTTGCTTATCCATCTGATTATTACTTGCTCTATTTTTGGCCTCGTTATTTCCTAATCTAATTGTCCTCTTTCAGAGCTATGCTCAACCTCTCTTTTGCCATCATTTCCTCCTACCACCTTTCTCTACGCTAGAGAAGGTGCAAGCCTGATCAAGGCATGCCCCAGTGGCGTCCTCTGTGATGTGTACTATTAACTTTTGTAGCAGTGCTTGCCAGCTCGGGGGCATTGAGAGGAGCACTGGTTTTTTGATTTGTCTTGTGCTCAGTGGAGTTTATGTGAATGATCCAGAGACAGAAATAGCACTAATATGGGCCTGAATAGAGCCCAATGTGCTATGTGAGCAATTGGCTCTGCTGCAATCACTGCTATTCAGCTGCAGTGCCAAGACTTGCTAATTAGGGGTTTATCTGGGGAACATAGGACTGGTTATGCTGTGAAACAATGTGAAATATGCAGTCTGACAAAATGCTGTGAGAGAACTTTATGCCTCTCTTCACCCAGCACAATGGCACAATTCCTTTTGGAAAGGACCAAAGAGATGGGTGATGGAGTCCAACAGACCTTTTGGAAGGAGTAGTCTTGACCTTCAACCAGGTCTGCCTGCAACTGCAGCAGCCCATGGATAAGTCACATCAAAGACAGCATATCAATGTGCAGTGTCAGAGATTCCTGTGCTTTCCTGCCTTCAGGTTTCACGCTCAATGATCAGGTGCAGCACAGCGTCGTCACCCGCTACGCCTGCAGCAAGTTGACCATCGACTTTGATGGCTTTGTGGCCTGTATGATCCGCTTGGAGACCCTGTTCAGTAAGTGCCTCTGTTCATCAGCCAAGGGGAATTCCTGAAAACTTAGAGCTTCTGTTAAGTATTTGGTGTCTTTTAACTGTGAATGTAGAAAATGGAATGGAAATGTCAGGATGCCAGCAACGTTGTATCGGGGTCCATCTGTTGGAGAAATCAGCAGAGAAAAAGCAGTCTTTCTGTCTGATTGACCATGGACATGTTTCCATAACATACAATACCATTTTCATCTGCTTTAGAGTCTGCTCTGGCTCCTACATTGTCCCAGTTCCTATAAATGGTACCATCTATTTTTTGCAGTCGTTACTCAGACCAGAATTACAGGTTTGTCCCCAGACCATACCGGATGCTACCACATCAGATTTTATAGTTGTCCTGCTGCCAACTTTTAGTTTGCTGCTGTAGATCTATTCTGCCCCATGAAGCAGCTTAGAAATAACTTGTGGGAGGGAAGAAGAACAGCTGTAATCCTACAGAACCAATCTGGATTTCCAGTAGGTCATGGCAAAAACCCAGACCTTTACATTTTGTCAGACAATGATTCTCTGCATGCCAAACTCTGTGGTTTATATCCAAGTTTTTGTTTTCCTCTCCTACATTTCAGAAGTGTTCCATCTCCTGGATAAAGACAAGAATGGAGTCATCCAGCTCTCTCTGGCTGAGGTAAGTCTGGTCAGATTGAAATACCACCTTGTATTGAAATACCACCTGCAGCAGTGGTCCACACTCAAATACATTTATTAAAAATCACTATTATAAGTGTTTTAATCACTATTATAAGGTAAGCATGATAGTGATTCAAAGGGCAAGTTTATGTGAAAAGATTCTTCAGCTCAGAAGGCCTGTCTGAATTAGTAGAATGAACATTTACCTTATACGAGCAAAAAAGTAAAGATACATTCAGAGCTCCTAAGGCTGATTGAAAAGATGCTTACACAGTGCATTTCACTATCTTCTTTTAGAGGGCAGTGGTCAGTTCATTAGAAAACACACAGCAGGGAACTATTCTTGTCTGGCAGAAAATGTACTGATCAACCTGCCAGAATTAGAAGAAACCTTTTAAGATGCCAGGTCTTTTTTTTTTTTTCTTTCCCCACATGGTTTTTAATGCAAATTTCTCCTGTTGAAGCTGTTATAAAAGCCATCAGCTTGAGTCTTCCCTTTGCAGAATACAAATATATCTCAGGAAACAGCTGGAAGGAGCCCCAAGTGGTCCATCCAATTAGTCCTCTCAGCTGAAGACTGGCTCGAAGGGAGGAGGATGGCTAGGAAGCCCCTGTGACCCTCAGTCACAGTTAGTGAAATCTAGCTGAAATTGTACATTCCATACACCCACCTTAGAATTTTTCAAGGTTGAAAGTTGAAGTTTTCTCCAGCTTGCCCTGGAAAACTGGTTTTCCTTTGGAAGAGACCCCACTTTCAGTGTCTGAGGTTGATCCTGGCAATAGATTTCCCTGAAGTTCCAGAGCAGATGGATCCTTCACGTATAAGAGATTAAAATGCAATTCCAGCCTTTCCCAGCTTGTTCTCCCAGAGCCACGGTAGAGTGCCCCAGTGGGATTCTGTAGACCTTCCAGATGGCCTGACTCCTTGTTCTGTTTCTCCCTCAGTGGCTGTGCTGCACACTGGTTTGAACCACGGTTGATCAATTCAGCAGAGACCTCTGAGGCTCTTCTGAACATGGAACTATTTGTTTGGCATCTCCTTGTTTTGAAAAATGAGGAACTTTTTTTTGTTACTGGCAAGTTATTTTAAGCCACTAAAAATGAAGTGATCTCCTGTCAGCTATAAAATAAATGCACTCTTAAACATAGAAAGATAAACAAATAAATAAACAAACCCCAAACTGACTTCTTTTACTTTTCCTGCCTGAAGAGTATTGCTCTGTGTCATGCTGAAATCTCATAAATTTTGACTTAGCACACGTGGACCCGGGGGGCTTTCTTTTGACTTCTGACTGTGCATCAAAGTTCAGCACTGTTCAAAATCCTGGAAGGGATCTCCACTGCCTGCAACATCCAGCATATGCATTACAGAGAGAAAATCATGCTCAAGAGTGTGGGCAAAATTTGTGTTGCTGCTCTGGCAGCAGACAGTTTTCCTCTTTGGCTCTGCCAGGCATCTGCAGAAGCTGTGGGTGAGGAGCTTGGAGGCAGATGATGAGCTGCTGAGCACATAGAGGAATTGGGCATAGACAAAGCCCTGAGTGTGAACTGGGAATCAGCAAAATGTGATGGCACTCCTCCACAAGTCTTGGCTCAGTCTTCCAGGAGGAGGAGAGAGAATGGTAGGTCATGTCCAATTTTCTGCAATTATTTCAGCTGAGATCTTCTCCTGTGAATACTTGTCCCTGTGCATGCCCAAAGACGGGATTTGAAGTTTTAGTTTTGTGAGTGACTGGAGCTCAGAACCTCAAAACTACAAGAGTGAGGGGGGGAACATAAATTGTGAATGTAGGGGGTCTAGGAGCCTGAGTGTGTGAGGAATGTGCTAATGTGGGTTATTATTTAAAGAAGAAACGGAAGCTAACTGGCTTCAACTGCCTTAAACTTTACACTGGCTAACAGTGCTGTGCTCTTCTAAGAGCTTGTAAAACATTTATCCTTTAAAAAAACCTCTCTACATTAAATTTCACAGTATTATAAAGAGTAATAGCATAGCAATGCCAGCAAGAAAATCTAGCAGTCTTTATTAGCAATCAGAAAATATTTCTGGAACTTGCAGTAATGATCTGATGAAATCATGTGTGTCGTGGTTGTGATACGTATTTGACACTTATCCCTGGGAGTGAAAGGAGTGCAGGCAGAAATCTGTGTCCCCAAGGCAGATGTGGGGTCAAGACTCTGTTTCTTTCTCTCTTCAGTGCTGTGTTTGAGAGAGGCAGTGTTCAAAAATCCTGGACAGAGGATCCTCCACACCTGCTTGTTCCTGAGCTCTTTCTTTGAGCAGGAAGAAAGCTGTTATTTGGTTCCAATCTCCAAATGCAGAATTACTCATGACAAACCACAAATCTCCACTTGACATCTCCCAGCCCTTTTTTTGCTGCTGGCTACAGCTATCTAACTAAAAGGGATGTGTGACCTGCTTCAGTGCACGGCTCTGCCTTTCTAATAGATGGTATTTGCTGCTCATTTAGAGGTCCTCTCCCAGTTCAGGTTGCAGGATAAAAGCAGCCAGTGTAGGAACCGATTTCCCCCTGCTGTCCCAGTGCCCATATCACTGACCATGACATGCATGCAGCTGTCATAGGTTGCCATCAGTTTTTCAAGGCAGATATTTGCCTGCAGACCAACAATAGACATCTATGTACCTCCACCTGCCTGGAAGACAGAGCTACCCTGGGCAAGCTGAGGTCTCCAAAACCTTGAGAATTTTCTGCTGCACGCTCTGCCTGTTCAGTAAAATAAGCGTGTCCTTCCCTGCCCTGTACCTTGAGTATGCGACACGTCTCCTTACTAACCATGCAGCAGGGTGAGCTGCTGCTTGCTGCTTCAGATTTGCTTTCTGCTCACATGTGCTATTCTTGAGTTCATTCCAATTACGGTCAGAGAGGCCTCTCTCCATAGGATTGGGAAACGCAAACATATGCAGAAATCCACTGCGTGCTCCCACTTTTTCTCCCTTTATATCAAGCCAGATGCCCCCACCACAATAATTTTCACGGTTATCTCAATGACTCTGACCTTCCTGTACAGGATGGGCAGAGTGCTGCACTCCATCTTCCTTTATCTTTGGGAAGCAGGCAGCTCCAGAGGAGCTGTGTCCTCTTTCGTTTGTTCTTTGAGCACAGCACTTGGCTATCAGGTCTGAGAGAACAACTGCTCAAAAATGAGCCTTTTCATGGGATTGAACGCGCTCCTCCTTTTTACTTGACGCATCTGCAAAAAGATGATTAATGTCCACCTGATTTTCCTTCCTTGTGCTGCAAGCTGAGCAAATGTCTGCACTCATCAGTTCTCCCAGTTAGTCCTGATGGGGCTAAAACAGCTTTTCACTGTAATGCCTGCAGCAGCTCCCGTGGAAGTAGTGGGGCAGGGTGAGCTGAGCCAGGGCTTGGGCATCTGGACTCTGTACTCTGAAGCCCTGCATGTTGGCTGTGCTTCATTTTTGGAGCTGTGAAGCACTACAGCTCTCTGTAGATTTGAGTAGCTCAGTCATGGGGAATTACAATGCAGGCAAGTCACAAAGGTTCATGAATTTGTGATATGTTCCCTGTCACTATGAAAACCATGCTGCATGGCATTCTCAGCACTTTGTAGATATGGTGGGGCAAAAGAGACTCCCACAGAAACTCTGCTACAGCTCTTCAATCTTTCCTTTCTCTCTCCACTTTCCCATAGAAATGTTTTCCTTTGCACTGCAGCCTCATGAACTGGAAACTTGAACTCTGTATGTTGCTCCTGTAAAATGAGATTCAAATTAGATCACATTCAGAGTTCCAAATGCCTTGTGCACTAATTGCCTTGTGGTTATCTATAGAGGAACTTCCCATGGGTATAAATCCTACCCCATCAGCATCTGACACCAGAGTAAATGTCTGCATCAGGTACAAGACAATCATGGGTATTTGGGATTCTGCCTATGAGCTATGAGAATAAAAAGAATCAATATCGTATGTGCAATTACATACCACCTGCTCACCCTCCCAGAATGGGAGATTTACAGAGGGATCTCTCCATCACTGCAGGCTAATGATCAGATCCATGGTGTATGAGTAAGCACAGAAGGAGCAGTCCTTTTCAAACTCCTTTTTATTCTTTACTTCAGACAAACCTGCTAAACCTGGCTCAATGGAACATTTTCATTCTTCATTTCCATACAGTTCCCACAAACTGGCAGGCCTGGAAGCACTGAGATATTGTAGTCACAATTTTCCTTTCCCTGTTTCTCAGTATGCATCCTACATCCCAGCCTCCTATTGTCATTATCCCAGGCTAAGCTTATAGCCTGGAGATTCAAATTCCATAAAAGCAAGTGAGACCCTGGGTGCAAAAGGAACCCAAATTCCAAGGCTTTCGAAGTTTCTCCACCACTAATGATGTCCCCAGTGATAGTTAATCTTAAAGTAGTGCCCTGATACTGCGTGACAAGCTTGTTGCCATGGTGTCTGTCTCTCTCTGTATAACTGGCACGTACAGCACAAAATCCTCCTTCTTTAATAAAGCAAATTACTTCACTTGTTACTGTTGGCCGCTCATTAACTGAGGTTTTGAAGGGGAATTTTCATTATCATCCTCAGTTGTTCACTGCCTGCCAGTCAGGACACAAGCCATACCCACATCATGGGGTCTCTACTGCTCCAGACCCAGCACATCACCATCAGCTGCTGAGGTGGAGCAGCAGGAATAGCTACAATCCCTGGCAAACATCACCCAGGTGCTCTGCCGAGGCCACAAGCCACTTTGAAGGCAGCTCACGTAACACAGGTACGTGGGGCACAGAGTCCCCATGAAAACTTTTAGTCTGTCCGTGTAGAAATCCCCACAGATCTTTCCAAAGATGTGTCTTCACTGCATCATAGACACATGAGTACATTAAACACATTTCAGTATAGGTGGGTGTTTTCTCTGTGTCTTTACCTAACCCTGTGGCTCCATGGGAACACCACTGAACTTCCCACTACAAATGCTGCTGCCCTGGCAGTGGCATCCCAGACTATGAAGAGAAAATAAGCAACAAATCTCATTGCTATTAAGGACCTCTATTTAGACACAAAAGGAAAAAAAATTATTTATTTCTAGGTACATGTAGCTCTCATTGCTTTTAACACCACTGAAACAAGTCAAGCTACTTGTTTGTCTGATGAAGCTTTCAAAGGAGAAAGAAGAGTAGACCAAGGCAGTGAGACATTGCTTTAATGCTAAAATCATCAGTGCTCTCTTTAGTAATGAATGCAACCCTTTTGCCACAGCTTAGTTAAAGACAGCACAAGATTTGACATATCCAGAGATCTTTTGTTTCTGTGTCTGATTTTCTCTTCACATCTTATCTGGTTAATTAGCCAGCACTCCTAGGCCAGTTCTTGGGCATAGCTCTCTGGATACCTGGAATTCAAAGTCCTCTGTCTTTAATGTCATCCATATATGCTTGATCGGAAAAGAAAATACTTCTTTTTATTTAAAGAGATTTATTTGGTAATTGATGTGAGTAAGATATCTGGTGCTGTCACTAAGCCGGGTGGATTAAAACTCCGTGTGTTTGTAAAACTGTGTGTGTTTTCCCAAGCTGTAATCACACTCTTAGGCTGCTGTGTAAATTTACCCAGTACACATGCCGAAGTAGGTACGATCTCTTGGGGTTTTAAAGGGGCTTTGTGACCAACACTGTTTATGACAAATTGTGTTTTGCTACTTTTTATTTAAAGGCTCATCATATTTGCTCATTAATTTGCAAGGAGTCGAAGCTCAGGAAAAGCGGTGCTTGTCAAACACGGGATTGATTACTGCTGGTGGTAGGTGTTGTGGGAGGCAGTGGGGCATCCCATGGGATCCCTGTGATGGAGGGCAGTGGCACTGCCAGGGGATGTTCCGTTGTGCAGGTTGTGTCACGTGAAGGATGTTCCCCTCTGCCCTGGGGGAAAGAATCTTCTGCTGAGGAAGCCTTGCCTGGGAGAGGGCAACTGTGAATACTGAAATCTAGGAAAATGTTTTCAGTTTCAGAAAGAATCACTGTGGAACTTATTAAACAGGGGAAAAAAAAATAAGAGATTAAAGAAAAAATGAGAAAATTATAGAGTACCAACCTGACCTCTAATTTGTAAAGCACCTTTAGCCAAAACCCTGAGAGAGGGAGCCAATTGAAACAGCAGTAGTGAACTTAATAATAACGAAGTTGATTCCAGCAGAGACTGCCAGCCTTCTACATGTTAATTTAATTTGAACTCGTCTCAGTTTTGGGTTGAGATGTTTTGTGTGTGTGCTTTTATACATGCTGATTATGTTTGAATTTCAGACATGCTCATCTGGTGCATAAAAGCTTGAATGAGAAATTATCTAACCAAATTTTAGTGTCCAAGCTGACTAGAGAACAAACAATGAACAAGCTTTACGGAGAGAGAAAATAAAATTAATTTCACAGTTTATACCTTGCATTGTATGATGATATCAGTAATGTGAGTAACAAGAAAAAAATCATGATCTTTAAAATTATGTGGGTCACACCAGAGATTTCCTGTGTGTTCTGTCTAGTTAGTAGAAAGGTTAAGTGCAACTTTATGAATTAGGAACTTGCTATTAATTTCTCTTTGCTTGGGACTTCCAGATTATCTTTGGGGCATTCACTTCAGCTGTCCCCCACCTGCATTTAGACCCCGACTCCAAAGCTGCACTGCTCAGATTTGCTTGTGTTCAGTTGCTGTCTACCTCCATTCAGAGGTGCCGTAGATTCTGTATTGGAGCTGCTGAGGTCCCCTAAAACTGTGTTTCTCTAAATGTGGAAAGCTATTCATGATCTGACAATTTTCTAGTTTTGGCATGAAGACTCAGACTTGGCTCAGATTGTGGTTCAGATTTTGGCTCAGACTCAAGGCTAACCAGGTACCAAGTAATAGATGACCCTGGCACCAACTGATTTAATTTTGCCCATCCTTGTAAGAATCCTTGAGCCATCTCTGTCCACAGGACTACAAATACTGTTCTAATCTAAAGGATATCTCTCTTCAGTACCTGATGTCCTATCACATGCTGTGATGCAAAGGAGCTATGTAGTGGTGATATCCTATTGTCTCTAGGGAGGTACATTTTTTTTAACACAAGGTACATTTTGGGAACAGCGTATACATGAGCATGTCTTGAAAAACATGGTATTCATCAAATCATGGTATTGCTACTCTGAATTCCTACAGATAGAACAGGTGAAATTTCCTCAGATTTTTTTTTTTTTTGTTTTGTTTTCCTCGGAATAAATACTTCTGGTTTGGGATTCCTGGGAGAAAAAAGTAAGTAAAATACTGTTAGTTGGGCGTCCTTCATTTCATTTGAAAGTGGCTGGCAGCATAGTGATAACTGGTTTGAGACTACTTGGTGTTTCCCTCCCTAAGTACAAGATCGTTGCATGGAGGGATGGAGACAGCTAAATCAGAACTTAACTAGAAGATGAGTGGACCTGGCTAGACTGAAGAGGTTCACTGCACTGAGCGAACAGTGCTCAACATGTTTTGATATTGGTTTTGATAGGTTGAAGTATTCTGTTGTATGTAGTAAATTATGCTCCATGTCATTGGAGTGGTCAATAGAGAAATCTGGGAACGCAGCTCATTCAGAGACACTGTAAAAGCAATTATAACACCAACAGTTCTTAGAAGTACCATAGAGCTAGACAAGTCTGTGCTGCAACATGGCTTCGACCTGCATTCCCTATGTCTACATCTAATTAATTTTCTTAATTGCATAACAGTGCACTTCCTAATTACACTGGGGAACCACTCTTGGATTGTAACAGGGTCTTTATCTATTGCTCAGATTATTCTGGTTGTCTCTGTATCAGCATATTCCCCAGCCTAATTTTGTGCTAGCCCGTATGTCTATGCACACAGACTGCTTGGGGAATGCTTGGCTGATCCTTCAACTGATGCAGCTACATCTCCAAGGACCAGATGGATACCCTTATTCACACTGAGTTACTAGCTGAGTAATGCCATTGCTATCAGTGTGGAGACACTTACTGCATGATGTAAGGGTGTTGTTAAGATCTCCTATAAACAACAGCCAGAGGAAGCCATTGGCAGTGCACATCCACAGTTTTATTGGTCCTACAATACCCAGGAGACAGACTGTGTGGTCTTGAGTACCACCTAATTTGGGCAATAACTAAGTCCTTGTCAGTAGATGGTGTGCTCCTGAAACAAGCAGCACAATCAGTCCCTAAATTAGCCATTTTCACTTGATGCTGACATCAGTGACATACCTCCAGACACATCCACTTATCCCACTGTTGTAACTGGAATACACTACAGTGTGGTACCACCACAGCAGGTACATAGTAAGACCATTCAAGAGTAATTACAATCAGCAGTAAAAAGACAGGGGAACCAAAATCCCAATGTGAGGAGTCTGGTTTTGAAGGAACACTCATCCCAGTGCTGCCAAATACATCTGCCAGGTAGCAGTGCACTTTGTTTCACTCAGCTACGCACATGACTTAGGTTAACTACCTGAAGTTTATTCCACATTTTTCAATGGCACCGATGTGCTTTATCAC
>JAYRBT010000114.1:17474900-17510133 GCA_036023395.1 Myiotriccus ornatus
TCAGCTACGCACATGACTTAGGTTAACTACCTGAAGTTTATTCCACATTTTTCAATGGCACCGATGTGCTTTATCACTACATTGCTGCCTCTGGGTTTTCAGCACTACTGGGAGGTAGCTGGAGTCTGTATCCTTTTTGCCCTCTCCCAATATTTTGCTGAAACCAACCAAAATTTCCTACTAATGCTTGGTATCTCTCCTCCTCCTGTGTTTTCAAATTTTGTAAATTCTGACTTCTTAGCCAATGGGTTTGCAGGAGCTCTCCCAGAAAACATCTGCTTCACTCTGGGAGAAGTTGTTCAATATAATACTGAAGCAACACACTTAAACCTGATCAAAGGAAATATATTTTACAAAATGCTAACTAAAACGCAGAGCTTATGGTCACTGGATGTTGTTGGTCTACAGTATTTAGCAAGATGAGAAAAGGGATCCGACATCTGTATGGACAATAAGGGCAATCAGTGTTTTTGTTCAAATTGTTATTGCTAAAACATCTTTTGGAAAATTATGAAACATCATGATTTCAGACTTTGAGCTGACGACTAATATTAGAGATTGAAAGCAAACCTGCTGTGAAGTTTAAAATAACCTTCCATCTGTGTGCTTACTCAGAAACAATCAATCCTGGACACTCTGAGTTAGGATGGTCCACTGGACTGACCACAGATCACTTCCAGGAGACCAGTTCTTGCTTCACATTGCATCAAATAGACTAGTACCCATCTGCTGTGCAGGCACCACCAGTGCTTTGTACTTTATCACTCTGCGTTACAAGTAGTCACACATCTTTTTAAAGCCTCTGTTTTGCTGTCACACAGAAGAGAAAGAACATGTTCCCTCTCAAAAAGATTTCACTTTTCCTCCTCCTTCCTTTGGTGCCTTTACTGCATCTTAAATAAACACAATTGAGTGTTAGATGTTTATTCTTTATTTATAGATTTATAAGGCAATGGAAACTGTGAAAGGTATTTGCAAAGCCCAGTTCTGGCCAGTTAATGAATTGGCTGAAATACTGTTTGACAAGTAAAAATCACTCTAAAGCAGAAGACAACTTACAGAAACATAATTAGTGCTTGAGAGCACTAAGACATATATTAAAAATATTTCACATAATCATGCTCTCTGCCAGTTGAGAAAAACTTCCCTGCGTCTCTAGGGCTCCCTCAGGAAGCGGAGCATCGGGACAGCTCATGGCTCTGATTTTCAGATCTGATGATAATGGTGACCATAGTCCTCAGATCATCTGAAGGCATCCCTTCCTAACTCCTGTTTTCTAACAGCTTTCGAAGATTACTTATGGGATTGAATGAAAACCCGCTAGAATTTAAGTAGCTGTCCTGACAGGGATCAGTCCCCAAAGGGGAAGCCTCTGGTTGCCCAAAGGGATAAATATATCTGTCTGCAAACATGTTTTTTAGTGATGATTTACAAGCTGTAATGCTTCCTTTTCATCTAGCCCTTTTAACATAATCACAGCAACACATGGCTTCGGCCCGAGATTTTCCTTGTCATCCGTTCCAGCAACCAAGATCTGTGAGACAGATCTGCTTTCAAATTGGATAAGACGTGTACCAGGTGCCACATGTCCATGAGCACTGAACAAACAGTGAAATCCAAAAATTACCTTTCAGCACAGCTGGATTAAAACCAGTATAAAACAGCAGCAAGGGCTGCCTGGGCCTCAGGATCCATCTTATTGCTTGCCCTGTGCAATGCACTTTGGAGAGCACTGCCATTGGCTTTCCTGCCACTGTGCTTTCTGAGCGCGTGGATGGAGGATGGCAGCCTGTGAAAGCAAAGGCTGGTTGTGCAGTTGCTATTGGAATGGGACCTGGGACATTTCGGTTGAACCCTCAGTTGTTCAAGCCACATTTGACTGCCTTGATTTTGAGAAAGTCATTTCATCTCCTGTTGGGATCCCCAGTTCTGTCATATTTGCTGTCTTTCTTCAACAGGTTGGGTCTTTCATCTACATGAACTAGGCATAGAATGCTGCTCAGCCTACATGTCTGCAAACACTGTGGTTCAATAATCAGGTTGGGATGTCTCTTAATGTGTGACAGTCTGGTGTACTGGAAATGCAATACCATGCCTCTTGGTGTTGAGTCCTCTTTTAAAAGGAAAACATTCTTCTGCATGCAGGCTGGCAGAACCCTGTGTCTTCTGTCACCCATGATACCCATATGAAATTATGTGCTCAGTTTCCAAACAAGTGAGTTGTTAACTTTCTCCATGACACCCATCAACCTGTGCAGATATCTCAGATCATCATGATGAATAGAAGTTCCACAAAACAAAATAGGCCCTGATGCTTTTTTCAGCCTGGACCCTGAGTGGCATCTTTGCTTTAAGTGAATTTACGGAGTGTAAATGTTTGGGTACTCGGTACACAATTTCCCTAGTGATAAAGAAGGGAAATAAAATCTGGACCACACTTTTCAGGGTTTATAGGAGTAACAGGAATAAAAAGCAATAAAACATGAGTTATCGCTGAAGTCACAAGCTTGACTCTAATACAAGCAAAGGTCAGAGCAGCTAATAAAACAGTTCATTCTTTCCAGTGCAGATTAGGAGGGTGCTTCAATCCTCAAAACAACCTCGTTGAATATACTCACATGTGCCAGTGCCCATGGCTAGCTCTAAAAATAATAAGCATGATTCATTTTAGTTTTTGACATGAGTTGAACTATGAGGATCATGACTCACTACACAGGGAAGAGTCAAGGGGATGTCACCAATACATACTCAGATGAAGGAGTTAGTATGACTTGTTTACAAAAGCAATTTCAAGGCTGGAACTGTTTAACTGCAGAGATTCAATGAGTACTTGTGCATGGCAGGACTATTGAAATGATAATGTGTCAGCTCCTTTTGGCAGGACCCAGATATTTTTGAGCAGAACTTTTCTGGAAGTTTTACTCACAAATAGAAGAGAACTTTAGCTTCCCATGGGCTCTGCCATAATGTGCTGGGTGCTCCCGTTCAGCTGGTGCATGGTGCTACTGGAGAGATAAGGGAGTTGGAGTCCAGTGCCTGGGAGTTCAGAACAAGCTATATCAGAGGAGAATAAAGGTCAAAGACCCTCACGGGAATGTCCACCCAATTTTAAAGCTCCTCTACTGAGAAACCTGATTTAGAAACATGGCCAGAATGAGACAAATATGTATGAATAATGGAGAGGTGTTGTAAACATTTCCTCTCCCAGAGAGACTTGAGATTTGAGTAACATACTCTGATCTATCATTGCTGAAGTGGTCTCATTTTAATGGTTGAAATTCTAGTGGGTTTGGGGTTTTGGTTTTTTTGTTTGGTTGGTTTTTTGTTTTTGTTGATTTTGTTTGTTTGTTTTTGGTTTGGGTGCTTTTTTACATGTGGAATTCATTATGTCCATTTCTATCCTGTATATATGTCTTTAAAGAGACATGGAAAGATTGCAAAAGCTACTAGATATTCATTTTGGTGACACTGAACTTTAAATTAGAGATGATTTCTGAGCACATGTAAAGAAGGTTTTGAATTTTTTTCTAAAAAAGAACTCCAATGAAACATGTTAAAATTGGTAAGTACCATTTAAAATATAACATAAACGTTATGATAACCAAATTTAAATATTATAGAGATACATTTTTGTCTTTAGGAAAAGAGAAAAGTGACATGACAGAGGGCTCAGTGATGTCTGACAAGTCAATTACAATAAAGCATTGCCCCTGGCTTTCCAGGTGGCTGTATCCTTTATTTCCAGCTAGAAAGCTGTGCCCCTAACTTTGTATGCAATACAACCACGCTGCCACTGACTTCCACCAGTGTTGGAACTGTCTTACAGACACGAGTGCAGAACTGAGCTATCAGCACAGGACAGATCCCAACCATAACCCCAGTCCCAGCTCTCATCAACTGCTTTGAGGCAAACCTCTAGCCAGACACAGGTTTTGGGTGAACCCTGGTACGTGGGTGGGGTAGAAGAAGCAAGGTCTGACTCTGAGTGTCCTCTCACAGAATGGGTCAGCTTGGAAGGGACCACAGTGGGTCATCTGGTCCAACCTCCCCTTCAGGTGGAATTTCCTGGGCATCAGTTTCTGCCCATTGCCTCTTGTCCTATTGCTTGGCACCATTGAGAAGAGCCTGGATCCGTCCTCTTGATACCCACTTTCGGATACTTATAGACATTGGTGGTGTTCTCTCTCAGCCATCTCTTCTCAAAACTGAACTAGCCTATCTCCCTCAACCTTTCCTCATAAAGGAGTTGCTCCAGTCCCTTAAAGGTCTTTGTTCCCCTCCTCTGGACTCACTCCAGGAGCCCAGAATTGGACACAGCACTCCAGATGTGGCCTCAGTAGGGCTGAGCAGAGGGGCAGGATCACCTCCCTCAACCTGCTGGCCATGCTCTTCCTAATGCACCCCAGGATACCATTGGCCTACTTGGCCACAGGGCACACTGCTGGCTCATGGACGGCTTGTTGTGCACCAGGACCCCCAGGTCCTTCTCTGTGGAGCTGCTTCCCAGCAGGTTGGCCCCAGCAGGTACACCTGCAGTGCGGGCAACACCGGTCCCCTCTCTGCATCCTCCAGCTCTGCACTCCGTGGCAGGGAGCCAGAGTGAGAGACATGTCAGCCACGGTCCTTCCTGGAAGACTTGTCATCTGATGGGGAAAGGCACCATGGAGCATGGAGATGGATGAGCCATTCGAAATTCAGAAATTCAGGGTGAGGGAATACAAAGGAGTACCATTAGACTAACTCTTAGGATTGCATTATTGTTTTTTATGAGCAGCTGAATGAAAAAATGTTTATGAAAAAAATGCTTACATTTTGAAGAATAAACAGAAGGGTTTTTATTGCTGATTTGAATCCCTCTCTATGCCTTTGCTGTACCCCAATGCTGACATTTCATGTCTTTATTATATTAATGTCTTATTCTGTTTTTATTTGGGGTTGGTTTGGGGCTTTTTTAATTTTTTCTTATTCGTTACACTGTGTGTGTATGTGACCTGAACACTGCAAGATAAAGGTCGGTTGGGTAATTTAAATGAAATTTTGGAGGTTGGGAAAGAAAACTCAGGATATGTTTGAAGAAAATGCTTCTATTTCACACTGTGTTGCAGCAGCTGAAATTGAATTCTGATTAATATTGTTCACAGGCAGTAGTAAGTGACTGTGCTGACCCTTGATTGTCAGTGTTTTTTTACTATATGTCAGAGGTCAAACAAGTAAAAGACCAAGGAGATGGGGCCAAAGGGCACGAAGGGAAGAAAAAAGGAAGGGGTATTTATGTACTACGTGTGACATGTACGTCTTCTGTTTAACTACAGTTCCTTCCTGCTTCATATGCTCAGGCAGCCTGAAGCCTATCTAATAACTCTGTCATCTGGAGAGAGAACACAACACTGATCATCACAATCTCACTAAATAAGTAATTTTAAATTAATTCTATCACATCCTAATAAGACCAGCTCTGATAGTCTCCTATCTAATCTTGGATCACTCTATCAGGACAATATATTACAGATAAAGCCGTGTGTGCTTGAGCAGCAGCTGATGCTGAGTGTCTCTTTGTGTCACCTGCTACTGGCACCTCTCTGACCTCCTGAAATCCTAATGAACAAGGCTCACTGTGCAGGGAAAGCCAGAGAATACTTTTGTTCTCGTTTTGCACTGCCTGCTGCCATCCCACAGCTGCACAAGCCTCCCACTGAGGTTGTCACGGGCACCTGAGCTATTCCAGATTATCTAAAGGCATACAGGAGTGCAACCCAAATGCAAGCCTGGAGCTGGTGACTCAGGTCTCCCATATATATACAACTGCTCCAAAGCAGCTCCCTTGACCATTTTGATAAGCTCAGAGTCTGCTGGCTGATAAAGTAGCTCCTTTATTTTGATGTCCCGATAATATGAATGGCACTGACAACTTGGAGAGAGGAGGGTTTCAGTAACAGTCGTGTAGCAGAGTGGGCAGAGGGAGATCTTGGAAAGCTCTCAGCCTGCCTGTGTAATAGCTACTTGAGAAATGATTCTTCAAAATACTCTTTTTGTCAGAAAGTGCCTCTGTGTTGAAACAAATCAGTTTTACCACATTTTCAGTCTCAGAGGAGAGCTGAAGCAGAATGGGAATATCAATGAATCAATTTAATTTTTTTCCTCAAAATTTTAATTTACAGGAAAAGTCTTTGAAATCAAAATATTGACATACTTTTAATACAATCTTCAAGCAAAAGCCCCTCGTGGTTTTGCCTTTTAAACCTTGATTTACAATAAAAGAGAAGCCGGGATAGTCAAAGCAATGGTAACTCTCTTGGGGCAGCAAAATATTGCCCACCAATTACGGCCTGGTGTGCTACAAACTGGACATGAATTTCAATTGTAATTAAGTACAAAGGGGACAAGTAGCTGCCATCACAAACTGTATGAGACACTACATTACAGCAATCCTTCAGATCACTCTCTGGGATCATTCTAAGAAGGATTTTCTCCCTTCAAACCAGTAATCACTCTTGCTGATGAGGTCTAAAGGAAGCACAAGGTTAACTAATGTTCTTCCCTTTTGCAGACGTTTTTCTCTGAAGAGAGAGAGTATCAAAGTTCAAGAGGCATGGGAGTTCAGAAGAAGCTGCAGGAATCAGATCAAGTTCCTCGAGATTAGTATCCTCCCAGCAGTCATATTTTCACCCTAGGAAAATGAAACATTCCCCAATTAGCTGTATTTTATCACTTGTAGTATAAGACATCTCCTCTCTCAACAGCTGTTTATAGTTTTTGCAGTAAAATTTGCATCTATTTAAGATAACTGAGCCTAATGACTTAATTGGCAAGTGCTATTAGATGCTTTCAAAAAGTTAGATCTGAATTCAAGGTTGATAGAAGTGATAGGACTGAATTATAGACTTGAGTCTTTAGACAAAATAAATAGGTTTCAGAAGAGCAGTTGTAGCAGGATGCTGTGCCTGGAATCGGGGGTAAAACAACTCGAACAATACCCTGTGTGTGAAGGTATCAGTGGTGAATGCAGAAGGGGACATCATGGTGCTTTTGGTGTTGAATAATGCTGAAGCCAGCCTGAGTCATCAATTCCTAAGTTAAACATCCTGATAGTGAAGATGTGGCAGACCTGATAAAGTACCTGATACAGAACAAGCAAGTGATACTACTGATAACTTATCTCAAGATGCTGGGCTGACACAACCGGCCTGGAGACATGACTGAAGATAATCACTTTATAATATAAAAGCCCAGACCCACTTTTTAATGAGATGGTCTTCTTAGAATCATAGAATGGCTTAGACTGGAAGGGACCTTAAAGATCATCTAGTTCCAACCCCCCTGCCATGGGTAGGGACACTACCATTAGACCACTTGGCTCAGAGCCTGGTACAACCTGGCCTTGAACACTGGCAGGGATGGGGCATCTACAGCTTCTCTGGGCAAACTGTGCCAGTGGCCATGTCTTCTAACATGATCCTTCTTGGAATGTGTTTGGAGATTCCTCCCTTGAGTGGGGACACCCCTCAGGTTTACTTCTCAAGGCTGAGCAAAAGAGATTTGCCCATGGTTGTTGGTATGGGGAGAGTAACATTAATCTCTACTTAATAACCATTTTTGTTTGCTGCAATATAATTGCTTCAATATCACACTGAACTAATAGTTATAGCTACCTATAATGTGTAGCAAGTAATTCTGATTAAGATCTTTTAGTCTAATTATAATTATTTATTTTTATATTAATATATTTGGTTTGCCATCCTTAATCCTGTGGGACAAAAATGTATAAAGGTTCAATTACACCTATGTCATCCTTTAGTCATAAACCACTGACAAAGTCTGGGGCTGAGATTAGACCAGTCACAGCTAGACTCCTCTCTGAGAAGGAGTTTAGGAAGCAGAGGGTCCTTTCTGCATCTTGTGACTCAACAGGAGGGCTTCTCTAATAATAACTTTGTCTGAAGCTCCCATTCTGCCCACGATAGCAGTATAATCAAAGCCAAAGTTATGCAAATCAACAAACTCTCAATGCTTCTATCTACTGATTTTTGAGTTTATAGGAGGCCTGAATACTCCTAATTGGAAACCAAAATGGTGGTAGGAGCTGCTCTAACTTGTGTTCTAGCTCATGTAACCCTGCTGTCTTTCTGCATCAAGAATAGAACTGAAACAGAGATGTCATGACCTTCAGCTCTGACTTCTCTCTAGCTGCTAACATAGGTTAGGGACACTGGCCAAATGGCTCTTTTACAAGAGTGCATTGAAGAACTACAGAGTCCTGGCAGATGCTTTATGTCCTATGCAGCAGGACTGAACAAGAACCATACATTTGCCAAGGGACTAACCTAAAATGGATGCTTTTTCTCATTCACTTCACACAGGCACAGTGGTCTTCTCTGTAGCATTAGAGTCTTTATCATTATTCTCCTTCCTGGGCTACATAGTTTTCACAGCTTTTTCTTCATATGGGTTTTTTGTCATATCATCCTTGTCCGAGACAGATCTACCCAAGGAAGAAGAGAGAGTTTTAGTCTTGCTGCTTGGATCTGGAGTCTGTATTCAAACCTCTGTTATCTTATGAAGGGTCTGAGTGCAAGATGTGCATCACTGTTGGCTCCAGACTGTTGCTGGGGGCATAATGCCTCTCAAGGGGACTCAAAGCACCTCACAGTTGATGCCTGTATCTTTGCTTCTTTTCAGCAAAATGGGTTTTCTTTCCCCACTGTGCATCAGACTGTTACATGCAACAGTGCTGGCTAGCCCCGGGTGTTCCTCGGGAAATCCTGTTCAGCTGGAGAGAACTGTGGTGGGTCACCTTGTGCACGGGACTGACTTCAACCTATCCCCGAGCTAAACAGCATGCAGGTGGAGGAGGCTGTCTATTTTAGTGGTCTTGTACAAAATGCTGCATGCAACTGCTTAGGGTTCATGAACTCTGAAAACAGCAGCTGAATCTGGATCTTCTTGTAATAAGGGAGGCAGTTGTGACTCGACTAAGGGAAGAGGTGTGCTCCTAAACCTCAGTGGAAAATACTCTGGGAATACTGCTCAGAGAAGACATCCTGGCAGCTCAGACGTGGGTAGTGTCATAAATTAATGGCAGTTAATTTGAGAAGGGGAAAGAGGAGATGAGAAGTGCAAGGAATGATAATCAGAAGTTAAAAATCCCTAAGGAAAATATCAACTCAGTGTTTAAGGTCAAAGTAATTCTATTTTCAAGCCACACTATTGCCATTATTAAGAATAAAGACAAGAGACAATGTAAATAGTCTTGATACTGTGTTTTCATTTCAGACTTGATATAAATACCTGTATAAATCACTGTCATTCAAGTGCCTCCTGTACACATCAGACCCATCTTTTCCACATTGTTTCTGTGCTTTTTTCATTTCCACCACACCAGCCTGCTCCAACCTTGAGCAAGTCTCCCCCTGTATCTCTGTTTTCTTTCTGTAGAATGTGGATGATATTACAGCAAACCTTCAAGGAAAAAATGCCTTGAATGTACATTATCACAGTGAGCTCTGTGAACACAGCTTAAGGAAATACACTCTCAAACACAAGGTAAATTCAGGTTTTAAATGGCTTTGATGACAAGTTAGTCTATAATTTCTTTTCCAGTAGCCATTGTCTTTTTGGGGTATTTCAGAATCAGATTCCAGTGAAGGACACTGGAGCAATAGGCAATGCAATGTGGCTGAGGAGTCACATGTACTGGTTCACATCAGTGCCCTTTAGTATGTAGGGCTGTCTGCCAGTCAAAGGCTCCCCTCATCCAACCTCAAATTAACTTCATGTCAGTCACCAATGCCTTCTCTGCATGCATCTGCTGCTTCTCCTCTCTTGTTTAGACTAATGAGGACAGAGTCCACACATCTTGTTAAATGTTTGCTGTAGTGTTCACAGCCACATTCTTGGAAAGGCTTGAAAAAAACCCCACAAAAACAACAGCAAAAAATAAGACCAAGCTCAGCAGGTACCCTGAACTTATTATTATACTTGATAAGAAAGGGGTTTCCTATGTTCATGGAGGTGTTGGGAATACCACAGCACATCCTGGAGGTATGAAGGACAAGAAGGTTATTGGAACTAGGTGTCAGCATGGATTCAGCAAGGGAAACCCTGCTTGCCCAATCTAATAACCTCCTGTGGTGAAATGACTGCCTTGGGACATGAGGGGAGTGCAGCGGCCATTGTCCACTTCAGGAAGACATTCCATACTGTCTGCCAGAACAGCCTCATGGAGAAGCCTCGTGGACTGCTTCAGGAGACTGGGAGGGGGGGTGGAAAATAGTCTGAGTGGCTGGGCCCAAAGGGTGGTGGTCCAAAGGAACCAGCAGTGAAGCCCAAGGCAAAGGACACTGCCAACAGGTGAAGGGAGGTGAACCTTCCCCTTGGCTGTGTCCTGATTACCCTCTGATGTGTCTGCCATCCATCACATTCCTCAAGAAGGAGATGAGATGCCACCATGCTGTGTGTCTCTCTGGTCTGAGCTCTGCCCTGGGAACTGTGGTTGCTGAGCAGTGGAAAGGAGGAGGTGGGGAAGGAAGAAGAAATGATAGATGATGGCAGCAGCAAGGATAGCAATTCCCTCATCCTTGTCTGGCCCACTGGCTCCTGCCTTGCCGTTTTCAAGAGAGTCAGGGTGATATATCCCGCAGCAGGGTTGGGTGATGCAGTGCAGTGGTGGCTCCTGTCCTCTCCAGGGTTTGGCAGCTGCAGTCAGGAGAGGCTCCAAGCCATGCCCACACCACCCTGTGAATGGGCTCTGCCCTCTGTGCAGACCTTGAACAGGGAGTGGGCAGCGTGCCAGTGGGGAGGGATGGGGGCATTTCCACACCCTACAGTCTCTGGTCACCTTTTGGTCCCCAGAAGGGAACAGAAAAAGCAGAACAGAGGGATCTAGGGCTTGGGCGGTGCCTCTGTCCTGCCTCACTATGAGGGTTTGTCCTGCTCCTGTGTTCTTCCCCGTGGAGCAGGACTGTGCAAGCACATACCTGCCCACGTTCTGGGGGGCAGCGGGGCCTGACGCTGGTTCTCCTCTCTTTCTGCAGCTGTGGGTGGGCACACTGCTGGGGTAAGCCATCCAAGGGGATGCTCCAGATGCAGCTGGAGGTGGGAACACAGCTCCCCAGCTTGGGAGAGGTGCCCATGTTGCTGCAGGCAGCGCTTGGGAAGAGCAGCCTGACAGGAGAGGAGAGATGGCTTGGGGCTCAGGCAGCTCTCTCCCTGTCCCTTCCTGGTGCAGAGTACGCCATCAGGAGTGAAGAAAGCCTGAGTGATCCATCTCCCCCACCTCCACCAACTTTGTGGAGAAGGAGAGGAGCTGCTGCTATGCTGTGAGTGTCTCACTGCTCTGGGCTCTATCCCTGAGCATTGCTGCTCCAACTGAGCAGCAGAGGCATCACTGCTCACCTTCTTCCGCTATTTCTCAATTTCCCAGTGGAGGACATTCTGTGCCAGGAGCCTGGAAGACTAGGTAGAGGTGAAAATGGCTGTCTCTCATCTGCCTCTGGTTCTGCCAAGGTGCCAGCGATGTGTGGCCAGTGGGGTGGGCTTGTGCAGGAAGAAGGGAGAGAGGGCTCTCCAGTGACACTTAGGAAACACAGAGGGTTGGAGAGCCACCAGACACACTGGCACAGCCTTCCTAGTGGTGTTGGGAGGAAAGCTGACGTGTGGGTCTGAAAGCTCCAGAGGGCAGAAGGTCCCAGCTGTGCCGGTGCTGAGTGGCAGCTCACCAGTGGTCCTTTCTGCTGCAGAGCTGCTCTCGAAATGCAGCCTGGTTCTTGCAGGATGATTCCAAGAGAGGGTTTCCAATGGTCCCGTCTGGAAATGGCAGGGGATTTTGCTGCTCACCAGGTGAATTTTGGAAAAAAAATGCAGGATGGGTCTTTTTTTCTCCTCAATCAGTACGTCTGCAGGACTGAGGAGGATGCTGCTGTTGTTGCTGCCGTTCACCTGGAGGAAGTTGGTGCTTATCATGCTGCAGCAGGAGAGACATGAGCCCTCAGGACCCTTCAGTAGTGTTGAGCACTCAAAGCGCTGCCTGCCTCAGCTGTTTCCAGTTTCGGGTGAATGGGTCCCTGCTCCTCAGATGGAGTCATGAGGAGCTGAGTTCACTTGTCCCCTGTGTGTCACTGATGGGATCTTGCTCTCCTTTCCTTTGCAGCAGGAGGGATCAGCAGGAGGAGAAGGATGGCGTTGCCCTAACCCTTTGCTCTATGGTGGAGCCCATCTGCTGCTGCCCAGGCTTTTGCCCGGCCGCTGTCAGAGATAAACTTCCACTTGGGGTGGTTTAAATATTCCCCTCAGATTATGCACCCCCCTCACTGATCACACAGAACTGCAACTGGAAGATTTAATTCAGTTGCACACAATGACTCAACTAAATGTTCTGTTGTCTGCAGAAATGTAATTTTACAAAGGAGCTTAAAAAGCCCGAGCTCTTGTGAACTGTGCTGGGTTCTTTGCCCTTGATGAGAATGGCAAAGCTCCACACTTGAAGTGAACCATTGTCAGGGTGTACTGACTTGTTAATATTCCCAGACACTGGAAATAAGAAATGGAGCACTGTAAAAATCACTTTTTCCTGCCTTTGTGAGTCGAATGCAGACAGGGCAAAGGGAAAAGATCTGTAACAGAAACAGAACTGTGAGGGTGATGAGAGCTGGGCGCCTAAAAACTCCAGGCTTGTGTTTTCGCACAGCCACTCAAACTAGTGCCAGATGAATACAAAATGCAAGTACTCTGATTTTCTGTCATTTCTTACCCATTCTGCATTTCATATGAGGGGCTTTGGAAACAAGAAGTAAGGGAGAGAGTCTCTGGCATGAAGGTGGAGAATTGATGTATGAATGTGGCTTTCCCTTGAGGAAAAATGACTGTTGCCCATGGCAAGCAATCAGGAAGATGCATCTGGTACAGTATTAGGAGATAGGTTCAATGCATAAAATGAGACTAGATACATGTGAAACTTTGAATAGGATGGAGAAGCCATTGATGGGTGGAGCAGTTGCAGTGGGAGACCTTCATAGCAGCATTTTGCACAAAATGACGTATGAAGATGAAGAACAAGGAGAAACAGGATTGTTTTTCTTTTAGATCCAAGGTTTTTGGGTTCTTTTTGGTCTTCACATCCAGGGGCCTGCTGAAACCTCAGTGTCTGAATATGGAGAGATTTTCATTGAAGTGCTGTACCTTTTAAGGCGACACAAAGCCCAGCCTTATACTTACAGGGCTGGTACAATGCACAGACACAGCAGACTTTGAGAATGGTTGTAGTAACCAGGCAAGACACAAAGAGTTTCTAAATCCCAGTAGCCCAATGTATAATAATGCTGGAGGCAGGTTTATGCTGTAATTTGTATTCAAAGGGTGAACACTAAAGAGAGACCACTTCTTGTACCTGGAATTCAGAGCAGGTCCACTATATACAGCTGGAAGTTAACAAATAGGTGTGACCTCTTATCACCTTAATATTTGAGATCAGACAGTACAAGTTTTAATTTTCTCCAAATAATATAGAACAATCTATGAGAAGAAGGGGAAATTGTAAAAAATGAGTAAGGAAAGATCCTCCGCTCTTTCTTAGAACACAGAATTAGTGAGAAAACATGAAATTATTAATCACAATAAATGAAAGGAAGAACATCTGCACACAATATATAGTTAAATTGTGCACCTCCTTGCCAGAAGATGTTTTGGATATAAGCAAGAATGGGCAGAGGAAGCAATTAGACAGAATCAGTAAGAAAGGTCTCTCATGGACCATTAAGCTCCTGGAAGCAGTAACAGCCTCCAGAAGTCCCTGAACTAGTGACTGTCAGTAAATAGAGAGTACACCAGAGGAAGGAGCATGCTATGCTTACCCCATTTTTTTGTGCTGTTTTCCTATACACCTTTCACTGTTCAGACTCAGACTCAGAGAGAGGATGCTGAGCTAAATGAACCTTTGGTATGACCCCGTGTGGCTATTCTCATGAATTATACAAGACATGGTTCATACATGCTATGGATGCAATTCACATTCACGCAGAGCAGCAGCTTATGGCCTTGCAAATTCTGCTGGGTATTTACAGTGAGAATTTAAGCAGAACTTAAGTGGCTGAGTTCATGCATTCACATGATCCCATTTCATCCTCTCCGAAATTGCATACTGCCTCTTCTGCGACTGCTTTTTGGCTTGGGTGCAATTTGATATGCAATTAGTCAAACATCCTCTCCTGTGGTACCTGTCCTGTTGTGAACAATTAGTGTTTCATAGGGGAGTACATTCTGAGGCTCAAATCCCGGGGATTCCTGTCAATTTACGTTGACACTATGCTTACAAGGAAGGAGCTGACAGTCCAGCTGGAATTGAGTGTTAGCAGCCGCAGAGGCAGCCACACACCAGCCCACAGATGGTCTGCTTCTTGCTCACATTTTTAGCTTTGCCTGCCTTGATCATCCTTTTGTTTTTATACAAACACTATGCAAGCTACTGAATGTGTACGAATGTCCATAAATGCATTTCTTAGGCCTTCAGCTATGGGCTAAGACCACAGGCAGAGTTAGTAGATATATTAATGCACAGCCCATGGGAAGGAGATCATCAGGTCATTAGTTATACACAGGACATCTTCTTCTTGCCAGAGAAGAGGGGACCAGCTGGTAGGAGGCTGACCTGATGCAGTTACCACGGTGGCCTGATTGCCTGAGTGCCAGCTGCACTTGAAGAAGGGACAACTTGGGTTCACAGGGGGGATCAGTTTGCTCATAATAATGGTTCTCTAAAAAAAATCATGCTTTGTGGTGATGAGTTTTTCTCTACAATAAAGCCTACCCATGAGTAGCTGGGTATCTTACAAATCCCTGTAGAAATTAGTTATTAAAAAAACCCCAACCAAACAAAGCAAAACCCTTCCCAAATCTGCCCTCATCCAGAACTAAATTTTCTGGGGGAGGGCAAGAAGAGGTAGTTTTTATTGTGATCAGGGCTCACGTGTTGGAAAAGCTATCAGATGCTGTCTTTTCTTAGCTTTGTAAAGCCATTTAGATGTGTTCTGTAAGTAATTGGCTTTTAGTATTCTGGCTAATCAGATCCCTTCTTGGTTTATCCTGGACTAATTAACTCTCATCTCTTCAAATTATTCCCAGTGCAGCTGATCACCTAAAGACCTCCCTTCCCTGAGCAGCAGCTGCTGTCCATTGCTGATAAGGTGAGACCTTCTTTATCATGAGCTGTCTTCGCAAGCAGAAATAGATCAAAATGCTAAGCAGTGCCAGAATAATGTACCAAATAGCAGCCTTTTCTCTAGCTGCAAATTTTTCCTCTCCGGGGAACTCTGCCTACAGTTCTGGATGCTGTTTTTCTATTGTATGGACTGTAACATGTTACCAGGAAACAAGACTCCATGCACATGGGACAATTCAGCTTGATTAAGCATCTTTGCCCTTCAGTGGCTGATAATCTGTGTGTGGTAAAAGACTATAGTCCTACATGGGTTATAGGGTGAAGTGTGCAACATCATTTTCCAAGCATGAACAGTGTTCCTGGGTTATATGTCATTGAGCTCCTCTGTACCTCTTAGACAATACCTTGGACGCAAAAAATGGTTAAATTAGTTAGGATTGTAAGACATAGCCAAAGCAATAAACCAATATTGAAGCATAGGATTTGTTGGTTCAGAGACCTTTACAAATGCCAGGCACAAAAAAACACCAGTTCTTTAATGCTAAGAGATATAATGAAGTGAGATGTTCTTTGGAAAAGAGGGAGCTGAGACCATTGAAGGAGTTTGGGTTACACATGCTTATGAATGCCATCCCAAGGGATTATGTGTTTCCAGCGCCATAGCTGTGAGCGTATCAACAGCAGCTCCCCCAAAACATTCCAAAGAGTCACTGAGCAGCTATAATAGTCCACTGTTCTGGAAGCTTTTGCTAATCTTTCTCTCTCTGATGCTAAAAGATAAGATGTAACCTGCCTGCATTATTGTCTGCGCCTGAATTCCAACCCTTAGACTCAACATCATATAAGGGAAGATGATAGCAAATACTTGCTGAAGCTGTTTGCTTGTCAAAGCAGCCTCAAGTGGTGTCCATCCAGGACACTCAGTTGCTCTCTCCACTCAGATGGCCACAGAGAATCCCTTGCTGTCTTTTCATATGACCCTTTCTTATTGTTGACATGACCAGCATTAGAGTCATCAACATTAGCGTCTCCAGCACTGAAATCGGACCCTGTTAAAGCCTTGACACTGAACTCAACTTTCAGAAAGGCCCCTTTCTCTGCAAACCATCCAAAATGAAGTTCTGAACAGCTGCAGCAATCAGTAGTGTCTGAAATTTATCTTTGGATCTGAGTGTTGCAGCATGGTCTTCTAATCTGTCTGTTATTAACCTTCCAGATGGCAAGCTGACGAGATATCCCTCAAAAGATGGATGTACAGGGAAATATTAATTAATGGCCAATGACCTTTAGGAGTGAGACATCACCCAGTGAGACATCAAACTGTGATCTATGTGCTGTGCCAGACATCATAGATATGGTAGGAAACTGCTGAAGTGATGAAAAATACCTTTTTTCAGGGTGGTACATTTTTCTAATTAGATATCAGCAATCTACTTCAGATTTGAAATGTTTATCTGCTTTTCTCTAGAGGATCTTAACACCTTCTCAGACCTTCAGCAGAACACGTCAGGATGATTGGATGGTCCCCAAATCTATCCTCTAACCTTACTTTTCCTGGGACAACCAAGAGAAGTTAATCAACTAATTAAGGTTAAACAGAGAGGAATCTAAGGAGATAGCTAAGTGGGAAGAAGTTTTAATTTTATGTTTTTCTTCTCTTGCTCGCATCCTTCCATTTTGTGTCACCTAAAATTTCAGTCACAAAAACTACTCTTCTGCACTGAGCTTCATGAAGCTGTTGAGTTTGAATGATGATCTTGCTGATACTCCACTGTTCCCATATGTCAGTGTAGGCTGGATATGAACACAAAATCACTTTCTAGGCAAAGTTTGCAAGTAATAAGGTCAGCTCCTCTCCTGAAGATGTTTATACAATTTTGTCATGATGTTTTGTCACTACACGTCCAAGTGAAGGGTAGTTCATGGGTACTCCTTGAGTCAGACTCCTAGTGAACCCCAGATGCCAAGGAAATTGCCATTAGTTTCTGTGGTAAATAAGTGCGTTGGCTCAAGGTCCTTGTTCAGAGTGAGTAAACATTTTTCTCATGTTTGATGTGGCCAGAGTACTTGTTCTTGTGGGGGTGGTTATGAGATAACTTGTGTTGTGTCCGGACCTGCCTGTAAGCCTGGATTAATGAAATAGGCGTGTATTATCAAATTCTGCTGAGAGATAACACCAGGTCTCTATGTTAGATTGGAGCATGAATAGAGTGGGTTCACTTTTGTCTAAGCAAGGACTGCAAAGATGCAGTGTACAGACCCCCATTCTGCTCTTCTGTGTGACAGAGGCAGCACCCAGGCTGAGTGACACGAGCCAAGGCTCCCACTTTTAGAAACAGCCATGTGTCTTCTTGAATAGGTTCAGAGGGTTGCTTTGCTTGATTCTATTCCCAGATTCTATTCAAAACTGCCTTGCTCCATGTCTTCTGGATGTGTTAACCCCAGAGTCTGAAGTTTCTCAAGGTCAGTGATCCATTTTCTTAGGGTTTTGCTTACAGAAGTGTCCAGACTGCAGGGAAATCACTGGGAGTACATCAGTCTTACTCTAAGCGCTGGGTTGCATGCCAGGTCTGGTGATCAATACTGAAGAAAGAGGAGAGGATTTCTGCAAACAAGCCTGATCTCACCTGCTGTACAGCCACAAGGAGGCCTGGGCGCTTTGGAGTACTTGGTTTACAGGGAACTGCTCCACTGATGTTATCTGCCTTGCATATCAGCTACGCATACCTTGAAGATGCAGCCACACTAATTTGATAGTTTTAAGTACATGAGTCTTCTTGGCTGCAATTTTTTTAGATAAAGCAGACATAATTTGCACAATGCTATTTAAAAAGAATACAGATTCATCTCTATGATCGGATTACATCTAGTTACTTTGAAAGTGCATGAGGCAATCTGAAAACTGGAGTTTGGGACAATGACTTGATCCTAGCAAAATAACTAGGTAGAAGGATCTGAATGGATAAGATTTCCAAAGTCATTTAGTCATACACACCAACCTTTGCCCAGTGAGACTTGATCTATTGTGAGAACCAGGGGATAATTAGATTTCTGTCTGCTCAATTTTTGAATTGTTATGACTCAGCATGACTAGTTCAGCTGAACTAAGTTCCCCCTGATATTTAGGGATTCAACTAAAGAAAAGTCAAGCTCATTTTAAAAAAGGCAAAGTAGAATACAATAACACTAGGTTTTTTTCCCAGTGAAAAGGAATTAATAACATGCAAGCTCATCCAGCTATCTTTCTATTGAAATGGTTGTAGCAAACCATGTTCCTACTAAAAAACCAAATTCATGTCATCATACCACTGTGGCATTCCCTGTTTACTCTGTTTAAATATAAAATATTTGTTCTGTGCCATATAATTCAGCCATATAGACTTTGAAAGGAAATAAATGGTCTGAGCATTGAGCTACTCAAATTCTCTGCTACAACACAGAAAAACATTGAAGTACTTAGTGAGTATCCTCATAGCAGTGGGAGCCGTGATACCCCCCACAAAAACCTGCGGACTTATGTCCTTGTCCAGCAAATCTGCAAGGGCATTTTCTAGAAGACCAAGACCTCAGCACTAGGAAGTATGAGATCTTCACTATTTACTGTAAATAAAATACTACAGATGAAGAGGGAGAATGTTAAAATTTTCCTATATGTCTAATGACCCTATATGGATTTAAATTTTGAATATCTTGTCCAAGACACCTAGAAAATACCTTATTCTCTTCAAGTCCAACTCAATGAGATTGTTGAGATATATGTGAAGTAACCTTCTTATTCTGGGATTTGCAGTAGAATGTGGGGCAGTTTTTTCAGAAGTTATTTGAATAAGTCTTGGTGAACTGCACATGGATAGCAGCCTTTTTTACCTGGATGTGAGCTATGATTGCTTTTTTATGTGTTTTCTGCTTTAGGCTTTTTAGTGCTGCTGGATATGAAGGCTTGTAAGGTTTCAAACAAATGCTTATTTAAATTAAATGTGGAACTACATCTGTATTTTGTTTAGCTTTGGGGCTTGGGTTGGGTTTATTTGCTATATGTGTTTTAGACAGTGGGGAGAGAGTAAAGAGACAGAATCAGCAGCTCTCTGGCTTCTCTGTCCAAATGAATTCATGTCTGACTGCTTCACAGAGGGTATTATATCCACTTTGCTGCCATAGATCAGATTCTTTAGTGACTGCACTCCAAACAGGACATAATTGCCACAAACGGATGTTGTTCCATAGCTTCTTGAGTTTTCAGGATCAAGCTTACCATCCCACAGTTGAGAACAAATATTTTTCTGAGATATTAAAGACATTTTAGATTTATCTCAAGACTTTGTAGAAGAAAAGGTGTGGCAATCTGATGTAAGGGCTGGTATCTTTCAAGCATGCTTCTCTGTTGTTTTTATTGGGAACTGGCAGATCATTTCTATGAAAATAAGCACATAATCATTCCTAACACAGCTTTCCTCCTCATCAGAGTCAAACTTTATAGAGAGCAAGACATTTATGCAAGACATAAACACTATAATGTGATTTGGTTTTAATGGATTTCCCCTTCTTGAAGTTTGAATGGGGTTAATTCAAATACTAAATACTGTACGGTGGTCAAGTATTTCTTCTGTTGTGTGTAAAAAACTTTTATTTTACTGGTGTCTGTGCCCAGCGTTTAACTTTCCAATCTGCAATTCTAGGCAATTGAGCACGATGTGAAGCACTTTACATGGAAATGCCCACTCAGGGATTCTCTGAGCAGGCAGCAGACTCTCAGACTTCCTTGGTGTGCCTGCAAATGACAATGCCCACCGTGGTTGTGCTTTTCTCTTCACAGCTGGAGTCTTCCCTCAGAGCCTTGAAAAGGTTAATCCATCATCACAGGAAAGTAATAGGAAATTAATTGTTGCAGTCTGATAAACAAAGCTGGCAGCAAACTTTTCAGTGGAGAGCAGGGAGGGCCAGTCTAAATACCAAGAGAACTCAGCCAGAGGGAGAGGCTTGGTCCCAGGGCATTAACTAGTCCAGCTTCTCTCAGTGTGCGGGAACTCTTCTATTTTAGAATTGTTGACAAGAATTGCACCTGAACACGAAGAAATAAGAGTTCACAATGATGCCAGAATTATTATCACAGGTGGATATGTAGTGTAACAAAAAGAGCTGATAAAGATACTGCAGAGCCTGGAGAGAAAGTTGCATAGATGAGAAGACCTATGATGCTGTCTTCCAGACGTGTGCCTTGGACCATGCTCCCTAAAAAGGCAGCCACACCCAGAGGGGTACACTGTCATTTTGATTTCAAGTTTCTGTGTTCAGCTCCTAGTATCACAGTGCAAACAGATCTAAACCAACTGGTGAGAATTTGGAAGAAGGCAAAGACAATTATCAAAGATCTAGGAAAAAAAAGACATATAAGAAAATACTGAAGGAATGGGGGAGGTTACACTGGAGAAGATAGAAGTATGATAAAGGTTAGTTACTACTAAGTCTTCAGCTACTGCCTAGAGAGAAGTTACAAAGATGGTGGGAATAATCTGGTTTCCATATCCACGGTGAATGTCTGTGGGATATTCCTGTGGGATACCACAGGATCACATACCAATGCTCTAGGAAGTCACAGAGGACCTCTTCGGGTTCTTTCCAATCCTATTTTCTATGATTCTAGAAGCAAGATGCAGGTGTGTGAGATCATTCTCTTTCCCATCAGTAGAGCGTGATTAGACATTATTTTCTGTGTTAGGAGTTGGCTTAATGGTAGTTTCCATTGCACTAACTCTATTCACTTCCAGGGAGGTTCCTAATTTGCTCTGCTGCTAATAAGATCAGAAGCCACTTTGTATTTCTCCTTTTCTAAAGCCATCTAAGATGTTGCATGATCAGAGTTGAACTGAAAGTAGTGCTGATATGAGTGAGAAGCACATTATGCCTAACTTAGGCAAAATGTTAGGGCTATGAACATCTTTTTTTCTTAAAGAACCAAAGTAGAGGTCTAATTCAGCAGAAGCTAAAATTGTTGTACAGTTGAAATTACAGATCTGTGGACAATGTTAAATGAAGTTATCATTCCTCAACAGTTTTAACAGTGTAGTGCAACCATGACAATGATAAGACGCAGATATGGGTCTAGGACAATCTAGGAATTAAATCTGCTCTAATCTACTTGAGTGTAAATCCACTTACCTAGGCTGCATAACCCCAGAGAGTGATTCCAGAGTAAGAAAACAGAATTTCACCCCACTGTACTCCTTTTTGTTGTTGTGTTTTTTTCTTTATGATTCGTTTCCTTGTAGTCACAGCAGACCACAGATAAGGTGAAACTGTAAATTGTATATTCTCAGAATTGTATATTCCCAAAGACTTTTCTGTTTGTAATGCTGAAATGTGTACTTACCTGTGATCAAGCATAGGAGGTACAATAAAGATAACCTGTGCTAGTACAAACAGGAGCAAACAGAGTGCAGGAAGATTTCAATAATGATCCTCCAACTACTGAGGCCAGAGGCAAATCCCCATGAATTACAAAGGACCTGTGATCTTGGTTTCCTGCAGGTGCCTAAAGCTGTTCTGGCAATCCTGCCTTTGCTTGGATAGCAATGAGAATAGATTAACTAGTGAAGGTTTCAGGAAAAGAAAGCCTCTCTCTACCAGGACAATTAACCTGTTGTTTTTTTCTTTTGTACATGCTAGTTTAGCTGTAGAATCAGCCCATTGCAGGTTTTGTCTGGAACCAGCAGCAATGGCTGGGATGTTTGCAGCTCTGTCCCAGCCACAGCCATGGGCTGCAAAAGGAATCAGAGAGATGGAATGCCTGGGATCTGGGAGGGGGGGGCTTGAAGGACATGGATGCAACATTAGTCCCCCTGCTCACAGAACAATTCATCAGATAATTAAAATCATAATTTGGGATATATTCTGTATAGGCCATGAATTCTTATGAATGAAATTGCCTTAGTCAGCACTGCAGCACGTTAGCATTAAATCACCATGGTGCATAATCCAGAAGGTAAAACCTCTAAATCTTTTGAAAGGTTTGTTCTTCTGACTAGTAATTTAACAATCTTGTAAGAAGCTGAGATATAAGAGCTTTCTGGCAGAGAAATAGAGAAGAGACAATGAAAAAACTGTCATGTTCTCCTCTGAATCAATTGTAGTGTCTAAATTACGTTTCTAATGAATTATGAAAGGTGAGATGATTTCTCTCATTTTCCTTTAAATTAACCTGGGATCAGACACTGTGGTTAAATCTGTACAGAGCCCTGCTTCCTTATATGTCTTTTTTTTGTGAGATATCCAGGGGTTTTGGGCAGGTTAAAATATATATAAAGTCAGGATTTTAATATACTGGATGTGTGTTGTTGCATTTGTTTTTCATGTCTTGTTTATGGAGATGACTCAATGATTATCAGTATTTGATGAGCATCTTCGTTTCAGTGCTGCCTTACATATCACTTGGGCTTAGCTCTGTTTGGGTTTCTCACTGTTTTTGCAAATCATAACCTAAAAGCTTGACACAAAGCCCAAAGAAATAAATAAGCACATATCTTTAGCCTTGAATGACTGAAGAACTAGACAACATGCTAACTCAGTACAGGGTCTAGGTCAGGCAGCTGTTAGTTTTGCTTTTCCTATGCTGATATTTTTCCTCAGGGAATTCTGTAAATGTTGCCTAGAAACACCTGTGCCTCAGAAACATCTGAAGCACAGCAAAATAACCATAGAATCAGGTACGTGAAAAAGCCCATCTGTTCCCACCAAGCTGAATTTGAGGACACAATTCCCATAAATATATTTGTACTAATCAAAATGCTGTTTGACCATTTTTCTCCTCAAAGCTTTTTAACTATGGCTTGCATCACCCACAAATTTACTAGTCAGCCTTAAAAATTTAATAAGTGCAGTGCATTAATAGAATATTCTGCTCATTCCTAAATTGGTATAAGTAAAGGTTTTAATTACTAAAATTATGCAGTTACAAAAATAATTTAATGAAATTATTCTTCCCATTTGCATTCATGGACTGCCTGTATTCAGACATTATGAGGCATGGTAAATTGCACTGAACTGTGGTAGAATAATTCTCAATGCTGTAACTCTACCTGAGGACTGAGCACTTTTATGGTTTCAGCTCCCAGAAAAATTAAACCACGGGGAAGTGTGTTGAGTATATTGTAAGAAGGGTTAAACATAATGTATGGCTTTTGAAATCACTCTCCTTTGAATTTTACTGATGGACCTATGATCTTGACATAGGTAAAATTACTTCACTGTCATAATCTAAAAGGAGTTGGCCTCTGCTTTCAGTGAAGTCCTTTGTGTATCATCTTTTGCCATTGCTGGTGCAGAACGCGTGCCTTGCAGATGAAGGTTTCTGGATGATGCTTTAATTAATGTGCATCCTCTCCAATCTGAAATGACGTCTGTTTATTTCAAAACTAATTACTTCATTATGCTTTCCACTGCTAAAAAATCTTTGGTGCCTGAATGAGACTGCAAACTCTTTGGGGCAAAGACCACATATAATGAGATAATGTTATGTTTGCTAAATAATGTATTAGGAAGAAGGCTTGTGAATAAAATATAGGCTGAAGTTTTGTAACTCAGTTTTGGTTATAAGTGAAATTTTAAAATTTATCCTGCATTTGCAGTGATAGACAATCCTTTTCTTCAGATTTATAAATAAATCATCAGCTGAAATGCAACCTGCTACCCAAACAGTCTCGAATGTTAGAAAAATAATTTCTGACTTGACTATGATGGACCGAACAGAACTCCTGGATTCAAATCAGTTGCAACAAAATTTCTCATATACAAACTCTCTTTTCATCACAGGCTTTGTGCATGAAAAGAACTGCAATATCCTCTGCAACTATTCCAAAGGGATTTTTTTTCCTAAAAGTTACAAGGGTAACTTCCTAATCTAGAAGGTTCACCCTACACCAAATCTAGTCTGGACCCTTCTGTTACATGTAAAGCTGAGTGGTCAGCCCTGGAGTGGTAATCACTGCTTGCAAATATTCAAAATGGGCAAAAAGAAAACAGACTTTTATACATTTTTAGTGTTTCAGAAGAACCGGTTTCCCACAGATGAAGAAAACGTGGTGAGACGGATAGTGAGAAAAATAGAACAGAAGGAGCAAATGTGAGGAAGCACTGTGAACTCTTTCAAGAAGAGCTCATTAAATAGCCAAAAAGCTGTTATTGCAGTGCCAAGGAAGATGACAGTATTGGCTGATAGGCCAGCCAGACTCTATGAAAAAAAAAAAAAAAAGGAAAGCTGCAATTAGGAATAAGTAGTGATGTACAATCAATAAGTAAAGGTAACATATAATAATCAATTATAGATGAGAGTTTGTGAAGTGTGGGGAATGGAGAGGGGACAAAATGACACGACAGTGAACTCTTTGAGTTCCTTTTTGGCTGGGCACAAAGCAGTTTGGGCTTTTCCTCAGGCACTTTGTGGGTAGCTGTCATTGAGCAGGACAGTGGTAGCTCCCTACAAAGTCAGAATTGGGGCTGGTGACCATCATCACCCAGCATGGAGTAACCCCTTTGAAAAAGGTCATGGGCTACTACAAGCTTCTCAATACTGAAAGCAAGCTTGAAGTTTGTTGCTCCAAAGAAGAGAAGGAACCACGTCTCCAGAGAGGACTTTCCATTTCTTCCTGCCCTTTCCTCTCAGGACTGAGCGAAGCCTTTCCTCTTCATCACTGACTTCTGCCTCCCTTACACAGGAGCTCAGCAGAGCCAAGCTGATGGCAGTGGCTGGCAAAGGTGGGGACTCAGAAGCCCCCATCTCCCTGCTGCTCATGGTGGAGGAGCAAGCTCAGCCAAGGCCATGTCTGCCCAGCAGTGCTTTTCCTTTACTGCTGCAGCAGTGGTGAGCACAGTGGTGGCTTGAACAGGTCCAGATCACATGGACCACTAGCTCAGGCATCCGGGACTAGGCAGCCTGGCATGCCTCTGTCATATAATAGAATCACAGAATGGTTTGGGTTGGAAGGGACCTTAAAGATCACCTAGATCATGTGGGGTCAGCCTCCCCTGCTGAGCTTCCCCTGTGCCAGGTGGCCATGGAACTGATCAAACAGCTCCTTTTTCAACACTTCTAGTGAGAGAAATTCAAAGATCTCGGTCAGTTGAGCTTACCTTAAAGAACCTTGTGAAGTGGTTCAAATGTGCTATTGAAGTATTTTCATGAGAAAAAGTACTCCAGATGTGGGTAAGGGAAAGTCCAAATGAAAAAAAACTCTGAAAAATCATTATTTGGGAGCTGAAGTTGACAAATGCAATTTGGATAGTTGGGGATCTTATTTTCACATGGAAAGTAACTGTTTGAACCAACCACCACAAGAAGACTGTATGCCCTTCTGAAAACTTAGATTTAACCAAACACAAATATGCTTCAGAATATACTGGGGCAACTGAGAGAAATTTAGAGGTCAAGGACACATTAAAGGTCTGATCAGATGAAGACCTAATTAGCACTAGGTTTTGAAAGCATGTCATCTGAAGCTCTTGCTATTTCACCACCATACATGGTCCCATCCACATATACAATACCTGATGCTTTATGCACCAAAAAGGTCTTGGCATTGCTATACTAGAAAAATTAGTTTATGTTTTAGTTTGTGTTCTACACTTTAAATAAAAAAAATCACCTCATATAAATAATATAACCTTAACACCTAATTACAAAGAAGGACAAAGCTTTAAATGGCACTAAGCCTAATAAAAAGGAATATTTTATATTATGACAATTAACCTGTTGTTGAAGACTAGACCTAGCTGGATTCACTTTTCATTAGCAAGCATGAAGAACTAGATGACTCCCATAGGGATCTAAATACCTGAAAGTCATCTTATGCAGAAAAAAAAAAGACAGAACTCCTTCCTCTCTGCAGATTAGCAGGGCTTCAGCCCTTGTTCTGGGGAGCTGTTGTCCCTGGAGGGTGCAGTAGACCTTGCACAGAAAAGGCAGGAACATGAAGAAAATAGGAAGGCAACATCATTTCGGACACCTTTTGAATGCATGCTGTTGCCACATGCAGTGTCACTGGCAGTCTGCTGCCCTCTCCTTCTCCAGGCTATAGAGGGTTTGCTCTCATTACCATATCTTCTGTTCCCAGATTATCACGGGGTAACTCACCCCAATTCCAACACTGCCCTTTTTTCTCATCCCCTTCTCCTGCCTTCAATTGCTCTCAAACCACAGCTTTCCCTCTTTGGACCAGAGAGGGGCGGGACAGCCACTGAAGATACATACCTTCAGGGCTGGCATGGGCTTTTCCTGACCTTCTCACACACCTCCTTTCAAGAGCTGCTGATGTTATTTTTGATTTAGGTTTCTGCTTGTTTGTTTGTGTTTTGTTTTGTTTGGAGATTTTTTTGCTAAGGGAGAATAGCTAATCGAACCTAATCTAGTTTAGTCTTCAAGCTAATCTTGTTGCTAGGAATTTCAGGGTGGCAACAGAACGCGGGAATGGTGATCATGTTTTAGACAGCTTTAGATTTGTTATTATCTCACCTGAAAAGAACTGACAGATATTTAACTACAAAAATGCAGCACCAATAAGGAAGAAAATGATCACCTGCAGGGAGAAACCTGAACAAACACGAACTGTTGCCTATACTGAGAGCCAGATGAACAGCTGATAAAATTGGCACAACTCAGTGGTAATGTGGCTATAGCTGAAGAGAGCTATTTTTGTGTCTATGAGAAAAAGGTAGAAAATAAACACGGAAAATAAAGATGAGAACAGCTCAAATCCAAATCTCTTTTCTTCAAAGTCTGCTAATATCAAGTGCTGTCTAGTAGACTTTTCTTTCTGGTCCCCTTCTTCTGGCTGCACAAAATTTCACTATATGGCTGTCGCTTCACATTGTGGACTTTTGGAAAAGTTTTGCAACTTAATGCTGTGGTTTTTAGTATGTGCGTCAGAACAGATGCCAAAGAAAGTTACAAAAATTCTATGATACAACTATCTTCTTGAAGCTTTTCCATGGTTTTGCTACCAAATGAAGTCAACATACAAATTGCTGTATGACTATCAAGAAACATAAAAATGTGCAGATGTGGAATACATAAGGTAAATGTAAATTAATTCTTACCAAATTGTGTTACGAAGTTAAGGTTTGGCATGGCATTTAGTTAAGATTCAATATAACAAATCTCAACAACTTAGAAAGTCATTATGCAGTGCTATAAAATGGTGACATTTTAACTTTTTACATTATTCTGCCTTTAGGACTGTAAAGGTATGGGTATTTGCACTGGAAGCGTTCTCAACCAACCGCTCTATTTTTGTCATAGCCTTTCAAAGAATGTGTTTGAACATATCTGCTTCAGCTCTCTCATTTTCCTCTCTCATGGGGACTCTACTGCGATTCCTTATTCTTCTTTCCTTGTGTCCTGAAGGAATATATAAAGCTGCTCTTCATGCAAGGAAAAGGTACTGCACAATTTTTGCTTTTCTACACGGGTTAGTTAAATGCTTCTAGGCAAACACACTTTGCATAAACTCTGCAGAGACATGAGATGCAAGGGCCTGAATCCAAGGGCTGGGGAAGCTGATTTCCTCCACACCTGAGTGGAAAGCTCAGCTGCTCAGTCTGGACAAAGGAAGGCACATCCCTTCTGGTTTGAAAGGGATCCTTCTCATCAGAAGCATTATGACAGCTCACACTTTTCTGTGAATCCAGTATACAGAGGTACCACCCCACCTAGGGAAGCACAGGACCCCTGCTGCCGAGGCTGAGCCCACATCTGAAACACAACCCCAGACTCCTTGGAATTCTTGCTAAGAAATTGTGAAATGCCCTTGAGTTAAACTGCAGCTGAGCAAGGGTCCTCAGGTTGCAATTTTGAATGCAGGTACCTTCTGGGGGAGCTGAGTCCAAAGGTCTTATTTGTAGCTGTAAGTTCAGGCAGTGGTAGGAAGGAATTTGTGTTTTGCTGTCCCTGTGTGGTTTCTTGTGCCGTGGGCTTTGCTGCGCACCCCAAAGGCACAGGGGCAGTCAGATGTGTGTCTCCTCAGTCTGCTCTTGGCTGCCTCGGCAGACTGATGAAAAGGGCCAAAAAGTGGAATTTGAGAATTTTTTCAGTGGGTAAATGGATGGGGCTGAGCACCTTAATTTACACAGACCAGTGAATAATGAATTTGTGAGCTGGAAGTGAAAGACACTGGGGTCCTCTTATGCAGAACTTCAGGTATCATAATGCAAAGAAAAGGAACTGTGCCAAGTGTGCTGTGGACATACAAAAATCATCATGAGTTTATACTTACGGGTGATGAATACCATTCAGGCTTAGAACGGTGTTGCAAATCAAACACTACACATTGCATTTTGTATGTGCTAGCCTCTTCTTCACTGGGGAGATGAGATGAAAAGCACTCATAAACAACTTAAATTGTTTCATGTCCTGGTATTGTTTCATTCTACATTCTTCTGCAGGAAATTACTGTCTACTGGAAAGCAAGGGCCACATGTAGCCATAAGACTACTGACAAGTTTAATTTGGCTATTATCAGAAAAGTGCAAAAATCTCCATGTGTTCAGCTGAAGAATAGGCCTCCCAGTAAGTGTGATTTAGTCCAGTTCTTCAATTAGCCAGGTATCATTTTTTTCCTGTAATGCCCTCTAAACTATGTTGATGGAAATAAAAATATAGTTTTCTTAACTAAACTAAACTAGTTAACTGAAACTTTTCAACAGTTATATAGGTCAGTAGGAAATAAAAAAGTAGATCAAACTCCACCCTCCCTATGCTGCCAGTTTTTCTAATGAAACGTAATTAGCACTAATTGGTAAAACTACACTGATACCTGGTTATTAATGTTTGTGTATTGGTCCCAGATGTGAGTTTACAGCTGTCAGTACTAATGGCTCAATGAAGGAAAAAGAATTCTTCTTTCATATTCCTGTCATTTTCTTCAGGGTGCCCCCTGCTCCCTTCAAACAAGAGTGATTATCTTTAGGGAAGGGAAAGCTTCTTCTTGAATCCTGACTTTGTGAGAAACTAAATGCCTTCAACTCTCCTTTGAATTTGGTAGGAGTTGAAAGGACCCAGCACTGCTCAGCATCTGCAGAACCAGGACTCAACAATTTTAGGGCTGCTTTTCTTGAGCCATCCTAATTGTTAGTGGTTCAGAATTCATCAAAATAATTATCCTCCTAATTGTTTGCCTGTTCTTGAAAGCACACTTATAAGGAAAGCCTCTCTTCTAAGCAATCACGTTAAAGTATTCTGTTTAGAATAATTGCTTTCCTGCAATCCCTGCAATTACTGAGTGTCCAGCAATCACCCTCTTCAGGATGAGGTAGATAAGCAGGCCTTTTTAGATGCAGATGAAGTGAAATGATGAAATCAAGGTTTTCAATACAGATCTACCCAGAGAGGTGTGGAGAGGGGGAAGTCTCTTGCAGAATCAAGCAAAGGCAAGGTCATGGTGAAGAGAAGGGTCTCCAGAAGTACCCTGTTAGGGACCAGACCATGCTTGGAAATAGACTGGGAAGCACTCAGGAACTCATTCATTCCTGAATATTAACAGTAAGACATCACCACTAACACATGAGAAGACAAAACTTTTCTTTGAAAAGCGTCTATTTATTCTTACATGATTTAATAATGTATGACTCCCCAGGTCACCCATGCATACCTTATTTTTGTGAAATCTCTGTTCATTAATATTTCTAAGTTGAAAGAGAAATACAGCATTCTCCAGGTATGAAGAAATTGACTGAATGTCTTATCTGATACATTGGGAATTCAAAGAATGAGTTTTTATTTGAAAATGCTTGACAACTTGAGCTTGTTAAGAATGCAAGTAATACAACATATTTTAGGCTACTCTCTTGCATAAGGACAAGGCCCCTTCATTTTGTTAGATGATGCTTGAGTTATTTTTCTTAATTTTACACGCAGAATTGTGTTTACAACACAATACCTGTGAGCCTGAGGTAATAGTTCTTCCTTGTGGCCAGTGAAACAGGAAGCTGGTCTGTGGTCAGGAGGTCTGGAGGATGTATTGCAACAATACGTACTTACAGTCTGGAATGAGGTTTTGCAGCCAAATCTCAGTGCCAGTCATTGCCACTTTATATTTTAAAATAATTTACTGTAGACTTCTGTGTTAAGCTGTTCTTTTTCCCGTGGACTGACCACCCCTTTACTCATGCAACTGCCACTAATATTCCCTGGTGTCTTCTTTTTACAGTCTGACAGTGCCACAAAAAAATTGTCTCACTATCCTCAGCTACAATCCTGGCTACTTCCTTTCCACCCTTTCTGGAATCCAGTTTAAGGATGAAACTTACCTACCCAACAGCCACACAGTTCCTTCTGACCTTGTTTTTGAGCAGGTAAAATATGGAGAAGGAATATCTTAATGCGATAAATAAAACCCGAAACACTTAATCATATGAAGATGCAGTACCCAATATTTTGAGCTGCATTTTTGCTAGAAAATTAAAGATGCCCATGACCACTCTTATGCACTAAGGCCAACCAGGGTGTTAGGTAGCCCAAGATAATGCAGTGATAAAAATGTAATAATACAGAGAAAGGAGATTTGGTGTCCTAGAACTGTTTAATGTACTTAAGTAGATATAGCTTCAGTGTCTATAGCATCTGTACACTGACAATAGCAAAGGCATACAGGTTTGAGCTCCTTCAGACCACAGGATTTGGTTTCCAAGCTCCTGGATGAGAGCTCTAACAGTTGTGATGCCCAGCAAATGTGGGCAGAACCACATTACTCTGACCACAGTTTGCTCTGTGGAAAGCCCAGCCTGGCGGGCATCAAGGAGTGCTCTGAATGTGCAGGTCACACACAGCCCCATGTGTGTCTCCCGATCCCAGTCAGGCTCAGGCTATTGAGCTGCTGAGCACGGGGCACTACTGGAATAATGCAATAGTGGGTGTCCAAAGGCACCAGTAAGAAGGGATGAACTGAATGAATTTGGATATATCCCAGGCAAAGGAATAGGTATTTCAATTACTGGTGGAGAGCAGAGTCGTGTTGCAAATTCGGACTTAAAAACCTCCTTTCCAGCTGACTCTTACCACACTGTCCAGGTTTTGGCTGGGATGGATTTGATTTTCTTCTTAGTGGCTGGTAAAGTGCTGTGTTTTAGATTCAGAATGAGAATAATGTTGATAATACACTGCTGTTTGGGTTGTTGCTAGGCAGTGCTTATTCTAAATCAAGGACTTTCCTTTGTCCCATGCTTTGACATCAAGGAGATGCACAAGAAGCCATGAGGGAGCGAGCACAGCCAGGTCAGTTGTCCTGAAGTGGCCAAAGGGATATTCCATACCATGGAGAGCCATGCTTAATATACACACTTGGGGGAGTTGGCTGGGAGCCGCCGATCGCTGCTGGGCGTTGGTCAGAGGGTGGTGAGCAACTGTGTTATGCATCCCTTGTTTCTCCTGGGGTTTATTCCTCTCTCTCTCTTTCTCTTTCCATCCTTTCCATTCTAATTATTATTATCATTAGTATTCTTACTATGTTTTACTTTGCTCTTATCTCAATTATTAAACTGTTCTGATCTAAACCCATGAGTTTCTTCATTATTTTCCAATTCTCCTGCCCTTTCTGCCAGGGGACGGTGGGGGACCGAGAAAGTTCATTCATTCCCTAGCTCTTTTTTGAAGTGAATGAATTTGTTCCCTTTGAAACAGCACCTGTTGACAGTTCTGGAAATAATTTAGCCCAGACACCTTCCCAATGAGAAGTGTGAATGAGACTACAGCAGGTTTAGTTCATCCTGTCCTCCTTTTACCCTGTTTTTGTGTCCTCAGGCATCCCCGAGCACCTTCACATGCCACGGCAGCAGCTGTGCAACACAGGTTTACACTGTAAGAGCACTGGCGACGGCAGGTGCTCTCACAGTGCCTTGGATGCTTTGAAAGACACTTCCTACACCTTCACACAGAGAGAAAATTGTTATTTTGTATTAAGGACTTGGGGCCAAAGGCTGTGTAGGGTGGGCATGGTCTTGTTTCCTAGTCCTGAGCAGAGTCACTGCTGCTCTTGTCACTTGGCTCGAAGGGCCACTTTTTGAGTTGGATGCATTTAGTAGAATTTTTCAACCTAGCCTTTTATCCAGCATGGATCTCAGAATAAGATAATCAAATAAATGAGTGCACGTGGGAAGATAAAAATAAGAGAATGAAATAGATGAGTGTGTATGGCAAGATAAGAATAAAATCCTGCAACTACAAATATACACACAATTGTTTATTCGTGAAGGCAATTACAAAACCCCAGGAGAAGATAAGCTGTAAGCCCACAGAGAGGCAGAGTCTAGCTGGGATGCCCACCCTACACTTGCTAGAAGCAGCCAGGAGCCGGCTGTGTACACCAGCTGGAGGGGAGCTGAAGCTCTCTCCCTCCAGAGAGAGTGAAGCTGGCCAGAAACGCCTCTCACCACATGGCAGCACCCACAACCTGCCGGGAGGAAGCAGAGATCTCCCCCTGCTACCAGCACCACCTCGATGTTCATGTGCCCAAACAACAGGAACCTGCGTCTGGTGGGTGCAGATGAATGCTGGCACTTTCCATCTTCATCTGGGGGTGGCTGCTAACAACAGGTATTTTTAGCTGCAGCAGCAGCGCAGGGAGATGGAGGCAGATCCTTGAGTATGTGCGGAGCAAAGAAAGGTTGTCATCTCTCTGACTTGTTTCCAGCCTGTCTGCTCCAGCAATAGTCAGGATTTATCCCCACAGGAGGCAATCCAGGGTTAGTCCCTACAGGTTTGAGGTGCATCTGTAAAATTGTTTAAAATACATAGCGCAGGGGCAACCAAGTATAGGAAGGCACAAAAATCATGACATCTGTGACTGTGAAACACTGGGGCTGATCATCAGGGGACAAATCCTCCTGTATATTACAGTCTGTGCTAGGTAACGGCAGCTCAGTCCAGCCTGCTGATCACTGCTCTGGCCCCACTTCACCTCAGGAGGATGTGCTAAAATTGATTACAGGTGTCAGTTTTGGTCACAGAGCTCTTGTAGCCCTTCAGGCTATCTACCCCTTCCAGAAATGAAGTCCAAGCCAAAGCGAAGCAGCTCTTTTCCCTCTGGCTCTCTGAGGTTGGTGTTGCCTCAGGCTTCATCCTCCTCCACCTCTTGCTGCTCCTCACTCAGTTTAGGCTTTCCTGGGCTGCAGAAGCCCTTCCCTTCTCTTGGCTGACAGGGATGTCTGCCAAACTCCTTTAGTCGTGGGGGGCCAGCCACCCCAGCCCCTTCAGCCACTGCCACCATCTTGCATCCTATGTACATGCACTGCTCAGCAAGAGGTGAATTTTTACAGTTCATTAAGATTTTGAAGAAGAGCTGCTGCACAAGGAAACCTTGATTTCCTAGTGCTGTTCAGAGCAGTGGTCCTCCCACTCACACGGGGTGGCTGACGGGTGCCTGGAGCACTTAGTTGTCCTTCCTCAGGCTGAATGGTGTCAGAAGCACGGATGCACACATGTGGGGATAGGAGTAAATGGCAGGAACAAGGGTTAAGTAGTACCTATCAATGCCGACAGACATTATTTCATTTGTCTCTTCCTCCTTGGAAGGCCAGTGTGTGTATCTGGGTGCCCTCATCCACAGAGAAGACAGATACTGCATCCAGCTCTTTGCATTTTAATTGATGCAGAAGATGAACTTGCTGGGGACATTGTCTTTTGCTATTTTGATTTTAAAAATTAAAGCCATCAAACCACTATTATTACAGATAATAGGAATTTCTGCATTATTACTCTGTCCTGCCACTCGTAATAGCCAATGGCTTATTGCTTCTAAAGAACATCTCTATCATATAACTGTGCCTGTTCTGTATTTGTATGGCTTAAGAGAGCTATTACTAATCTGAACTCCCTTTCTGGGCTGGGTGGGGAGGTAAACACTCACTTGGTCAGGAAATTATTATTGGTTGAAAAGGCTCTACAGTTTCCAAATTTTCCTGTTTAAAAGGAGCAGTGAAGGTATCTCAGAGATAATGCATGCTCTTAGCTGAAAATTGGCCGTGTACTTTTCCTTTCTTAACAGAATCCCTGTATTTCACTATGAGATGCCCATTTTCTCCAGGGGAGATAAAGAACTACGCTTCTCACACTGGTCTTTGAACTGATGCGTGATTTGAGCTAAAATCCCTCTTGAAGAACGTTAAGTTTTAAGTTGGAGGAGACAGCATCAGATAGCTGAGACACTTGAAAGGAACTTCAGCTTTACTAGCATTGACTATTGACTTCAAAGCATCAGCTATTTCCACATGCTGTTAGTAGACCCCACATACCCTTGGTATGAATTTGCATGGAGCCCTGGTATGTTTCATTACAAATATGTCCTCTCTTGTCCCTTGTTTTCTTCTCCTCGCTGTGACACGAGAGTGTGCCACACACCTTACTCTGCTTCACCATCACCACCTCTGCAGCCTCTTCGGCTAGAGGGCACCCTCTGCTACCTCTGAGCAAGGGAAGACCTGCAATGCCCAACTGAGGGCAGAGGGGCAGTATTCCTAACAGCACACTGTGAATAGCACCAGGAGCTGTACCACAGCTCTTGAAGCCACGAGACAGTGTCTCTGATTCAGGGATTAGTGGCAGTGAATTTCACCAATTGACTAAATCCAGCTGGGTGCTGCTTCCCAACAGCAAATTGCTTCAGTCGGCAGGCCCAGGCGTCCTGCCTTTCTCCAATGGCAGGGGATGAGTGAGAGTACTCTGGAATACACCTTCCCACTCCCAAAAACCGTGAATGATGTGGCACTGGCACCAACACTTGTAAACTGTGTCTCATCCCTAACGTTATGCCGACGTGACGAAGCATAAGGGCATCCTAAAGATGCTCCCTCAGAGATGCCCACCACGAAACCCCCTTTTGAGGTGAAAACGACCAGAAACCACCCGGAGCGAAGCCTTAACTTCGCCCTCCTCCGCCCTTGGAAGCGTTCGGACGCCCCGCGGAGCGGGGCAGCGAGTCCCCCTCCCGCCCGGGCTCCCCGCCCGGCAGCCCCGGGGTGCCGCCCGGCGGGACAGCGCTCCGTGCCGGGGGCGGCGGGGCGCCGCAGCCCTGCCCGCGGCTGCCATGCGTGTTCGCCGCGGCGGGGCTG
>JAYRBT010000114.1:17518120-17677897 GCA_036023395.1 Myiotriccus ornatus
AAAGCCCGCCACGAACTATGATTGGTCAGTACCCCGCGGTATCAGACCAATGGGCAAACTGTTGCTGTGCCTGCCAGTGCGGGCACCAAGTCCTTCTGGGAAGAAGACAGTTACCAAAAATGGAGTCAAACCTACACTTAGGTTTTCACCAGAAACAAAAAGCACTCAGCAATTCAGTCCATCATGGGCATTGTGTTCTGATCGACGTTTTCTCCTCCACACACATCTTCCACTGCACTGGCTCTCCACTCCGCAAAGGACGTGCAGGTTGTTCCATGGTCCTCCTGCTTCACAACATGTGCCTTCCACATTCCATAAGTGGTTCCTCCCAGGTCACTCCCAACATTCTTGCTTATGTTAGCTTAAGAGTAACAATAGTGATAAAAATATTTTTTTTTTCATATAGGTCTTCTCATCCATAGAATTCAAAGCACTTTATAAAGGAACTAAGTTTTGTTATATTCCTTTGTGGATGGGGAAATGACTACAGAAACATTAAATATCTTGAAGACGTAAGAAACAGATGAGGCCATAGACAGGGAAGAGATCCTTTGGATCTTCGTTCAGCACTTTCTTCTGTAAATAGAACTTGGGGAGATTCCTAATACACATTTTTATGATGTGGCCTTTATAATAAGATTCTTTGACTGTGACTGTCTTCTAACTGAGATGAGCAGCTGATTTCCTATTCACATAAATTGCTACTTAAGCAAATCACAGAGGGAGTTTTTCTAGTGTGGTTTATTTGCTTGACTCCTTTATGCCTGAGATAGCACATGGCATTTTTCCAGACACCAAAAACATTTTCTGAATAACAACAACAAAAAAAGTTAATGTTGTAAGTTAGGGTAGAGCCCTGAAAAATGTTGTTATGCATGTTTCTCATGGTGGAAAGCACATATTAACAGGACTGGTATTTCTGCCTTGTTCAATCATCTGGTTCATGATCATAGTTTACATGAAAGGGCAACTGTAGAGAAGTATTGCATGTGATTTTAAATTAATTCTAATGTACTTGAACAGTTAGAGGGGAAATGAGCATTACATGACCAGGCAGCTCTTTGCAGGCTGTGGCATGAGTGCCATTGCCTGATACCACCCATCCCACTTTAGAAATCAGTGGATGTATAATGTGCTCCCATAAAAAGATGAGTTCAGCGTACAAATGTTTGCTCATGAAAACATAATGTGTAATGTAGAGGAGGATGAAGGACAGAATAATGAATTAGGAATAGTGCCTGGTCCCTTGATGCTTACTGCACATGGTGAAGAAGGACTAAGGGTACAGCAGAGTTTCTGTGTAAAGCCAAATTCTGCAACTAGTAAAAATTTAGAAAATATGGGGAAACAAAAGTCAGGGAACTGAAAAGAGGAAACAGGGCTTGTAATAGACTGAGGAAGAAAATAGGTTATGTTACTCAAGGTTAGATTATGTAGAAGTTGGGTTATCAAGGGTATCATGAGATAATGTCCTAAAATAAACTCTCTTGTACACTGCTGAAGAAAAGAGGGACTATGGCATACACATGAATCAGAGGAATCATTATATCACTAGGCTCCCATTCCAGAGACAGAGAGAATACATTAAAAAGAAGAGGTTGTCTTTGAAAATGCAAGGCCTTCAGATCTTCTTTTTTTGGTGCTGCAGAAAGGCAGCAGCACTCATAGTTGTTTATGTGTCAGGAGACTGGAGAACACCATACAGATTCAAGAGAAAAGATGCCATATGTGCTGGAAGGGAGGAGAAGATGCTCAGAAAAAGAAGCCTGTAAACATGGGGTCCTGTGCTCACTTCTGTCATTAGCGCCAGTGAGTGTCTACACTAAAAAAACTATGGAACAGATATTTAATTTCCATCTTTCAGGAGGTGAAACAAAAGAGAGCAGAGTCAGAGAAACAGGACTGAAAAAGACCTCAGAAGCACCTGTAGTTCATCCTCCTGTGCAGCACACAGGGCCCACACACATACCTCAGGGATGCTATAATTTGAGGCTTTTTGTTGGAAACTCCACAATCTATCTCACTGCTTCACTCTCTTAAATTTTAAAAATGTTTTTCTCAAGTCTAATTTGAATAGTCTTTGCTGTAACATGGGACTGTGAGGATTTACATCTCTAGTGTGGGATTCCCAAATGTTACTTCCTCCACTGTGCTGTCAAGGCAAATCCACCAGTGCTGTGTCTTTAGCCATCCTGACCGCTGCCATCACCTCCCTGGGTCAGGCTGGAAGAATCCAGACTGCTCCAGTCCAGGAAAGTGTCGTTTAAAAGTTAGGTATTAATTAACAGTCTGGAAGCCAAGGTTTAGCTGTAACTGCCCATTGTTCATATGCTTCTACCAGCACAGAAGGAGCCGTTGTGATTCTCGATGGTGGAGCTTCTATTTTTCTAGTTTAGTTAAGGTCACAGCTAAGTTTGTGTTTAACACGCAATGAGATGCCTTACCAGCAGCTATCAAAAAGGTCAGCTTTGCCTGGCTAGTTTGGAAGGGCTTGCAAGGATTTTCCAAAGTCACACTTGGAGAGGATCAGGAATAAATCTCAGAGCCCTCTTATAAAAGATGCTTATTTACACAGTCTGTTCTCCTTGGGGATATTAGACCAACTCTTTGTACTTGATCATGATGTAAACAGTATGGTTATTGCCACACTAAATTGCACCCAAGTGAATTTGTGTTTTATTTCTGTAGACTGAGTGAAGTTGTATATACTGAATAGCCCCGTGATAATAGATTAGATCCACACAAAAGCCAGTCAATAGCTTAAGACTTCAGTGTGTGTTTGCAAATAAACGATTTTAACTGGAATTTTTAGAAGCAGCTACTTAACAGCTGACACCCTTAGTGCCTCAGTTCCCATTCCCAGTAAAATGGTTGCTAATTGTGGGTATCCAGAAAGATTGTGTCATTCAGGAGTCTGGAGTGGCATGGGAAGAATATCGGGGGAGGAGCTGCTTGATTAGGCTAAAATGGAAGTTAGAGAGGTTAAAAGCAACATTATGAGCTGAATTAGCTGGAGGTCTGCAATGGTGTGGGGACTGAAGTCAACAGATCTACTTCCTTGAGTAAATCTTTTAGCTGAAAGAACTTCTTTTGTATATTTGTAATACTCTGTGTAAAACTACCCAGCTATTCCTGTTTTGTAAGATTGATTTGTATTCTGAAAGCCACGGGTACTTATGAGACAGAGAGTGATTTTTTTGTATCTCTCCACTTAGCTGACATTTCTGGGGATATTTTGTACACATTGTATTGCTCAGAGAAAACACAAATGATCCATCTAGAACTGGAAATAAATAATAAATAATTTGGTCTCCTGTAAATTGGACTTATAAAATAGCTTGATTGCAATTACCAGCTTTGCAGTAATCTTGAAGGAGTTAAGATAAAATGGTGTTATCATGAGCAATAGTGAAAATGAGAATACACTCATATTTGTCTTGATCTTGTAAAGTGTACAACATTCATCTCTCCTCTGAAGGGAGGCCATGACTCCCAAAATATGCAGTCATAGCTCTGGAGGAGCACCACACTGCTGTGACCACAATACTAGATACTGCTCTGTCACTCCTTAGGTTCAGAGATAATAATTCTGGGCAGTTCTTTCCATCGCTGTCTCATATGAGCACTCCTTTGTTCTCTTCTCCAAGACCTGAGGTTCTTCTGTGGGTCCAGGGAAGAATTATGGAGGATACAGCCTCTCTTTTCATTAAACATAATTCCAGGTTAATACCAGCTGGAGTCACATGGGTGAGCTGGAGGGTATGACATGGTTGTGGCAGCACAATACCCACAGTTTAAAACTCTCCCTCTCTCTCGGCTGTGTGATTCATGTACCGGAAAGTGGGGATGTTGTTTTAGGCTTTCACCCTTCTCTTTTTGAAGAATGACACTCAGAAATGTTTGCCCAGATGGAAGAATCCACCTCTCCAGTCTAGAAGAGTCATTTTCTGCTGTTAGCCTGTGTGTCATCTGTCACTGCTGCTCTTATCCGGTGTGTCTGTCTTAGAGACCAGCACAAGAAAGGTACAGTCTGTGACTGATTTTCTCAAGACTAGGCTGGTCTGTAGAGGCTATTTTAGTCCAAAGGGAAAATCCCGGTGAAAATATTCACCAGACAAACTTCATGAATGATTGCACAATGTATGTAGATAAAGCCCAATGCTATTTAACCTATGATCTCTCGGAAATTAGGTCATGATGGGACACACCACTGAACTGTGACTGTAAGAGGTGCCAGTGGAAGAAACTGCAGAAAAAGGCATATGGGCTAGCAAGGGCATCTGGTTATAAAGGAGGGATGAAGGAGGGTACACAGCTGTCTTTTATGCAGCAATGCATGAATGCACTTAAGCATGCCCTTATCAATCGTACGGATAGGTGGATGGGTGGGTAGATAGATAGGTGCATATATGCTGGTTAAGAGTAAGAAACTAAAATAAACCCCAGCAACCCAGCAATGAAATGGCAAAAAAGGAAATACACTTCTCTCATTGGCAGTCATTCCAAGGTTCTTATGCTTGTTCTTAACATTTACAAGGTTGCTTTTTACACTGAAAAATGGATGAGCGTTGCCTCTAATGCTTCTGTTTAGGCGCAAGAATGATATTGGATTTGTGTGAGGGATGGAGAGCAGAATAGTGTTGGGTATATTTAGATTCTATTTCATTTTTATTTCATATACAGTAACATTACAGAGAAGGACTTCATTCCTCATTTCAAAGAGAAATCCATCAGATAAATTACTTTCACTGTGGGGAGAGGGATTTTGTCAAAACCAGGATGAAAGATGCCGTTCTGCAGTAGCCTTGATATGCTAGGAGGTGTGTTTCCTGGATGCTACTGATAGGTGTATTTTTTAACTCTGGGTTCTGCGTGTGGCACATTTTTCTTGGTTCTTCAACAGGCTGTCTGAGAAACCTCATGCATAGAGCAGGTAGATCTATGCAGCTCAGAAAGGATGTTGGCTGGGCAAAGGTTACAGGGATCTAATTTGATAAAGCAGACTGAAAAAAAATACTACTTAAAACTTATTTCTTTTTAATACTAGCATTATTTGAATAATAAGAAATACAAGGGGGCACTCATTGAAAGTAGCTCAGGATTATGTCAGCTGGAGACTTTGCTGCAGTGCATTACTATCACAGGTAAATGATTCATGACATTTGCCATCCTGACCTGTTGATTTAAAGATGTGATTTACAAATGCAGACTTTCAGAGAAAATAGTTATAAATCTGATCAGATAATTATTTTTTTCCAAGGCAGCAGTATAACAGCTCCCAGATGCGACTGTGTAGTCATCATAACATTTGCTGTTTATGATCCCTTTATGCCACACTTAATCTCACTTTAATTCTTTGGTTGTTTTATTGGAAAGTAAAAAGTCCTTTGGTAGCACAGATATACATATATTGTTATAAAAACCATTTTTCATACTCTGATACTTTCTATCCTTGCAGTCAAGTGATTCTGTTATCATAAAATCTCCTCTGAAGTACAAAACCAAGGCAGTACAGGGATCTGCAGCAGTGTTTCAGGAGCCAATGAGACTGGCAGCTTACTGTGAATGTTAACACGATACTGCTGTTTGTTAGCTTGGAAACACCATTTGCTGTTTTTTCCCTGATCCGAACGTCTTTGGAAATAGGATGATGTAGGGATTTTCCTGTTCATCAGCTTTCCGTTTCTCCTGTGAATTTCCTTTTATCACTCTAAGGCACTCATCCAGGCCATGGGGACTCTGGTCACCAGCAGCACTGCCAAATCTCCTACAAGAGCAAATTTGGATTCTCTGTATTATCTCCTATACTTGACCTTGTGAATGAAGGACATAGAGGTGAGAGGAGTTTATATGAGATGAAGAGATTTGGTCTCATGAAGCGGTTCTAAAACAGTGCTCCACCTCAGTTTACGTGCAGGGATGAAGAAAACCTCCCATTTCTAGAACACAAGATGATGCTGGTCCTTCTGGTTGGATGTACAGCCTCTCAGCACCTGAAGACCACTCATTCTTTCTCCCTTATATCCTTGTCAGTCCATACTTCTTCTCTGACCAATTTTCAAAAGTGCTTACCTGAAAATAAAACAAACAGGTCGGCTAGTGCATTTTCTGGGAGATTCTCTGAGAAGCTACAAGGCACTTAGAAAATATTTAATATACCTATTTTTGTGATTTGGCTCCTGTTCAGCCTTCTCCAGGTCATCTGGTCTCTCTGTCTAGATCATCTAGCTTTTAAAAAATTTCTTCACAAACACTTTATAACCATTTGCCTTGATCTGAAATACAGAAAAAGAGACCAGAAAAAAAAAAAAAAAAAAAGAGGCGTGTGCTAGATGGGGAAACAGGGAATTGAGGGATGTACTATTCAGAGGTTTATGTAAAGCTTCCCTTTTTGTTGTAGTTGTAATGGTAATTTGAGTCTTGACTCTCTTATAGAACTTGACTGTATTCATTTCATTCATTCCTGGGCTATCTTAGCGAGTTTTGAAACCCAAGAGCTGGTCGGTACCAGTCCCTGAGTGCTCCTTGCTATCGTTTCATGATCTGCTGTAGGAAGGGAATGATTCTGTACCTCTAAGCCTAATGACCTGAATTTGTAAAGCTGAATAGCAACATTGCTACTGGCATGACTCACTATTATTTTTAGCTCTGAAGGGGAGACAGTGGAGCACAGGTTCTTCTTTCCATACCAGCTGAATTTTTGTTGAACAATCTGATGCTGCTGAGAGGTTTAATGTTCATGTTTCTATTTGTAACCAGACTTCTGCAAGATGCCATGCGTTTGTTTGGTTTCTACTCATAATAGGTTTGCTCCTGAGAGAGTGGCTCTCTGCTCTTCTGGTACAGTACAGATCCTTACATAGGACATAGACTTTGCAACTGTTGATAGAAACAGCCAAAGTAGAAAATGTGACTGATTTAACTGAAACAGCAACCCAGAAGTCTGTGGGTCGGGTTTGTCCTGTTCAAAGCATTTCCCTTCAGAATGCTAATTATTTTATGTTTAAAGAAAGATTTTCAGAAGTGAGATGTTTGCTGGTACTGATATAATAACAGAAAAGTCACATTTTCTCGTGGGATAACTGCTCCATATTCAGTTTGGAAAAGTACAATGATTTCTGAAAGTTTTTGCTCCTGATCCTATAGAGTGCTGTAAAGCCTACCTGCATGGCCTCTGCATTTCTGCCAGGGTTACCTGGGAAATAACTGGGCATTACACTCCTCTGTTGCACCCAAGCAGTTCCAGTTTCTAACAGTGAATTTTTAAGTAAAGGTGACTGGCGGTACTGTCAGATTTGAAGAAAAAAACCTGTTTACACCTTATAAAAGCAGTTAAGTGACTTTGGAGTTTAAGAACTGCTTTAGAGTTAGCTTAAGCACTGAAATGAAGTCCGCAAACTTTCAGTGAAACAGAGACCCCGAGCTACTGTGAAGTTACAGGGCAGACCACAGAGGTGCTACAGCCTTTGGGACACTTGCTAAGAGTATGGGCAATGCAAAAATCTACATTCAGGTTACGTGGGGTTTAGGTCCTAGACCGCAGCTCATAATGGTGATGCAGAGTACTTGATAATGAGATTAGTTTTTATGTTAAGCTGAAGAAAAAAAAAATTTTTTTTAATCAGAGTGGGAAACTGCACATAATGAAACCTTTTAATGGAAAAAACCCCAACTTACCAGGATTTAAATCTCATTTGAATTATTTCTTAAGAAGGACATATGATGGTGAATGTCAACTGAGTGATGCTAGTATGTTCTCTGTAATGAATCCTCGTTCTGCTACATATGGAAGACTTATCTGAGCCAAAAAGGAAAGTAAGGGCAGAGAGTAAGGAATATGGGGGAAGAATGTGCCTTGCACTATTAGGGGATTGCAAATTCAGATAAAGTAAGACACAGACATTTTGTCAAAGAAGTCGGGTATGTAAGTTTAAAGCTTGCTCTAGGCAGTTTAACTTAGCCAGCACTTCCAACAGCTGATAACCTAAAGTGACACTGACCTTGGCAGACTCACAAGGGTAAACTTTGCACAGGGATGAATTGTTTCTTGATCAGTTGCTCAAGTATATGAGACACAGTCCAGCATTCCTTCAGTATTGATTATGGGTGCTTGTTTTATCCCAGAACAAACACACTGATCGCAGCTGGTAGAGGTAGAATCAGTCTCTCTGTATATTTGAGCTCTTCTCTATCCATTTTATGATATCCTGGAGCACAGTTATGCTACTGAGCTTGTGCTATGCTTCTCTCTCTTCTTGCTTTCTTGACTCATTCCTTTTTAAAGCTGTAATTCAGGGAATAGGAAGTACTGGGTTTGTTCAGTAAATACCTGTCCAATCGGAATTTTTGGCCAAGTTATCTTTTTCCTGGCCCTGTTGCCTTAATGTCCAGGGCGTGCTTCATGGCCTTGGCGTGGGGACACACAACTACAATCGCACAGGTAGTTTTCAAGTATGACAAGTGGCTGCTTTGAGGTTGCCGATGTTTAGAGACACAGTGGAGGCAATTTAGCTACAACATCACTATTTTTAATCCATCCTCTGTGTACTGAATCACTGTACCTCTTGCTAAATCTGTCAGGGTCTGTGGGTGGTAAATGCTGCTAGGATGTAAATCCTTTTTCTTGTGAGAAGCTACCCAGACTCAGGAAATAAAGTGCCATGGGGGGAACAGAGCTTAGCTGTACCCTTTCTATGCTCATTGTAGTGATTTCTGTTAGTGAAATCGGGCAGCTCCAGAGTCATAACATGATCCAGCCCTTTCCTGGAAGGTCATAATTTGTGGCCCAGCGGACAAAGCTTGTTGGTTTCTTGGACTAACTGAATGCTGTCAATGCTGGAAGTCCCACAGATAATCTCATTTTAAACTTAATAAATCAAAATTCCTGTGATTAAAAAAGAAAAACACAGCAAAAAACAGCCCCAAAAATGTTATCTGATACCTATGGGAAAGTGACAGCTGAAGTGTCCCTTCTAGGTCTTCTGTTGAATGACTTGTTGGGTTCATAGATACTTTTGCACATGGTACTTTGCCCATCTGTTCCCCCTGCTTCCTCAGATCCCCTGAGCAGCCAGAGAAGCAAAACTCAGATGACTTCTCTTCTCTCTGCTCTTCAGAGAAAAGAAATTGTGTCAAATGCAGTACACCGTTTGGATGCAAAAAACTCTTGAGGTGGAAGGTAAAAAAACCCAGATAGTATCCCTGACATGTGTATGGCTGGTTGCAGAAAGTTTTCCAGTCACCTTGGCACCATGGTTCTAGCAGTGGTCATTGAATTACAGACCTGTCGCTAATGTTTTTAGACAGTTGTGGGTTTTGTTTGCTTGTTCCCCTGTTAGACATTTAAATAAAGGATGTAATACTGTGGTGAGAAATGGCTTAATTTATATAATTTTCTCTAACAGCATGGCCTTTAAATCAATAACATGTTGTAAGACTCAAACTCTTTGTGAGCTAAATCTCTGTTGACAGCACATGATTGATTCAATTTTGCAGATGGGACAGATTTCCGTGTTGTGTCTCAACCTGTCTTTTGATTACTTGCACACAGACCTAGCCACTGACAAACCAAAAATGTTAATATGGATGAATGCTCACCCATATGCCTTACACATATGTGAACACCCACTCCTTTATGCACTGCTTCAGGAAAAAATATACTTGTACACAGTAATCCCGCTCTTTATACATGGGTAATATGGAATGCAAAGTTATGCAGCCAGAAATAGGAGCAGGGGTTTGAAACGTCGACGTGTAGAAAAATCGAAAATGCATATTGAGTGGTTGTATATTCAGGAGGGCTGAGTACAACAGGGATTTGTACTTGGTCATCGATCCCTCTTCCTTCAGGAGGTCATCACTTGTTAGCTCTGAATCTGAAGCTGGTTTCACCTGAAGGCCTTCTCGTACTGTACTCCTATGGGATACCTGTCTGTCTCATAGCCCTAGGCCACTTGACACTAATTCGTGATAATTGCTGTCAGCGCTGAAGGAAAAGCCAGTACTGAATCAGCAAAGAGAGTGAATTGTTCTCCTGTCTCTGGAAGTTTTACATTTAGCAGCCAGTTGTCACACAAAGCTGCTGCTGTGGCCTCTCCTGTGGATTTTCTGAATGCCTGGTTCAGGGAAGACCACAGGAGTTCTGCTCTGGATTGCATCAGGAATAAAATGTCACAGTTAGGTTGAGGAATTAATTTTCCAAATTTTAATAGAACAATTTCTTGTCACAGAATCATAGAATATCCTGAGTTTTAAGGGATCCGTTAAGATCATGGAAGTCCAACTCCTGGCCCTGCACAGGACCACCCCATGGATAATCCATTTAAGATGGATCTACTTCCAGAGATACTGTATAGACATCAAAAGCATTTAAAACCATAAAATTTAACTCACTATTCAGTTATCTTTGATGTCAATTTAGAAGTTGATTTCTGTTCAGTAGATTTCAGTTGTAGAAGGGTAATGCCTACAAAACAAACGTTTTCTACCCTACCTGATCCTGCAACTTATAAAACTGAGCAGGGCAGACCCTGGGTCTCTCCGAAGGCTAGATTATGTCTCCAGTTTATTTGGACAACTGATGGCTTGCATTTCTTTTAGGTTCCAGAGTTTGTCCTCTAAGCATTTATTTTACCATTTAATGAAAAATCTTTGCCTGGGGCTGAGCCCTGACACATGAAGCAGAATTTCAAGATCAAATGTTAATCATATAAAAAACCCCAGTGGACACCACTGATTTAATTGAAGGACTTCATTTTCAGGGAAAATTTACCCCAAATTCCTAGTAAAAGTCCATGAAAGTTGCGGTTTTGCACTGTCTTTTGAATCTCTATCCTGACCTAAGACACCTTAATCATATGGCACCATTAGTGGGGAATAAATTCTGGCCACTGTACTCAAATCTCTTTAAAATGTGACCATCTGTCCAGTGTTCTGCTAAGGCAGGAAATATTAATTCCACAGTATTCTGACAGCTCTGGATTTATAACACAATATATTTACAAAATTGAAGCTGATGTATATTGAAAAATGCACAGCTCAATAGGGCTTTGCTTTCTGAACTGTTTTACCTTTATATATTAGACAAAAGGAGTATATTTTAAAATAAGACATTCGGTACAAATTTGCATAAAAATGGTACTGTTGCTACAGGGTTTATTATGAACTGTTATATAAATAATCTGCTTTTAAACGAACTCTAAATACTTATTTATGCAATGTAGCAGTTGAAAAGTTAGTATGTATTTTAAGACTGACAGTAGCTTGCTGTGTTCAACATTGTTGCTTTGTACAGCAAAACATTTTTTCACTTAACAACATATTTAAAAAACCAAAGCAAATACCAAGAGACATACTGTGCACACACACTGGATTTAAATATAAAGTTCAAGTAACATAATGACTCAGCTACAACCAGGAAAATATTAAATCTGACAGTTTTTTAGTAAATGTTCTCCTGTGCCTAGACGTTACAAAGGTTATTTGTCAATAGAAAATGCTGTATATGCTACAGGTTGAATGAACTAAGGTGAAAAGGTTTCTAAATGGTTACATTTTAAGTATTGGAACTACACATCAGAGCTACAGTCTGATCTCCTTGGCCAAGCCCATGAGAGGACTCATCTTCAGCTGTGCTGTTCAGTTCTGCTCACTCTGTCTGCAAAACTGCTCACAGACTTGAGTGCTTGCTAAACAAGGGCAGTGCTCTTGCTTTTGTCTTGCTCTTTTAACAGCAGTGGCTCCTAATTTTGTCCTTCTGGTTTTGAGGCCAGCGCCTGACTCAGAACTGAGAATCTCTACCACAGTCTCTGGGTGAGGTCATGTATCCCTTGTTACCACAGATGACTGTGTCATATCAGTGGATGCACCTCCTGTTAGATCATTATTGAATCTTGCTCCAAACACCAAGTTTAAGAGCAAAATTGCAGGTTTTTGGTAGGCAGTGGAATAATCTTGACGTTGCTCCAGGCTTGGGTTTGTGAGATTTTTATGCAATATACTTCTGTAATGGAGTGGAATATTGTATTCTACCTACTCATTCTCAGGTTCTTCATGTAAATATATACTCAAGTGTTTGCTGGAGGCAGTGATTTCGTAAATCAAACAAGTTGTATTTATTTAAGCACGGATCTTCTATCCACTCCACTAGAGCAGGTGACAGTTCCTAAGACTGATTATTCAGGATGAACACGTCTCTCTTATTCAGAGCCTACCTGAGTATGTCTTCTGTATGTGCAGGAAAGCACTTTTGGCATTCTGAAGTGGTTGCCTCTCTTGCTCACAGATATTGTCCCTGCTCTGGCCTTGCATGTGAGTCCTTCAGGCCTTGCATGTGAGTCCTTCAGGGACTGCTTGTGCCTGCCATGGTGTTGAATTTGTCTTGTTCTGATGTTTGTGTGATCACACCAAAAAGCTGCTGTTGGAAGTAAAAGTAATGCCTGTCCATGGTCTACCTCAAACGGGCTGACCCACTGCCATTCCGCTGCACGTTGGACTTGTCATGCTGGAGCAGCTGAGATGTCCCTGTGCACTTCAGTTCACTGGGACATAGCGGTGAGAATCCCTCCCATATCCTGCCTGCAGGGAGAATATGTTTCAAGGGTGGAAAGCAGTGGCTTTATATTTCAAATCTGGAGGAATAAATAGCTGAAGTAATTGTTACCAAATTGTTTTTATATTCTGTTTTGAAATTAATATATGATTTTTTTCAGTGATGTGTTAGCAATGCCGAGTGGAAAGACTCCTTAGGCAAAAGATCTGACTGTTTAGAAATTATAATGGTACAGAATAGATATAACATCTAGAAGATTACAGTTTCATCCTTTGGGTATGTCCCTGTGTAGGCTGAAGAAATTAGTGAAGCTGATCTCCTACCTCAGTTTCCTTAATGCCTTGTATATATTTTATACAACAGTTTGGTTTGTTAAGCAATTATTCACACGTGGTTTCTGATTGTTCTGTTTCTGACTCTGGAAAGTTCTGCCTTGTATTACAGGTCTGGAGTTGGTGAGATATTAAAGATTTAAATTGTGAAATATGTTAAATAGAGCACATTTTTCTTTACAATCATCCTCAATACTGAAGACTCAATATATTCTTTGTTTTGAGTGCTTCTTGAAGACTAACCCTTTCTAAATCACTGTCTTCTAAATCTCCTGGAAGGAGGATGTGATCACTTGTAGCTTACTGTCTGTTCTTGTACTAGGTACAGTCCTTTGAGATGCAATGAGGCCATTGGTAATCAATCCTACATTCATTTTCCAACAAAAGAATTAATCTGACTGATATTCAGCAGAATTTTGCATTGAGAGAGAACTGCAGAAATAATGTGAACTGTGCACTTTGACTTTCACATTTTTAACCTCAGTTTGCTCTGGTGCATCTGTCTAATCTATAAAGATGTCCAATACTAGAACTTTCTGTGAAAAGAAAGGTCAGGAAAGCAATCACTGACCGTATGTGTTCCCCCTTTCCTCTGCAGTGCATTAAGCAAGAGTGCAACACAGCTGAATTTTTGACTGATGCTTTTCCCATTTATTCTCATTGAGAAAATTCCTATAGAAAGCACTAGACTGCGACATGAGCCTTTTGTTTCATTCTGGTAGCAGTAAGTTTTGAGATCACAATCATATTCATACGTGATATCTCAGCAGAATTCTGACACCCTTTGTCACCTGCATCTGTTGTGGTTGCAGGTCTGGTCTCTGGCATCTTGGTCCTGGCAACACTGAGGGACTGCAGCTGCTGGGGCCATAAAGGGGCAGTTGCGGAAGAGGGTGGAACTTCCCCACTTCTTCATCTGGAAGATCAATTTGATTTTGGCTCCTGAAACAAACCTGTCATACTGGGTCACTGGGAATGTGTTGTTCTTTCCCTTAGTTATAAACTCTGTAGCTTCCTTGTCTGTCTCTATGTATAGTATAGTGTGAAAGGATAGTTGAGCCAGAAGATGAGAAAGGTGTAGTGTGCTTTGGCTGTGACTTCAAGTCATGGAAGAAGTCTTTATAATTACAGAAGCCCTCTGGATATTGAGTAAAAATCCAGAAGACACTTCAGACTGCAACATGCTACTGATTCCTTGCCTTTGATTAAAAGCTATCTTCACGATGTAGCAAATTCTTTAAAATATTTTCCTTTTCAAGGATTCGCTTTTTCAGGATAGCCCAGTGAAAGTTTCTTCTGTATGTTTGAAATGATGGATGTGTAAAGTAGAAGACTGGTTGTGTTTCATAGGAGGCATAAAACCTTGTGGTGTTCACTGGTATTTATCTTTTCTCACTGTACGGGACAGAATTGAACCTTATCAAACTACACCAGGCAGATGTTTTCAGAGCAGAAGACTAGCTGTCTGTTCTGGTCCTATGTGGATGTCTGAGAGGAATGTTTTAAGTCAGGGTAGCTGGAAGCTGAGCACTCCACTTTAGGTCTCATGTTTGACTCATCAACACTTCACAGTCAGCTGTAACAAATTCCACTGCCTGGTCTAGACTAAAGTATCTTCTTTTTTTTTTGTTTCTTTGCTATTTGTGCATCTACATCCAAGTCTGGTGTTATGCAGGCACACATTTTAAAGGGGCATTCATTCATTTTCAGATACTCATAAACCCTATTAGTCAGTCTGGGGCCGACCAGATGGAAAGCAACTCTGTGGTGAGAGAGCTTGGGTCCTGATGGACAACGAGCTTGACCATGAGCCAGCAGTGAGCCCTTGCAGCCAAGGCAGCAAACAGCAAACTGGACTGCATTAGGAAGAGAGAGACACTGGGGCACGTTTCACGTGAGCAGAGGCTGAGATGGCTGAGAGCGTTCAGCCTGGGGGAGAGAAGGCTCAGGGAAGGTCTTACTGATGTATAAAAATAACCTGAATGGAGAGGACAAAGAAGACAGAGCCAGGCTTTCAGGGCTGCCCAGTGGCAGCACAAGAGATAATGGGAACAAACTGAAACACAAGAAGTTTCCTCTGAACATCAAGAAACACTTTTTCACTGTGAGGGTGACTGAGCACTGGTCGCCCAAAGAGGTGGTGGAGTCTCCATCTGAGGAGATACTCAAAACCTGACTGGACACGGTGCTGGGCAGCCTGCTCTAGCTGTTCCTGTTTGAGCTGAAGCATTGGACTAGATCAGAAGGTCCCTTCCAACCTCAACAGCTCTGTTATTCTGTGATGTACCACAAATCAATGCACATCAGAGGAAGCCTCCCAGTCAGAGTTGCCTATCAACCCTGTCAAGGACACAGGAAGTGTGTGACACACACTCTGTTATACAGACATTATGTAGTGATGGAATGACTGAATTAATGGCACAGGCCAAGTTAGGTGCAAGGCTGAGGTGTGTACATAACTTAAAGAAGCAGATGGAGAGCTGAGTCCTGCTATTTGAATATTTAGGTGTATCGAACAAGATTTCTATACACACATGTGGACATTTTTGCTCATGTTCAAGAGCCTGAGTGATTCCAGCCTGGAAATATGGCCTGAGAAATACTTAATTTTGGCAACACGTAATCTACCGTTCCTCCCCTTTCTTTCCTATCCCTTCCAGCTTCAGTCCAGCATGAATGTAGTACTTGGTCAAGGGAAGCAATTTAACAACCCTTTCAATACAGAGTTAAAGATCTATAGTGCAGTGTAAGTAAAGGGAATGACAGTTAGAAAATGAAATAAAATAAAGACATTAGACATGGCCATGCTTTTATGGTTTGCTATTACTTTTACCGCCATTGTTATTGCTATTATGACTGACAGAGTTGTTTTTAACTATGGTCTGGCTACCATCCTCATCTGAAATTAGGAAGTTTGTTGCATTGGTGTCTTGATGAACACACAACATGACCGTATGCTGCCTTGGCGCAAGTAGGACCAAACTGCTAAGGCACAGCTCGTATTCTTCAGTGTCCTTGTCTTGCTGCTTTCGTGATAGGAACAGATGGCATAGCAGGAGTGTTCCCAGCTTGGTTAAAACAAGATGCAGAAGGTCAGATGAACTGGCTTTTATTGGAATAGGCTGGCTATTACAGATAGGTGTCGTTTAGCAATCAGTTCTAGATGTAATCCTCTGTTTCACAGATAGGGTCAAAGGTCTCTCAAGTATGGCAAACATATGCCACACATAAGTGAATTGAAGGTTTTAAGAACATGCAAAGTGATTGATTTCATGGACAGATGTGCATTTTGAGACATTTCTTCACGTATCTGGTTCTGAATGTGTGGATACGTTTTCGTTGGGTAACAATAAAATGACTGCTCTGTTGGCAGCATCTCATAGTTGCTTACATGAAACCCATGATTGCCTTGAAACCTTGCATCTGGACAGAGGGATAAAGGAAGCTATATTTTAAGCTCCTGATTCAGTGACCTTAGATCAACAGCAACAAAAGATTCCTGCCATTTAAATAGATATTAAATGGCCTCACAAATGTAAAATGGATTTTCCTATTGCTCAGATGTCTGCATCACACATGGTCTCCTCATGACCTTTCACAGTGTCATCAGAGGTGCCAGTTTTGGATGAGATTGTGGAAGCTGAACTGTGTTTGTTGAATTTAACTGTTTGGGAGCAGACAGTGCTGCTGGGATGATGGGAGAAATTTGCAATCACCCTCTACTGCGTGTACTGTTGTTTTACTTCATAGCTTTTTACCTCCATTCCAAAAGGAAAATCCTTTTAATGCTTTTTAGACTATATTCAGTGATGTTTTCTCACTGTATTTTGGCCTTCTGTGTATGCTGCTAGAGGTAAGCTAATTCATGTTGGCATGTGATTGCTTGCTGTACTTGTTCCTGAAACTTGGGGGGGGAGGAAAGGGGGAATGCTAGGAACAGATCTGCAAAGTGGTTTTATCTCATTTTCTTTTTGATTGCTTTTGCATTAGACTGATATATATTCTTTTCTTTGTTCTGACATGCATTTCTTGGCCTCTTAATTTTCCACATAAAATGTAAATAGTTACTCACTGATCCACATGTATATGAAAAGGTGAAAGAGGTCAGTGAAGAGAGTAATGATGAGAGGGAGAGGAAAAGTGCTTTTGAAAATATGTTTCTGGGTTGATTAGGTTTTGCCCTTGGTTCTAAATATGAAACCTTTGCAACCTTTTAACTCCTGGAACTGGCTTAGGTTATATTCCCAATGAATTCCATCTTCTGGCCAGCACACCATTAAGCAGGCATTTTCTAGTTCATAACTGTAGTAGAGACAATACAGCAGACTTTGTGTGACTGCGAGATGGTCTGTTTTTTATAATTATCTTAATTGGTGTAGTAAAATATATTTCTTTTCCCTGCAAATGTTTCCTTGGTGTATCCTGAAGGCAATCACAGCTACAACAGTACTACTGCTGCTCTGAAAGTCACAGCTGAATATGTCAGTGGGAGTCAAAGTAAAAGGTGCAATAGAAATGTTATGAATTATTATTAAGATACATGAGAGAGCTCTGCAGGGAGGAACTGGAACATCTTGGGAAATGGTCTGCAGTCAGCCAGCTGGGAAAGCTGAAGACAGAATGCTAATAGAAATGTTGTTTTTAAAAATCACCATGACATCAACATTTATATCAAGTGCCTTGTGCTAGAGCTGGTTATATAACTGTGATTATATTAGGTGTGATGAGCAGCTGTGTAGTCAAGAGGGGTTGTGCTGTGTTGGGGAAGGTGGAGTTGGCAGTGATCCCTGTAGCTAAAGCTGCTTCAGTAGGAATACTTGTTTTTATAACTTTATACAGAAACATTTAACTGAAATTTTCCATTCTTGTTTTATCTCTGGCTTCATAGCTTTGGATTGCAGGAAATGTTAGAACAAGATTTTAAAAATACCTAATTGTGTCCAGTGTGTTACTTCATGGTTTGCCTGTACAGAGTTATTTCACATATGTTAAAGAAAGATAGGTTCAACTGATCAGTGTTACTGGTGTGGGTTCCAGTAGCATCTTTGCTTAAGTCATGGGGGAAAAGAAATCCAGAACTGAGTCCCCTAGTGTGCAAGAGAAGCATCTTGAGAGAGTATGGTAAGTACCATACATCATCTAGCAGTTAGTCTGGTATTTGCCTGGCAATATTTTCCTTCATTAGTAGGAAGAGAAAGGGAAGCATCCCGGTTCCAGACTAAGTAAACTAAAACATAAGTTCCTGTAATTGTGAAGTAAAGCCCCTCTGGCAAAATTTCTTGGTTAGAAGGAGGATAGTTAAGAATAACAACATATAAAGTCTTTATATGGCAAGTATCTTCTCAGAAATGATATAAGTAATTCAGAAGTAGTTCAGGGACTAGAACAAGTGATGAATATTTCACTAAATGTACTGCTGGAGATACTAGTTACAAACATACTGTATCCTTTTTTTATCCTCTAAGCAATGTATGCTTTAAGGCAGATTTCTTCTGAAGAGCCATGGCAGGAATGGGATATAAAGTGCAGATGCTACTCTGTAGAAGTGTATTTTTAATATTTCATATTTTTAATGAAATTTTGAAGGTCAGCTGTCTAGGGAACATGATAGGGTTATGCAAGATGTTGAGAGGTCTGAGAAAGCTCTACTGTCATTTCTGGAACACTCGGGTTTCATCCCTCTTCTTGGCAAGGCAGCCGTGACACACATTAAAACCTGTGTTCACACAGACTTCACACATAGGAAAGAAGCTGTACGTTTTCTTTTGCAAACTCCATTAAAAAGTTTATGTCTAGATAGTGAAAATTTTATACTACTACCACCCTCCTGTATTTATGTATTAATATCTGGTTGCAAAAGGCATGCTCTTGAGCAGCCTGAATTGCTTCTAGCTACTCACTGGGGCTGAAGAGTTGCTGCATTTTTAGATTAAGCAACAGTTAATCAAAATTGTTCTCACCCCAGTCAGATTTTTGTCCTTCCTCTGCATGCTTTCCATATTGAAAGGAGGCAGTTATGCCATAAATTACATCTTTTGACAAAACCTTATACTGAAATAGAATTTGGTCTTAAGGCAAAGTCACTGCTTCTTGGAATTCAATTGCTCAACTATAATTATTTTCATTAATTTCTTTGTCACTGTCAATAGCTTTTTCTTCTCTAGAAAGACATTAGAGGCTCCCTCTGGTGGCTGCATTAATTTCATTTGGCTTTTGTTTTCTAAAAAAAGCTGGAAAAAAAGAGTACCCCCTATGACTGAAAGCCCAAACCAAAAGAAACAATAATAATAATAATAATAACAATAAACGCAGCTGTTGTACAGGAGCAGGAATGTAGATTCATAGTGAAGAGGGAAAAGGGAATTTCTTGCAGGCATAGCTGAAGGATTTGCAGCACCATGTAAGCATTATTTCAATGCATTCATACACCATTGCTATTGAACGGTATGCTCGGAGAGGGACAGGACATGATTTTTACTGAGTGAAAATTTGGCCTGTTACCTCAGTTAGCATGGGAAACTACTTTGACTTTTGACTTTTTCTAAAAAATAGAATTGTGATGCACAGAAGTTTTTTGAAATACTGATGCAGTCCATTGCACTCAAAAATGCGTCACTCAATTCCCATTAGTTACTTACTTTGTGTTTATTCTTCTCCCAGGCTTTCCAAGCGTATGTAAAATAATTCAGCAGTTCAGTTCTGGTGTTTGTTAGGACTCCATCTGGCAAATTGTCTGGATGCAAGAAGTTAAAGCTAATGCATTTCATGTCACAGACAAAGTGCATGCACAGTCTGTTGCCGCAGCTCAGCTGCCACACGCTCCCCAGGTAAGCTTGATGGTGCAGACACCAGCTCGAACAAGGCTCTGTCAGCCCAAGAGGCAGGACTGCCCTCTCCCCCAGTTGCCAAAGCAGGGACTGTTTTTTTAAGTAGTGCCATTCCCCTTTGTACACAGGGAGCTTGTGCTGTCCAGTTCATTCATTTTCTGTAGCTCATGAACAAATATTCATGAGACTACAGGTCGCAAGCTGCTCTCCTCGCTCCTCATGTTCTGCCTCACCCCTTCCACAAACACAGCAGTCTGTTCTGGGTTACACAAAGACTCTCGGATCTGCTTTTTTCTTTTTTCTCCAGATATGCCTACTAATTTAGGCTGTGGGGAGGGACTTAAGGGTTGTTCTCCTAGGAGAAGAATGTATCCATCAGTGTGAAAAGACTGGAAGGCTGGTAACTCAGAGGTCCACCTGCCCACCTGCCCTGTGAGGGTTGGGTGTTGTTTCTTTGTTCTTACACAAACGACTCATCTGTGATAACTCCGCTCAGGGAAACATCAGGTCAGTTCACACACGGCCTGAAGATATTCATCTCTGCTGATGGCCATAATGGATCCACCTGTTCTTAGAAGGTGTCAGAGACTCTTGAAATGTCCCCTGATCCAGTAGTAAAAATCCAGTGAAGAACTCCCCACCCCAGGGGAGGTATCAGAGGTGTTCCCACCTACCCTGAGCCCACTAAAAGGCCACACTCGGACTTCACTTGGCAGGTGGAGGGTCTCCTTCCCTCACTCCATGGGACTTTTACCACCCAGGCCTCTGCCACCACCTCAGTGGATCAGGACTACAACAGCATCGCAGCTGCAGTGACCGGGTCTCATCGCTGGATGAGGGTCAGTGCTGGAGTGAGGCTGCAGTGCTGGCACCGGCAGCTGGAGCAGGGCTGGGACTGGAAGGACCCACAAGACACCCACAGGATCCAGCGATGAGACCTGGTCGCTGCAATTCCTTGTGCTGATCAGGCACAAGATGATGCATTTTATGAGAGCAGTAGGTCTAAATGCCTGAAGGACAGGCGTGCTTTGTGAGTGGGAAAGATCTTTAGGTCAAGCCACGTGCTTCACACCACACAGCGACATCTCAGTGTGGGAACTCGTAACTACCTCTGGAGGTCACTCCCGCCTGATGTGTGATGATTGATATGTCTTTGGTGAGCAGCATGTGGGCTACGAAGTGGCTTGAGTCAGAAATCAGGAGCAGAGATCCTGCTTTTCATGCCAGCAACAAGTATTTCTTAACAATAAGCCAGATCAGATCAATGGCAGCCTCCCTGTTTTTAGGTACGGTGACATATTCACAAAAAATTAATCACAGGTGAAGAAAGGGGTTTTTTTTCCAGGAATAAAAAAAAAATTAAGTAAAAGATTGACATTTTCAGGCCAAGGTTATGGTGGACCATGTCAGAGACCACCAAGCGTGGCAAGATGCTTTCTTGTCTGTGGATTTTAACAGCCTAAACTCAAAGACCTCATGGAGAACAGCCCTCAAAGTGGAAAGCAGTTGGTCCTGGCAAAGGATAATTTAAATAAGTGGGGTTTTGAGGTGGGGTTTAAAAAACAGCTGGACATAAGTGGGGAAAAAGGGGGAATAGGGAGGTGTCATAAAAAGATAAATTCAAGCTTGAGAAGAAACTAGCCAACCAAAAGTATATCCTGGGGAGAATGTAGAAGAAAATTAGGGCACAGAAAGAATGGAGAATGGAACATGTGGTGAGGAAGAACAGGCTGAGGGGCTTGAACTTCACAAAGAAAGGAAAGGAGAGGCAGTGAAGGGAACTGGGGCTGTGCTCTCACCAACCAAGACGCAGCCCCACAGGGTCTCAGCAGAGCTGGACGTGGTCATGGGGTCCATCAATAGTCCCAGAAACAGCCAGAGAATGAACCCATTCAGAGCAGGAGGAGACAGGGCTAAAACATGGGTCCAGGGTCCAACCAGAAAATGAGCCTGGAGACAGGCACACCTACAACATAGCTCAGGCAAGGTCTGGGAGCCCAGGCCTGAGCTGCCTGGAGCTCAGGGGCCATGGGCTGAGGGTGTGAGTGGGGGTTTCCAGGTGGGGCCAGTCAGTGCCATTAGGGCCTGTCAGTGCCCTCGGGGTCCTGGCAGAGACATTCCTGGGAATAACACAGAGACATGGGATTCAAGACCGTTCTAGAAAGGCAGTTTTGGCACCAGACACTAGATGTCAAATCATGTTGTGTGATTCCCATCAGTCAGAATGAGAAAGGAAATTATTGTAAGAGAGGTTTTTGGAAAGAGGCACCCAAGAGAGCCACAGAAGAAAGCTGGGTGAGGATAGAGGAGGTATGGAAACAACGGGACGTTACTGTTCTCAGAAGGACAGTAAGATTGGTAATGATGAAGAGCAAAGGGGTGACATAGTGTGGTCGTCAGGGAACTGATGCAGGTACCTTTTTTTTTCCACAAGCATTATCAACAACCAAGCCTGGAGTTTTATTCTGAAACTGTTTTTGAGTTATTTGGGGCCAAAAGTACCCATGCATTTCATGTGTAACAAAGACAATTAGTCTTGCCTAATCCAGCAAGAATTTTGCAGGAATTGGGTGGTGAGGCACTGACACAAGTTGCCCAAGAAGTTGTGGATGCCCCATCCACAGAAGTGTTCAGGGCTATGTTTGATGGGGCTTTGAGCAACCTGGGCTAGTGGAAGGTGTCCCTGCTGATGGCAGGGGCATTGCAACTAGGTTGTCTTTAAAATTCCTTCCAACACAAAGCATTTTATGATTCTGTAATTTCTGACATTCCTAAAGCAGTTCATATCTGATCTCAAGCAAAGTTCAAGACGGTCAGATTATGAAAAAAAGTATATCTTTCTAAGGTGGTCAGACACTGGAAGTTGGAGTATATTTAGGTGTGTGCAGCTCAGTTTTAGTCATTATGTAGTATGACACATTGGACTAGGGACTGACTGACTGGGGTTTGGCTTTCTACTCACCACTATTCCATTAGCCCATGCTATTTATGACCTCTGTTTCAGTGCCCCTCATGTAAACTGGTAATATATATGCCTGTCTTCATTTTAAGGTAATCTGTAGTCTGGTTATAGGGGGTAAAAATTCATTTCTCATCATAAGATTAGAACTGGCATGCTGTAGTCACAATAGGTACTGGAAGGCCATGCCTACTTAATAAGCTGCTTAACTAACTCAATTATTTGGGATACATTTATAGAAAGAGGCTGTAAATGTAAAGTGTAGATATAATAATTAGGAAGAACAAAATTGTCTAAATAACCCAACTGCTCTTGTAAGTCAGGAAGCTTGATGTGTTGTTCATATCAGGGAGTCTGCAATTCACTGAATGCTGGAAGGCGGGCTCGAAAACCTGCATAAAAAGAAATGGCCAAATATTTTGTAAAAAGAAAGCAAGATTTGAAAAGAGAGACCCAAAATTAAATCAGGCAACCTATTATGTGCGTGGCTGGAATCTGATGTAAGGAGGCAGCCAGACTCCTGCATTTATTTAAGTCTGCTTACTATATAATTCAGGATGGTGAGGTAAACTAAGGATGAAGCATTAGCTTCAGCATAGGATGTCTTATTCTGATCACTGGAGCCTAAAGTTATTAAAAGAACAAACACAATTACGACATCCTAAGGGACTGGCACACACATAAATCTGGATATGCTGCCTGTTTCTTGCAAAGCATATGTATGGATCTGTGTGCCGCCTGCTTTTTATTTTAACTAGGTTTGCTGCAGCTGTTGCTCTGAAAAGAACCATCTAACACTCTGGGGAAAGAGAAGCTGCAGAAATCCTCAAATGAATATCTATTAAGAAAAATAAGTTTTAAATAAATGGCTTGTTTATATGGTTAAAGCTCTTGTCCCTTGAATAAGAACAAAGAACTACCACTTCGCTACCTCTAGACCTTTCCTAGTTCCCAGTTAATCAACTTACAGTACCATAAAAATTTAATAACAGCTTATTCTTCCTCTAGTTCTTCAAAATGATGAGAACTATTTTCATGATAGGTAGGGATGTGAATGCTTTCTGAAGAACAAAAGCCCATAATCTTTAAATTTAACTAATATATGTGATTTTCAGATTGGCTTTTATGAAAATATTTTGAGCATCAGGTAGCTTAGCAATAGCTATTATCTGTGCACATGAATACCATATCTCTCAATCTTTCAACTGACTAACAGTGATGTGTATATGTTATATAAAGTGTATCAGACTTAATCCGACAGTCTCAACTTCTCTGTTGTCAATGCTGAGTATGTTATGGATTGTATAGTTTTTAGAGGTGTCATCAGGAAAAAAAACCACCCAGGTTCTTCTGATCCAAAAGGGTAGGCCATTAACCCTTGGGAAGGCTCTCACAGTGTGTTGCCAGCCTCCAAAGTTGTTCTGCCAGGCATCTTCCTGGCATTGATGCCCTGTTCTTGTTGCAGGCACTGCCTATCCTCTTAGCTTTGGTGCGTGTGACTGAGGGTTTTTCCCTCTCTTCCCACTTGTCTCTCTCCAGTTCCACGTTTTAGCCTCCTGGGAACCATATTGGGCTTCTTGTGTTCCCATCTCTTTCTCTCTTACATCCTAGTGGTATCACCATCCAAACAGCTCTCAATCAACTTCCAGGCTAACATATTTTTGTATGTTGCTACATCCCATCTCTGTACCTTTGCCAAGTCACTCCTGCTGTTCCTGCTCCAGTTTCTTCGGTTTCTTTTCTATCCTCAGCTTCCTCCTCTTCTGTATAAGGTCACTGCCAAATAACTGAAGGGGACTGACTTTCAGTAGTTCCCTGAAACACTGTAATACACACAGATTAAAGGGGGAAAAAAAAAAAAAAAAAAGGAGAAAACCCCAGGATGTGGGCAATCAGGGACTTGGTTCTCTCACTTCAATAATTCACAAGATTTTAGAGTTGTTTTAAGGTAGTGAGGTTAAAAACCTTGGAGGTATGATATAAAACAAAGCATAGCTCTATTAGAAGAAATATTGCATCAGGCTAATCTGCTAATCTCCTGAGACACAGCTGGTTTCCCAGGGATGGGAAATGCAGCAGATATCGTCTGTCTTGACTTTTCAAACTGCCACCAGGGAAAGTGTTTGTGAAGATTTGGATTCATAGAAGAATTGAAGGGAAACTGGCTAGAGGGAAAGCAGATTGTGTTGAGAGGGAAATACTGGGCCAGAGGGGACTTCACACACCAATAATTTTTTGATGATGCCACAGAAATTGAGAGCTTGCCGGTGGGATTTGTCATTGACATTTTTCTGGAATTTTTTTAGGGATTAAAAATGATGGCTGTGTAGTGGCACGATGTTTTAATTATAAATGGTTCCGTCTTGGTCACTGCCTCTTCTGGGACTTTGCTCTGAGTTGCTTGCTCCGATGCTGCGAGCAGCCTGCCATCCTTGTGGCCAATGGGTGGTGCTTGGGGAGGACTGTACTACGAAAATGGGCACACGAGGATTAAGTTGAACACAATTATGAATCAAAAAGAAAGGGAAAAAAATATGCTTCTGCATCGTCTTAAACTACGACTGATTTTTCCAGTATGGACAGAATAACTCACAGGAAAGAGCACTGTAAATGAGTTACTTAAGTTAAAAGTGTTTTGGTATGATGGCAATACTTCATTATTAGTGCCCAATTGGATTCCTGTTGCCTTTCTATACAATTTAGCAAGACAACTATCTTTCATTTTTCTTCAGAGAATGCATTCCCATGAAGGGAATCAACAGACTAAGCCCTGTGCTTAATGCTAACAGTACTTAGCAGAACATAGAAACATACAGTCACTTCTCAGTACAGAAGGAAATCAGAAGCTCTCCTTGGGTCTGGATTAGGACCAAAATCATTAAGAGTGATTTTTTTTCCCAGTGGATATTATCTGCTTGCTTCCTAAAAGCTTTACTTGAGTAGAAATGCTTTGCAGTGTGATGTGAAGCAATTGTGAAAGGTGCAATGCCAGTCCTCATTTGGAAAATACCTGTGAACCAGCAAAGCCACCTTGTCTTCTTTTACATCTTCTAGACCTGTAGGGAGATAATGTCACTGGCTTTTCAAGTTGACCAAAACAAGTACCAGCAAGCAAAACATATACGGAGGAAAAGGTGAATAAAAAATGGATGGCTGCAATGAGGTCCCATCTAAGAGGAAAGGTCATGGTTTCATGGGTGGGTGCATATAGAGAAAAATCACTGTAGGGCATAAGAGCTGTCAGAGTACCCAGAAGCATCATAGGATTTGTGATAAGGATTCAGTGCAAAAGCTGGAAACAGTGTCTGCTCTCCTGTTTTAGTTATGTACCAGCTTTTTAAATCCCTTGTCTCTCAGTCTTCTCTAGTGTGCAATTCATATAAAAGTTTAATATTACAATATTCACACATTAATCCTGATTGTCCCTATATCCAATTCTGCCTGGTCTTGGGAAAGTATAAAATCGATTTATATAGCACAGCTGAAAAGCAAAAAAATTGTTGGATTACCATACTGTGGTGTACAATAAAAATACAGTATTGTCTAGGGAAGTCTGCAGTTGATTAGAGCATAAATACCAAACTCCCAACTCATACCCCTGAGTATTTGGTTCCTGCATCTTATAGAAACAAGGATCTATGCTGAACAATGTGACATTTCATCACTTTGGATTTGCTGTGATGACTAATATTATATGCTATTGGCTAGAACAAATATTACTATAGTAACTAGCTCATGATTCTTTTTTTTTTTTTGCTATATTTCCTGAAGGTTGCCTGTCTAGACTAAAATTGTTTAAACTAACTCAAGGTAATTAATTTTTTCCAGAGTGCTAAAAATATGGGACAGATAAACAACAATACTTAGATACTGCTTTTTAAAAAGAGAGCAGGCCCATAACATTCTTGATATTATGGGAATATTGTATATTTTATTTCGCACTTTTTTATTAGTAGCTTTCTATGTTGTTATTAATCCGGTTTAGTGACCTAAGGCTGGATTCCCCCATCAACAATTTTGCAGCTCTAATGAAATCCTTAGACATATAATATATAAAATGTTACATCTGAAGATGAAAACATAAATGGGGTTGGTTGGTTTAAATCCAAGTAATGAGCTCACTTATTCATTTTCATCAGTAAAAAAATCTTGGCATAAGCGATATATTAATATTTTATATTTTGGATTTGTGCATATTTAATTCCTTATGATGATTCTTATAGGTCACCAGTCAACAAGCACATGTTGTCAAATATCATCTTTCTTGCAGTGCCTTATCAGGAAAATGAGTGGGAGGATATGTTAGGTATGTGCCCATTTATTGAAGCATATACAGAGCTTAGCATGCCTTTACTGCATCCTTGCTTTTGCTGAGGTAAAAGATGTAGTTTGATTATTTTTTAAAATAGAATTGTTTCAAAAATTAGTCATCCATGTCAAAGCATGTTTGTCAGGAATTAGAATTCATAGATATTCAGTGTTTGGATGAGAAGTGTGGAGCTACCATTTCTAAGAAGAAACATTTTAAAGTAGTTTACATTACTTTATGTATAATAAATATGCATAAAGATAAGCTTATTTAAGCACATTTTATATTTTAAATTCACTTAGAAACATGAAATATTATTGGAAATTCAAGAAGTCAATGCTTCTTTTTCACAAAATAGAAAAAAACCCTCTAGTTTTGTACTTTTTAAATTTCTTAGAGCTTGCAACTTGAATAGAACTAGTCATTAAGCTGAACTAGCTGAATAAATGGAGAGAAAGAAAATAGTCACCTTATGTTTGCAGAAAGCTGGCCAGACTCTGTCTTCAGGTTTTAATTATTTCTGCCTTACACTTGATTTGAATTGACCTCAGTTTAGGCCTCAGAGTACAAGTTTTATCATTTTCAGTGGCTTTGTTAGAAAACTAAACATCCCGTTTAAAATTTTAGGAACTGGGAGGAGGTTGGGGGGTTTAGTGTATGTTAAATTGGTTTTTATTTACTCTGAATCATATCCTAGGATAGCCATGGTAACTTTCTGTAACAAGAATACAGAAGGAGGGATCTCTGTCAGTAGAATCACCAGCAAATTTACTTTCTGCCTTTTGTTTTTTGTTTGAGTGATGGGAAGTTCAGAGGATCACAGAGCAGCATTATGACATTTCATAAGGGTTCATAAATTATGCAGTCAGACTTGTTGGATTACAAAAGGCTGGAAGTAACAAGTGCTTCTTGCATTATAAATGAAATGGCTTATTTACTATGATGACATAGCTATATTAATTGTGAGAAGTTATGATTAAAGGGATAGGCCTGCGCTGTTTAAGATGTTAATTAGAAGAAACTCATTTTCGAGAGGAAACAAATGCATCTTTTTAGTTTGCTGTGGGTTTACTGAAGTGCTTTGCTGATTGTATTCTGAACCATCTTCCTTTTCCAGCCAATTTTAAGTGGTTTTTCGTCATGCATTAGCCTAATGCCAAGGCAATAAAAGAATCCTGTATCAAGGTTCATGTTCAAAATTAAATATGGTGATCGCCTCCGTTGGTAGAAAATTCGGCTTGTTTCCTGCTGTATGACACTGGTCAGGCAGCAGCTGGGGTATGCTGTCATCCATGAGTGTTGAGCAGTAATTGGAGAAACTAATTGGAGGCACGACCCCTGAAATAAAGATGCTGGTTATTACATTTGCAATCATCTATGCAGGGCCCTCAAACCTGCCCTGCTGACACTGCAGCTTGTCTTCTGTTCTCCCTGGTGATATTCCCATGCAGAAAAAGTTCCTGTGTGGTTCCTAGACCTGTTTTGTCCTCCATGGGTGTTTTGTGCTGCTTATGGCTCCTTACATTCCTTCCCCTGTGCCCACTCTGGAGGGATCAGCAATCCTTAGGCTTTCTAGGGAGATGTCAGTTTGTTTTAGCACAGACATGCCCAGGGACTTATCACACCTGAGTTGAAATTTTAAGGTTGAGCTGACCGTCGCTCTTAGGAGCATCTCTGAGTGCTTGCCCCTTTCCAAGTGCTCACTGAGAAGAGAAGAAAGGGAGGTGGTGAGCATGGTGGTGGGCAAGATTTGGGAGCATAGAGGTCTTAATAGGAGGGTGCAGTGGCAGGTGTTGAGTTGGCTTGGGGTGGGTTGGGGTGAAGGAGTGTGGAGAACACAGGTGGGAGGCCAGGGCTGTGGGAGAAGAGAGGATGAAAGGTAAGAAAAAAGAGGAATTGCAAATGAGGCAACCTTTCAGCCTTTTGAATGACCAGTTGCCTCTCTTGGAGCCTGTTGCCCTTCGTGCAGGGCTTGCATGTTCGTTTTTCATTGTGGATGAGTGGGTTTGGTGCTTGGGAACTGCACTGCATGGATAGCAAGGGAGGCTGTGATTCACATCTTAAACAGGGCAGGGTTTTACAAAGCTGCTGAAGTCTCAGGGAAGCTTAAGAATTAGTGACCCTTAAGGGATTAGAGAGAGTTTAGATTTTAGCAGGCATTTCACTAATGAAATCATAGGTTTATAAATTCATTTCACTTCCAAGGCTAGATGCTAATCGAAGCACATCCTTCCTTTTCTTGTTACTGGGGTACATGGATAGTTCAATTAACGTCATCAACAGCGAGGAAGCATAAACAGCCAGAGGCACAAACCGTGGTGCCTGCGTGGCTTTCACAGAAACGGGGCAGAAATTCATAAGGAATGAACACGACTTTTCCTTTGTACAAGACAAGAAAGCCCTTGGCATGTTTGCACTTGTGGCCCCTCTGTTTTAGTCCCAGAATGGCTTTTTACTGAGAGCTGGCCTAAGATAACCTGCTCCTGCAGTGTTTACAGACTCCTTAAAAAATGTGTGTGCAGGCAGTCTGGTCCTGCCACAGGCTGTGAAGTCTTTCCCTCCCTCTACCCCCGACCAGGATAGCAAGGACTTGCTGATTTAGTGAACCCAAGTGCAGGTGTTGCTGTACAAGAAGCTCATTCTCCTTCCTACTGAAGACAAATACTGAAAATAATAGTCTATATCTTTAATATTATTACACATTATGTGTCACTTCTCATTCACTGCGTGTATGTAACAAACTGAAATGAGTGTGATGCCTCTGTTCAAGAATGAGTGGAGCCAGTGCTGAGCTCACATCCATTATCAGTATGTCAGTGAAATGTTATATAGCAGCCTTAGAGGCAAAGAAGTCCATCAAATCTAGATTAGAAATGACCCCACCATCACCACGAATTTAAAAGGAGCTGTAAGAAATGGAGGTGGTGGAAGAGGGAACAAGGAAAACCAAAAGTGAAACTGAGAAAAAGAAGCAGAGAAATACAGATTTATGGGATGAACTGAGGGATTCTTCCTCTTGCCTATTTCAGGCACGTCTGAAGTTCAGTTGTGGCTATCATGATTCCTTGTCATCAGAAATATGCAATTTTCCCCTGGCTTCCGACATTTCAAGCTTTTCATGGGGGATGAGATGAATCGTTACATGTTTAAAAATCTACAATGCTGAATTCTAGAAATAGTCTGATCAAATTATTTACAGTGGTTCATTTTACACCCCAAGGAGGGCATTGCTTATCTTTCAATCTTCTGATTAATTTGATACCATTTATCTAACTGACAATACCAAGAAATTTAGGTACATTTATAATCTGCTTGTGTTTCATCTAGGTTAAGAGCATTGCTGTTTTCTGATGACCTCTGTTTGGTCCAACAGTAGAAATATGGTAAATACCACAACCCAAATATATTCTGTATCAACTGCATGCTTTACTGGTGATGATAACCTGATGTACTCGATAACCTTACCAGAAGGCATTATTCTTCATTATGTTTTACACAATATCCATTAAAGGTCCTGCAGCTTGGACTAAATATTAAACAATTTTGGTTACTGAAATGGTCAGTTCCAGCAGTAATTGTGTAGTCTTTACTTTAGGGATTTAAAGCCATACAACAGCATACCGTAAAGTTGCTGATACTGATGTAGTGTTGATTATGATGGCTGCTGACCATAGTAAATTTTTACTATATAGGTAACATAAAAATTTACTGCTTTATTTGACAAGTGTGTTGTATAGTTTTTACTGGTAGGTGGTGATGATTCCCCATTCCCTCTGAGCAACCATGAGAAAAAGTCCAGTAGTCTTCTTTTCCCCAAAGATTCATAGAAGGGCTTATAAAGGAACAGAAGCCATTGTAGTTCTGAGTTATTTTTTATCTTATTTGATATACTTTTTGCTGAAGGGCAACACTTTTCTATTATAGCCAAAAGATTGGCTTTCGCTTTTATGTAACTTTTATGGTTCCTTCCAAAGACTTATCTTGTGGCTCTGGCTGAAAAGTTTTTTGGCTGTTTTCATTAGGTTCTAAAGGGATCAAAGCATAAGATGTCTGTAGCATCTCATCTATAATGTAGGATTACTGTTGTCATTAGAAAAATACTGTATCACAACTTTGAGCAGCTGCTCTTAAATGCATAGCTTTGAAAAAGGAGAGAAACCAAAGACAGTGAGAAAAAAACCCAAAACCATCTACCAAACTGTATCTCATTGAAGACATATTTGCTACTTTTGATAGGGTGGAGCTTAACTATATGAGATTGTATGGGAAGGATTATTATGTAAAGGGTGCAAGTCTGCTATCATTAAAAAGAACTGAAATTCTCAGGGATGTTTCAGCAATATTGTTCTTAAATATTGTACCAGAAATTTCATACTTAAATATTTCATTCTTAAATATTGTACCAGAAACTGGAAAAGCCTGATGGACTTAACTGTTTGTATCTGTGGAGAAAAGATCAGGTTATAGTTTTGTATGCTTTGCTTTCATGATCTTACCATGAGAAGTTACTGTATTGCATGTGTAATCTGCCTAACTGACTATTCCCCGAGGCTTTTTCTTTCTTCCTTGCTTCAGTAACAAGCCAAGGAAGCAGCGATCCTGTGCCGATTCCTTGTGTCATCTCTTATTCAGTAGCTGAATAATAACTGGCTACTGACTTTGTAGAAACTAGAGGGTACATAATTCAATTTTCCTCATTCGTGTTCCAGTTTCTACTTGGGAATTCCCCTTGGGGTTAGATTTGTCTGCTCACAAACCGCACTCAAGAACCTAAGAGACCAACTTAATGCAAAAGGATCCCTAGGAGGAATGAAAATCTTTGCTTGAGAAAGGTCACCAGAAAAGTGGCAATAGGGTCGTAAAATTAGCCTGCACCAGGGAAGAAAGCATTCTTGCCTTCTATGTTGTGTTTTGTGCTGACGGTTACAAAATCTCTAACTTTGCATATTTGACTTAATGAAAACTGAGAAACAAGCTTGGCTCTTTTTTTTTTTTTTGCCAGGCAAATTGTGTGTGACCTCAGCACATTTCTCTTTTCTGTTGTTGCGGAGGCAAAGCAGCAGGCAGTTGTGTACTTTTCCCTGATGCAGCTAGGAAGAAAGAACATGTATTTCAAGGTGCGTTGCAATATTCCGTGCCTGACTGCAAATTCTGAGATTACTGAAGTAACAAAATTGATCTAAATGTCATGTTATCCCTTGGTTTAATGGAAAATAATTAAGATCATCGCTGGCATTATTAAAGGATGTGGGTTTGCTGTCTGAAGCATAAGAAGCTTCTTTTTAATCTCCAGTAAAAATGGACAGCCCTTCTCTGTTAATATTTCCTGCGGTGTGTAATCCCATGAATGTAATGACTGTACTTCTCCTTGCTCGTCATGTTAGCAACTGATAGAGAGTCTCGGGCAATTTGCGCTTGAGGACTTGAGCTGTGAAGTTCAGAGATGTGTTTGACTTGGTTACTGCACTGACCCTTCAGTTCTCATGATTAACTTCACTGGATGGAGGAGTAAAGCCTCATAAAAGCAGATGCTCTGCTGCTCTTGTGCTGCTTCAGCAGAGAAGGAATGCTAGTAAAATCTCTTCAGGTGAAGAGCCGTGGGCATTGGAGCACTGCAGAGGGGCAGAGGCTGGCTGTAGGTGATGACTTTCTCCAGCACACATGGCACATAGGCATTCCTGGCCATCAGGTCACCTTCTGGAAATTGTAGCCTGGTTGGGGAGTTCAGCACAGGACCTGGGCACACATAAAATCAGCGATGTATGGAGTCATAAAGATGCAATCTGCTCTGGTGACCCGACAGTGTTCCCTGCCTCTGCGACCAGGAGCAGGTAACTGGACACACAACACAGTGGATTGGTGTGGGCCTCTTGTATTCTCCACTGGCAGCTGTCAACCAGGGCACTGAATGCAGACATCCAGTGTTCAAATGCAAGAGCCCTTTGTCACCTTCAGTGCTCTCCATTTGGCTGCTACAGTGTCACAATGAGCCCTTCGGTGGGAGTGATTCGGTAGGAATGATTTAGCCTCAGGAAATGGAGATTTATTTTGAAAAGTCCTTTACTGTAGTATCTTCCTTTTCTCTGACTGTACCATGGAGGCACTCAGCCTTATCATGCAGGAAGTAGCTGAGGCTCTCTGATAGTATTCTTTTAAAATCAAAACATTAAAACTACAGTGCAATGATTTTCACATTTTCCAGGCATCCCTCCTACCGGCATTAATTGCCCCCCTGCTGTTCCTGTTCCAGAGCTATTTGCTTTTTCAGTATGCAGCGCTTGTTCAGTGCTGCACTAAACCTTTGTTGCTTTCCAGTAAAAAAAGCTTCCGTTTATGCAAATGGCATTGAAATGAGTTTGATAAAGTGATGAACAGTCACATTTAATGATTGCAACTGGTGAGGTTCAGTTTGTTATTTTACAGTTGATTTTGGGAAAGTAAAGGGCTTTACAAACTCCCTTCTGGTGTCAATGCAGTGGTACAGCACTCCCATAACTGTGTTTTAAAACTGTAGTAGGGCCAGCAAGCTGATGTGATGGGGGGGTCAAATACACCCAATATCACAGTGGCCCTTTCCCCTGTGATAGATCTCCTGTCAATCTTGAAATCTCCTATTTAGGTTACTGTATCTTTGGATGGCAGTTAAGTTTCATGCCCCTTTATTTATTTCCTCTTCCTCTCTGCTTCTGACACATTATTATTCTTTCCACTGACTGTACCAGACCTCCAAAATCCCATAGTCCCCAAAAGTAATTACAGATACATTACTGAGCAATCCCACTGGTAGGTTGGGTCAAGTGCTTTATTTTTATCCAGGTCAGCTACCGAGGCGTGTGGTTGCCTTTGCTTCCTCAGTAGCTGCATGAAAAGACAGGAGTATTTCTGTCACCTGAACATTTCATCTGTAGCTGGGGGTTAGTCCTCTCCCGGCTCTGGAGTACCTGCTACCCAAGCAGGGTCGCCAGTGGTCAGTAATGGAAGACACACGGTCCCCATGATAGGTGGATAAAACTAGGAAAAGCGCGACTATGGGTGCACAAGGAGTAAATGAACACAGTTTGATTGTATGTTTGTCTGACATAGGGTTTGATGACCTACAAGCTTGTGCTGATCCTGGAGCTCCTGAGCATGGATACAAGACACCCAGTGCAGGTGTTTTCTTTGAAAGTGTGGTGGTCCGGTTTCATTGCCAAGAAGGATACAGGCTTAACGGTACTTCCAAAAAACTTTGTGTGAGACACTTTAATGGCTCCCTGAGCTGGAAACCAAGTGATAAACCTGTGTGCCTACAAGAAGGTAAGTCAGTTTTCTTCAAGCAGTTCTCACTTGTCCATGTACCATGTCTCTGTATCTCAGGACAAAACAGAAAAGGATGAAGTCCATTTCACTGTGTCTTATTGGATGCATACTTTAGTTTTCCATCCATAATCCTCATTTGTTAGTTAAACTTGAACCACGAGAGACTGTGTGTGTGCATGCACGTGTGTTGAAAGGGACATAAATGTGAAAAAAAAAAAAGATAATACATCTCCTTTTAACTACTTACAAATTAATGCAGAGAAAAAAAGACAAACTCCAATGTAAGTAAACTGTTTGTAACTATTTATTAAAGCTGCCCACTTAATATTTCTTTCTGCAATGGTTTACTAGAAAAATCAAATCCATTTCCAATGTTACTGCTCCTGCTAATCAGGAATTTTAAACAATTGCATTTCATAGTGTGTGCATGAGTCAAGTAGAAAAATCAAATATGCATAGACAGCAGAGGTTTAAAGTCAGGGTAGAAGTTTACTCTGAGATAATTCAAACAATTATGGCATGAACCAATTGATTTTTATTGTATTCTATATTTGAAATTGTATTTGGTTTTAAATAATCAGGACATTAAATTACTTTCTTCTTCTAGGACTTAGAAGCAGGATTAATTTGAATTTCATAAGTGTAAATTTTGGCCAAGGTACACATAAGCAGCACAAATTATTTATTTCACCAAGTATATTGAAGATATAACATGTACTTGTTGTTGATTTATTTTTGGTCAACAGAACCATTAAAATCAACAGTCAAAGTGTTAGTTAAATCGAGTGCGTACATAAATTCTGTTTCGCCATTTAAAATCGGATAAATATATGGGCTTCATTCAAAAATATTCAAAGACTTAAGTGGCTCATAAACACACTTACTGCATAGGATCATGCATCCCTCAGCGTGTATGAAAACTACAAGTGCTTATTTATGGTAGTGGGTGGGTGAGTGTGAGAAGCCTGTACCAGGACAGGGGTGTGCAAAGGGATGTGCCCCAGCAGGATCAAGCAAGGCCTGGGATGAGCACCCTCAGGAGGTGCATGTGAAAGGAACAACCCAGAGCAGTGGCCTGTGTGAAAGCGGTTCATGAGATACTGCAGAGAGTAGCCAGAGGCAGGTGGTAACTAGTCCACGGGCTTTCAGGTAGCTGCCTGTTGGCAGGAGAGGTCTTGGTAAAATATGGTCTCCTGGACATGTGTGAGGCCACAGGCTACACGGGTCACAGTTGTGAGCTGTCCCGTGGTTCGCACTGAGAAGGCAGCTGATGTCTGTAACATAAAGGCAAAGGGTGGCCAATAACACCTCATCATGTGGCCTCGTGGGTCAGCGACCTGATGCCTTTAAAACAACATATGTATGAAAATCATGCCCTCTCCTGTACAGACATTTTTCATAAATGTCCTTGTCTTTCATCCTGTGGTTATTTAAGAAAAAATGCATGTAGAGTGACAGCAGTGTCTGTCTAGACTGGCTATTCAAGCTACCAGAAAAAGCTTTAATGCTTGGAAAATCTGTTTTCTTAACCACTGCAGGTAGCTTCTAGGAATTTTGTTATACATCTTTGAAATGTTACCTGTATCATCCACTGCAGTTGTTAAAATAAGGATTAATGTGTTTTATTAAATGTTCAGTATTCAGTGAAAATCTGTGGAGGAAGTTTCTGATCACAATGCCATCAAAATCCAAACTGCCACCAATGTCAATGTGTTCAACAATTGACCCAGGTGTTTTCAAAAAAGAAAGAAATTGGAAGATGAGAATGTGATGGATGATGTGACAACAGTTGCTTAAGTGACAATAATTACTTTCCAGCACAGAACACTTAAAAAGGATTGCTACCCAATGCTCTGATCAAGCAAAGCACTTAAGCTTGAGCATAACTGTAATTATGTGATTAGTCTTGTTAAAGTTCTGTGCTCAGAATTAGGCATATGCAAAAATGCTTTCTACTATCTGGACCAAAGAGTGGGACCCTTATTTAGGATTTAGTGAAGCAAGTGCTTAAGTACTTTCCTGATTAACATTATAATAATACTCAGGTATTATTAAAACAATCCTAGGCTTTGGCAGTAGAAAAAAAGAAATTAGATTACAGAATTAGTTCTTCTATCCAATGCACAGTAAAACCATTGATTCAGAAGAAATACTAAACAAAGGCTCAGTGGCAGTCCATGAGACCCAGGCATTTGCTTAAGTGATTTTTAGAGTGATCCTTTTGCATAATGGGAGCAGAACCATGAGAGAGGGGCATGGCAGGGAGGTGAACAGCGTAGGAACACGGCGCATCTGGAGAACAGTTAAGAAAGAATAATAACAGGGTTTGCAATTCTCAGCTGTCTAACAACATACATAAAAGTCTACATTGCAGAAATTCTGTAATGATATATAGAAAGAAATTTTAAATTTCTAGCAACTCCTGGAGAAGGGAGAAGCTAATGTTGTACCATTCATCAATACCTATCACAAGGTGAAATAAACTTTATGCTGCATTTACCCATTGACGGTGGGGGCTGACTGCTCTGTGTGCTGTGCTCCACATGCTTCTCGTCCCGCTATATATAAACGTCAGATATTGCCAGCTGAGCTTGCACGCTAAAAACACTCAATACCTTGGAGTTCATTTATTCTCAGGAGTTTAGATTCAACTTAGGATAATTTAGATTCAACTTAGGATAATTTTATGTCTGTATGTTATGTATGTTTAATTGTCGTTATGTGTTTACTAGAACAATCTCTAATCACAAATGGATGTTATTTACCAAAGGAAGTAAAGCAACCTGTTCCAGAGCATAACTGATTTTAGAACTAATACGTTTGCCTGGAGCTCTTCACCCAGTCAATTTGATTTTATAGGTCTGTCATTTCTCGTTAAGAGGCAGGAGATTTTAAGTGTCAGTATGAGAATGAAGTTGCATGACTAGGTGCCCAATAAATGCCCTGTCAAAAATCTGTGTGCTTCGAGTTATGTTCTCTTGTTGATCTACAGCATGTTGTGACTGTGACTTCCATCAATTCTAATATGGTTATGCACATAAATACCAAACCTCTAAGGTGGGAATTTTGTATTTACTGTTTAAGAGCAGTATGTCATGTTGTTCACACTTTAATCTCATCTTCTCCCACTGTGATAATGTGGTTGCTGAGGCTGTTGCCCTACTTGGAACAAATGTTAGCTCTTTCCTATGAGATTGAATCTAAATTTATAGTCTACTTGGAGATGGCAACCAAGAGAAGAGCTGTGCCCTTCTCTCTCTGTGCTTCTTCAGGCAGATGCCTTTGAGATGTCCTCAGTGCCTTCTTGTCCCACTGACAGGGGAGATAAACCTGCAGTGAAAGTAGTGAACTGGTACCTAGTTTGGCTACAGCTTTCCTGTAGGACATTCAGCCCTCATTTTTCTTTGCCTTTGTCCCTGGATCTGTGAGATGACTGCAATATTTTTATTTCCCCATCTCTTACCTTACAAACAGTTGTCTTGCCAACTGTTTGCTGATTCTTAAGCCTGGTTATGAGCACTCTATGCTTGTAACCAGCCTGCAGAACAATAGCCACAAGTAAAGTCTCTCTGCACTGTTGTAATACAAGGAAAGACAATAAAGGGAAAGTGTTATTTAATATGCACTAAAATACTGTGTTTACCATCCACAGAACTATCCTAATAAAACACTACTATGGATTTAACACTATTAAAAAAGCAAGAGACGATATTGATCTTAAATGTTTACTTTTAAGAGCAAAGGGTCCAGATGAGCTGTCCCTGCACTAAACCCATTCTTCATGATGTTCCTTTTATTTCTCCTCACTGTTTCTCTCTGTTCCAGCCTGTCAGTGGTGTCACTAGATGTAGTCAAGGCTAATTCAGAGACCACTCCACAGTGAGATACATAGAAGCAGTGGACTTCTGCACTTGAATTAATGTACAGACTACTAAATAAAACAGTGCTAGAGCACGGATCAGGGCACTGTTTTCCAGTTGTACACACTCTTACTGTGTTAGAAAAGTCCCTGATGTGGGTTTGGCCAACTTCCAGTAGTACCCCAAGCAAATCCTTCAAGCACCTTCTGGATTAGCGTGGAGCAGGGACAGTTTTGGATAATAAGGGCTCACTTGCAATAGACACAAGCCATCCCAAAACAGCTGGTACCCATGGATGATGTGGCTATCTCCATGGTGTCTATGTCATGCCTTCCTTCTGAGCTGCTGTTGTTGCCCAAGTGCCCCTGGGAGGAGGTAAGGTGGTTCTCCTTCCCCATGGGCAGTTCCGAGAGATGATACATTGTTTACACATGAAGGAACACACTATAACTATAGTGATTAACAAATTTTACTCTTCAGACCAGTATTCCTTTGATGGGGGACACACTTGGTTTGCTACAGGCTAGAGCTCCTGTCGTACAAAAGCTGCATCTTCATGAAAGTTAGGTCAAGATGAGCCCTTGCACTTGGCAGGGTGTTGAGCCTGCTGGCTGTAACCCAGCTCTTTCTGCCCCTCCAAGATAAGAAATATGTTCTTTTGGCTGACCCATTTTAATACTCACATGGTAGATATAAGCAGATCATGTAAAACTGCCAGAAAAGAGTGTAAGTCATAGCCTTTGCTGTTCAGTGCTGGCTAAAGACCATGTATTTCCTTAAATGGTTTAGCAGCTTCCACGGATTTGCTGAAAAGTACTTAGAATAAAGTAGTTTATTTTCTAGGACAGGACATTTTAAAATTCAGTCACTTACTTTCAGCTTTTCCAGAAGCAGAATTGGTGCCATCTAATCCAGTTGTTTGTGGAGAGGTGGCTACTGCAATTTATGCCTGACTAAGCGCTAAACAATATGAATTCAGCCAGTGGGAAAGCATTTGCTTGCCATGCATCAGGAAAAAGAGCTGTAATACTGTGGTCCAATGGTCTGGCATTTAGCTGGGGCTTGTAATAAGCCTGTTATCAAAGTCAGACAGGATTTTGCAGGCAGAGGACAGTGGGTACAGTGAGCAACTTATCTCTGTTCTTTGCCAACATCTAGACGATTGAAACGATTCGATCTGTTACCTGCTACTTGGAATAATGGGGATGAAGTTGCTATAATAGATCATAGCTACAGAATCAATTTCCCCCACTTTGGAAGTGAAATCTTGTATTTTACTGCACCATGTGTATACATACCTCCTTTATTTGTATAGCAACAGAAAGCTGTTATGTCAAGACAGTGAACTGTTCACTGATGTTATCTTCTGGCATCTATCTCTGACCTCCTCCTGTATGGCTGCTGAGCAGGTTCTCCATCTATCTCATCCCATCCTCAAGGGTGCCCAGGACAGCCTCTTCATGACAGTATTTAAGGCTTAGTATAAGGCATTTCTTGTGGGGCATCCTCTGCTGTCTCATCTGCTGATTAACTTGCTAGAGAGACTGAGAGAAACGTGTTCGGTCTTTGAAAGTGATGTCTGCACCCTTGTCAGTGTATTTTATAGCCTCCTGTTAGGGTACAGATCCTCCCAGACTTGGGCATTTATAAATGAATAAATTCTAAGAAAACTTCTTGCTGCAGTTTCTCAGCTTGCCTGGCAGGCTGCCCAGCCCTTCCCATTACCAGCAGCAGGAGGCACCTGCAGCAGCTGCCAAGAAGCTGAAAGTAAAAAGAGAAATGGAAGAATTTTTAACTAGTAGTATGTCCAGGCCCAATACAAAAAGTTAGCTAAGTACAATGTATTTTGAAAAACATCCCTGTGATGGGAAGGCACAAAGGGAAAATATGTGTTAACTGGTAGAGCAATACTCTCCCTCTTCATTAGTAAAATTTAGTGATGGAGTCTCAGAGTAATAGATCACCCTAGTTTGCCTAACTAAGTAAATACATTATGAAATACATTTGTTCTCAGTAGTTTGTGTGTGCTATGCTAAATGACAATTTATCTTGCTTCTACTTGTGCTTCTACAGAAACAAACAAGCTGTCACTATAGCTTTACTTTGTGCATACTCACAATTAATTGCTAAATAAAAAACTCTTTTGCAAGAGTTACCCATGAAAGTGGCAGAAACTTTCTCTTTTATGGAAATCTCAAAGAACTTCTGAAACTCTTTTTTTTCCCTAATAAATATTGCATTCCTGAATGAAGATAATTGTCTCTCATGGTAGAAGTATTGGGGGGAAAAACAGCATAACACAGCCTTATAATATTTTTAGTGTCTTCCTTTTATTTTAAATACTTCTAGAGTTTTGGTGCCTGGAAACTTTTATCACCATCTCTGTCATGGATTGACTGCTGGCAGACAAACAGAAATTCTCTCCCAGTATTTAGTCTTTTTGTCTCTTCTGTTTAATCTCAGTTCACATTTTTGATGAGGATGAACTTTGAGTTACTTGGTCTATTCCCTCGTACCCTCTTGGCTTGTTTCTTAATTATTCAGTATTAGCAGAGGGATTCTCCCCCGTCTCACCCTTCCACTTTCCACATCTTTCAATTTTCTGGGTTTTATTCTGTATTTGGTGTCTTTAGCACTGGTATATGCAGAGAGATATATGGCTGTCTGATACGTGTGTCACAGACAGCAAATAGAGCCTGTGCCTGTATATCACTACAGGTTTGTAGTCCCTTGTTGAGGGTCTTCTACAGTCACTTGAGATGCTGCTCAGGACCTTAAAAATTGTGTCCTCTAAAAGCATATGAATGCAAGCACATAAAACTATCTGATTTAAAACATAATCAATGAGATTAATGTGAAGACATTCTTATAACGAACTCTGTGGAATGGAGCTGGATAAACCCTTGTAAATGTACCTGATTTTCATCTGTGTCTCTGCTAAAACAGCAGTCTTTCTGTGTCCCTCGTGCCATATCTGTATTTTCTTTTGTCCTGTCCTTAGTGCTGTCAAAGAGTCTGCCTTCACATGGGACCTTGGGATTGTCAGACACTGTGGTGTAATTTGCACTCATGATGAATGGAGGGCCAAAACTAACAACAGTCTTCCTAGGAGCTCCTAATTTTGTTTGTTTAAAAAAGGCTGGGGAAATGATCCATTATTATAGCACCTCGGCTTCTACTGCAGTGCTGTAGGCTGTAAATTGTAGTTAACTAGGGAAAGGGCATTTTTACTGAAATGCGTGTATTTTCGAAACAGTTTAAGCAGAGCACTTAAATTAAATGCTAACTTTTGTTTAAGAGCTTGATTACTGAACAGTTAGCCATGTTTTTTTAATTAAGTTACTATTTCTTTCTTTCATGAAGTCACAGATTGCCTTGTTCCTCATGTTGAAGATGCAGAGATTCATAACAAGACATACAGGACTGGCGATAAGTTAATAATCAGCTGTCATGAAGGATTCCAGATCCGTTACCCTGACTTAGACAACATGGTTTCCATATGTCAAGACGATGGAACATGGGATAACCTACCTTTATGTCAAGGTTTAGTACTCCAGCACGTCCTGTTTTATAGCTCATGCATCCTGTGATAGTTTGCCAATATTTTTTCCTACAGTTGTAAGAATGTCAGTGATCTGATAAGCTCCACAGTGCAGTATTTGAATAATGCTGCTGCTAAGATTTTTTTGATTTCTCTTCCCTGTTGCTCACTGCAGGAAAGAAGTTGCTGCTTTCTGAACATACCCATACTTAAAATACTACTTTAAATATTATTTTTTGTTTGTAAGTCTAAAATCTGACAGAGATACATTGCATTAAAAGAAAAAACAACCAGGGTAATCAGTCAGAAGTTCAGTGAAAGATCTGATGGGCAACTGACATTTTTTCACTAATTAATTTGTGGAAAGATTTAAGCTTCTAGCTGCAATTTATCTTTCTATGCCTTGTGCAGAGGGCAGGGGTAGAGGAGAGAGGCTGGAACCTGTTCTTCTGTCAGAGTTTTCAGCAGAATTGTTGATTAGGTTCACAGTCCATTAAACCTGTAGCTATTGACTGAAAATTCAGGGTGTGCACCGGAGTGATTTTGGCCAGAAAAGCCATTAGCTATAGGACTAGTAGTATCAGCAGCATGGGATCCCTGCCCAGCTGTGAGAAATGTGACTGTGAGAAATGACTGGGGGTAAGCCAGCTTTAGTGAATGGAAATTCAATAACCCTAGGCTCCTTTCACCTCCAAGTTTCCCATATTCATGTGTTAGTACCACTGACTTGGTTTTAACCAGTTCACATCTTGCTAACAAGCTTGGCTCACTGAACAGCATCAAGAGATTTTAACTGTCTCTGCTGAGGAGAAAACTTAGTCTTAACTTACCTCAAACCCTTTTGTCAGCTCCTAAAGCTAACAGTTCTCTGTAGGCACTTAATTACACCGTCCCATCAATTTGCAGAGTGAGGGCAGGCAGTCAGGGGAACTGGGACCCTTCTTGGGAGTGACAGCACATCAGACTTTCCCCCAACATCCTGTCTTTGACTACAGCAGATATTTAGGCATATTACTGGGATAACATAGAAAAGTGGACACCAGTTTTGGGGTATCTTGTCAGCAGTGGATCATGCGTGGCGGTATGAAGTGTACAGCCCTTGTTTGAGAGGGGGTGCACCTCGCATCGAGTTAAAGTAGATTAAGACACTTAGGGTTAGATGAGATGAATAGTCAAAAGATTAATTTGCAGGTACTATATTTGCCAAAGGTCCAGGTGGAAACTTTGGGACAGACAATATTAACTGTGTAAGCAGAAGATCCCCAAGTACCCCTTGGCTTGTTGTTTTCTTCTTGTATTTACGCTGTGAAACACCATCAACTGCTCCTACTCCATATTTGATATTAACTGCTTTTCAGTATAAAAGCAGTGCTAATAGAAGTTAAGAAATCAATTCCGCAAGACCCAAGTGCTGTGATTACCAGACAGGCACAGAATAGGCAATTCGGGTTCAAGTGTCTGAAATATTTTGCCAAATTCTTGCTGCAAAATTGTCCACAGAATTTTTTTTTTTGCTACGTCAAGCACTAATAAGATCAAAGCCACTTGTCTACTTGCACTAGGTAGCCTGTCAGTTCCATTTCTATGGCCCTTTGATTACAACAGGCAGGGGAGTCTTATGACACTAAGATGCCTTTTTTCTCTGCCCGAGCAGTGATAAAGGATTATAGACCGTGTAAGAATCCAACCTCTATTTTTGCAATGAGATAATAAAATTAATTACTGATCTGGAATGAGGTGAATTACTTGGCAAAAAAATAGCCAAAATCAAGTTTTCAAGAAGCTTGAGTTGTTTGGAGACCTAAGAATTTTCACAAATGCTTGGCTGTCATACAAATTCAAGTAAATCTCTGTCCTGCATTACAAGGAACATAATGAGCATTAAAATTTAGAGCCAGCAGGTCAAAATTTTCCCTGATACAGTTCAGAGAAGAGTAAGCTTGGTCTTGCTCGGGCAATCTGTGCTCTTTCTGTCCCACTGGAGGCTGCTTATGTCGTCCTGCTCAGTGGACTGCTCAGTTTGCAGGAATTAGTGTGTTATGTGTGGGGCATACCTGATCAGGGTACGAGCAGCAGCCCGTAGATAGGACACTTGAAGCTTTATTTGAGAAGGGACAAAACCAGCCAGTAAAAAAAGCAATCAAAACCTTTGCTCTGACAGTACAGCACGCTGTAAAAAGCTTTCAAGCTTTTTGTGTCATTTTCTTTTGTTTTCGTCCCTCTCCCTCAAAAGACCAGTCCAAGGAAATGACTGCTTGAAATGCTATTGAGACTTTTTCTCAGTTCTCAGACTGATTTTATTTTCCCCCTCAGGCTTAAAATTAAGGGCGTCCTATGAACATCCTTCACAAATTCCTAGTAGTGGCAAGAGACCTATTTATGGATTGCCATAATGCAGCTTCCATTAGTCACATAACTTTAAAATGCTATTTTTCATTCCCTGATTACTAGTCATCTTTTCTCCACATTATTACAAATTAAAAAATCAACAGTATTAAGTATTACCCAGAGGGTCATTTCTAAGGCCATGAGGAATGACACATTCAAAAGACATGCCATCTATTAAATTCACTGCTCTCTCTTGCCCCAAATATGGCTGGTGATCATTTAACCATCACTGCTCAGTACTATCCATGATACAAATCCCCCAGAAGTAATTCCAGAAGTAGAACTGGAAAGTAGTCTTGATTCTGACTACATTTACAATTTCTGGTGATAACAGGTACCTTAATTTTTTGATATCCTAATCGGAGACCCTATTCAGTGTTTATCATGGGACAGCTCCTAGGAAGTCATATTCCCTTGGACTTTCTCAAACTGGAATTTCAAAATCATTAATTCTGCTTGCAAATCCTTTACAGTCGTGTGCACTTTGTCACAGGAGCAGTTTAATATTTAAGATGGTTTACATGTCTGTCACTTTTAGAGGAGGAATAAAACTCATGGTTTATATAAATGACAATCTTTATTTATTAAAGATCCTACCTCAAAAAGAAATTGCCATCTGCAAAACTGGTGAATGTTTGTTAAACAAAATACTGTCAGTTTCAGTAAACCTTTCCTGGATTTTCCTGGGAGTGAATCCCACGCTAGCAAAGTGTGTGGGCTTAACAATAAAAGGGTTTGAAGCAGGATAATGAGGCATATGTATCTGAGGGAGATCGTGCAGACATGCCATTCACAGTGGAGAAGATGAAAAATATCGCACTCCTCGATTTAGAAGTTGTAACTGAGATGTGTGAAGATGACTGAGAAAAGCACTTCATAATAAAAGAAACCTCCCTCTTCTTAATTTGCAGGTTGCCTGAGGCCATTGGTTCTTCCTCATAGTTACATTAACATTTCTGAGTTCGAGGCCTCCTTCCCTGTAGGAACAGTGGTGTATTACCAGTGCTTTCCTGGATATAAACTAGAAGGGGCAGAGATCCTTGAGTGCATGTATAACCTTATCTGGTCAGATAGCCCACCTAGGTGCCTTGATGTGGAAGGTAAATCTCTTCTTGTTTGTTTATGTTTCAATTTTGCAAAACCTGCATGCTCTATATGATTTTAACTCAGGGCTCTAGCCACGCTTCCACTATATGTGGTGTTCCCACTGGCTGTGCAGAGCCCATCTGGTTTTCACTGTGTGGATCATGGCACCATCAGCTCTCGGTGTTCCCTAACTAATGCTTGCTCTCTCAGTGTCCAAAGTGCAAGAGGGAAAGCTCCCAGTGATGATTACTGTGCCCTTAAAATGTAAATTCTTTGCTGCCTTTCTAATCAAAACACTAAAGAAGTTAAGTTAGGGAATTCAAATCCTGTGCAGATGGTCGGAGTTCCTGTACATATGGATATATTTCCATGGTAAACTAAAAAATACTCCATAGAAACTCTTAGTTTGGGCTGTGCCAACTGCAATCCTTATTCAGTGCTACACGATGCTGCACACTTCAATATTTGTTGTCTCTCATAGTAGTTAACCTTAAAGAAGGATTGGCAACTAAAATGACTGAGCTAATTTATTGATTAGGAACATAGAGACCATTCAGTGTGAAACAGAGGTAAATTGTATCAAGCTAAATGGAATAATCTGTGACTAAACCTGCAGTGCTGGAATGGAGGATATTGTAGTGCATTTATATTTGCATCCCATACATTTAAAACAGAGATACCGAATCGACTGCTCTATACATTGTCAAAACTGTGTAAACTACCCTCCTGCATCTTCCTACCACATCTTAAATGAAACGTCCTAGGGAGTCATCAGAATCCAAATACATCCTTTGCATTTCATTCACCTAAAAGGACTACATTTTTGTTCTATTTCAAGCCTGTAGGAAGCTATCTATATGTAGAATTTAGCTAAAAGCAATTATAGGATTTCATATGTGATGCTTATGTCACTGAACTAAATGCTAAGCACTCTGGAAGTGCAAAAATTTGCCAACAGCTTGAACAAAGTGATACACTGCACAAAAAATAATTAAATGATCCTTATTTTTAACTTACAATTCAAGTTTCAAAATACGAAAACGCCTTTGCAGTTTTTGAATGGCAAAACAAGATTTTTTTTTAATTTATTTAACACAGCATAAAAGATTAGTCCGCAATCAGCTCTATGTAAGCCTTTTTTTGGAAGGCTTGTCTGTTGTTGTTTATAGCATGGAAAATACATTAAAAAATCAGAAAGGCCTTGTTAGGCTTAATCTAAGCAATACAGCTGATTTGATAAAAATGACGGTTCTTCAGTTAGGAAGGTAAGAGTATTAAAATACAGAAACTCAAGTGTTATGAAGCAGAAAAAGTTCTGTCTTACCCTCACTTAATACAGGTGAGCATTCCACCTCCTATCAAAATACCCAAGAAAACTCATGTCCTCATTGTTTATTGCTTGTATTATAAAGTCATGAGAGGCTCTTTTTCTTGATAATTAAAAACATGAGGTAAGAACTGCTGCCCTCACAAGTCCTACATTTTAAATAACACGTCAAAAGTAATCGTCCCCACTCAACAATGATGATCTGTGATCGGGGGATTGGTGTGTGCCAGATGCTGGGCCAAGGCCATCTAGGATTCCTCCTGAGTTTTGGTTTTGATTCAGCCTCCCTTTTAATCCCTCTCTTATGGCTGTCTTTAAATGTCAAAACTTTCCATGGTGATTCCTTGTTGGCATCCCGTCTGTGCGTGTGTTGAGTGAACCACAGGAGACCAAAGTCTAGAGCATAACACTTGGAAGAGCTGGTTCTGCTCAGCTTTGGGGCAGAATAGAAAGCAGCATCACTAAAAGGTCACCCCTGCCAACACCCCTTGTGAACTCTTCTGTAGGGCTGCTTCAGAAGGTATGTAGCGAATTTCAAAATTAAATCCAGATAGGGTAAATCAACTTGAGATGTTTTTTCACGTGATTTATGGAAGGAGTGCTAGTCTCCAGGAATCTTGTTACAGTCCACTACTCTTAATTAGTGGACCAAACTCCTTCCCTGCATATTTTTTATTTTGCACCTTGCATTCCAATGTCAAGCTCATTTTTCAGCATTCCTTTTATGTGTGCAGTGTAATCTCACCAAGCAGTATTTTTCACAGAGGAAATCTGCAAATAACAGATTAATTCCATTTATTTCTTTCTATGTTCAATTAAAAGTGTATTGTAATGACATTTCCTGCTCAGTATTTTAATATGGTAATGATTAAAAGCAAATGACTGTTAGGAAGCTATTGCTAACCATTTTAGAGCTTTTATTCTCCCGTAAGCAATGCTGCTTACAGCTTTCTCATTCAGATGTATGTTCTTCTTGATTTCTCTACAGAAGGGATTTCTTAAATTTGTGTGTAGTCTCAAAAAATACTGTATGTCAATCTTGTGAATTTTTCCCTCTTTGTTAGACCAAATAAATTCTGAATGAAGGGTTTGTAGCTCCATTTAAACGAACTGTTGCACCAGGGACCGCTCAGCTCCTATCATACAGCAGGCTTTCTAACGCTCTCCAGTCTTCATCCTCGATATTGCCAAGCATGGAGCTTCCACCAGCTCCGTGGTGAGAGACTAATTTTTGCTGATAGGGAAGATTTTTTTTTTTATCAATAAAATCAGCGTGGCTTTAGTCACAGCAGTGCATAGACACTGCAGTGCATAGACATTGTGTCGCCCGGTACTGAAGTGCAGCCGACGGTGCAGAGCTGTGCGCTGGCTGCTCGGGAACAGCTGTTTGCATCCGACCGGGGCAGCGGTTGTGGCTCGGGCAAATAAGGATGCCTTCAACTCACGCTGCCAAGTATTTGCTGGTACCTTTAAACGCTTGTACCTTTGCCAAATGTAAAACGTTTGGATTGGTCTTCGAGTGTCTGCCTCAAGCGGAGTCGTTTGGGGGACTTCAGTTGAAACAGCTGTCTGATCGGAGAATGGCGGTAAAGGAAACGTGTTGTTTTACCAGTGCAAGAAAATATTGCAGTCATTTGGGGGATAAGATGAAGCATCTTAACACTGAATTTTCTTCATCTTTAACTTTCCTAATTTCCTCTCTTTCTAGTGGAATTCCATAATTATGCAGAAACTTTTTAAACTTTCTTTTGTACTGAAACTCAGTAGATGCTTCCAAGAATTATATAAATCTAAGGAAAATGGCTTGGGGTTTTTCTTTATTTATAAGATTTTTAAATTATCGATTTGGGGCTAATCATCCACCTGGACAAATTGATGTAAATTAGTTATTGCCTTCTGTAAAATCTGATATGCAAAAACATGGGTGCAAAATTAATGGAATTGAAGAATACCACATGCGGTATAAATACAAGTTGTAAAGTAAATCAAATGGCTTCCAAAAACATTGGAGGAGAACAAACACTTGAAAACATACCTGCATGGAACTTGGTCAAATGAAATGTCTAAAACTAGGAGGTGTTTTTAATATGATGCTTTAAGGTGAATAAAGATATTACATGAGATTTGGAGAAATTAAAAAACAAACAAACAAACAAAAAACCCTTGGCCCTGAGTACTTTGAGAACGTGATCTGCGTATGATTATACACCTTGCCATCTGGACTCTGTATTTTAATTTTTCATGCCCTTTGGAAGACTTCCAAGAAGATGTAAGAAACAGTTCTTATAAAAAACTGGGTGGGAAGCAGGCAAAGAGATGAAATGCTGGAAGAATTGGATTATAATGCTAGAAAATAAAGAAGTTGTATGGATAGCATCACTGGGAATTCCCTGCTTTGTACCTAAAAGGGAAAACAGGTTGATTCAATTTGGAAAGAATGGACATGATCCTATTATCTGGAATGTCTTGTTTCAGCATCATCCCAGCTGAGCAGATAAGCTGGTCCTGCAGGAAATCAAATATATTGCAATATCATAACTTCATTCTACATGCTGGGACCAACAGATTCTGTAGCTGAGGTTAAACTTGAAAGAATGTAAAGTAGAAAATATTTCAAATTTTTGTAGGTAGATTCAAAATTAAAATGAAACAAACATGAGGAATAGACTTCAAAGGGGAGATTCAATGAATAGAAGGGAGGAAAACCAGAGAAGAAAACTGAAGGCATTACAGAACTCTGGAATATAAAATTACCTCATTGTGAGGGGAGATGAAAAGATACAATGCTAAGCAACCATAAATTACAGAAAGGATACTGAAAATTATTAGAAACTATGGAAGAAAGATAGGAAAAGGAAGGAATTAAGAAAATTGCACAACAAAGCGAGAAAAAGTTCAAGGGAACCCAAAGTCCCTCTACCTGGAGCACGAGGAAATTTCTGGAGAATAAAAGGGGGTTAGTCATGTGAAAATCAAACCCAACTAAGTATGCTACAAATAAAAAAAATGTTCTTGAAAAACGGGTGAGAATAGAGAACAGAGCTTTAAAATTTTACTTCTCATAAACTTATGGACAGACACTCATAAAGAGGGGCAGATAATTCTGACTTGGAACCTGGAAAGTAAAGAGCATGAAAGAGGAGGGTGATATTGCTGATGAAATAGTTCAAAACAAAGCAGCTGAAACTTTGTACCCGCAGGACAGTTTGAAGGAAAGCTTCAAAAAAATCTTCATTCTAACAATTGCTAATGCCATAAACAGTGATTGACACCAAGCTATATGTTTGATAAAGTAGGCCCTTAAATTCTTTTAAATTCTTGATGTAAAATAAAGCAACACACTGAGGAAAAAAAGATTGAAGTCATCCTGTAATCAGTTATGTTCAGGAGACAGAATAAAGTAAGCAATCCTAAGCTTGAGATATTGTACATTGGTACGAATGGATTTCTCTCTGTGTTTCTTTGTTGACATTGAGAAGGCTTTAGATAAATTCCGACATGACAGACTGATGTGTATCCTCAGGGAAGATAATGTTGATGCAGCAGATCTCCAACAGACAAAAGTCCTGTAAAGGGAGCAGAGGGCAGCAATACAAGCAAGTTATGAAACACTGTGGTATTAAGAATTAAGTGAGGTAGATGCCAGGATTCTGTTTTATGTGTACCACTACTCAGCTTGAAAGGCAGGAGGGAAAATAAGTTAAATATTGCTCAAGTGCCAAGGAGATCATCCATGTTAACTGAGCTAATGTTAACATAAGACGTATTGATAGCCTTGTTTTTAATAGCTCTGACTACAATGGTGTTTCAGAATATATTCACTGCCTACAGCAGTACTTGTTGCAACTCAGGAACTACAACCAGCAGTAAGTGCTCAAATAGCAGCAGACAACAACATTTCTAAGCACCTTTACCAGGGCAGCACCTTTATGTCAGTGACACCCTTAGCCTGATGCCCAGAGGATAAAACAGGTTGATAGTGTTGCACCCTGGGAGTGCTTGTCATAGAAAGCAAGTGTGATGAAGTTTAAAAAGATAGTTTTCTTTAGAAAAAAGTTGTTCAATAATTCTACATGTTTCTGCACTGTAGACAGTTAATTCATTTGTCTCCCAGGAATGCAGAAATTATACGTATCCAACCACCCTGTATGAATGTGGAAGTTGAGCACTTTGACTTGGAATATCTGGATTTTTGTGCTGTTGGAAAAGGCTGAACTTCAACTGTATGCGTTTACCCACAGTTGAAGAGGTGTGCAAAAGAACTGAACTCAGACGGAGCACAGAGACATGAAATATTACCAGAAAAATCACGTTCTTCTTTGGACTTACTGCTTAGTAAATATCTAGTCTCCTAACTCCAGCAGGTGTAGTGCAAAGTGAAACACACAGAAAACCAGACCACAATTTGAGACAGAATGGATACACAACAAAGTGGGCTTTTTGCAGCTCTTGTTATGAGGAATAGGGGGTTTAGAGAACAGTCTCCAAGTGAAAGACGTTCTTTGAAGATAAATAGCATTATATTTCTAAGTGACTGCTCCTTTTTTTGCATTGCAGAAATCTTCTTTGATCTTGGCAGGGATTGAAATAGATGCCTTCTCCACTGTTCATAGTTTTTCAAGAAAGCAACAGAACAACATCTTGTAATCTGTTTCTTTTATGTCTTCTGTTTCTGCCTGATGCACAGGATTGTCACAGTAAATCATTGTTTTACACCTGCTCTATCACCTCTTACCTTTCAGAAACTCCTTAGCATTTCCAGAATCAGCCAGACATTCCAACTTTTTTATGGAGCCATAACTTCTGCCCTGAAGTTCCACATTAGCTGCCAGATGTGCGTAGTGTTTTCTCCATGGTGCTTTAAATATGTGGCAGATTAGGTGGGGAAAAGCACACAAAATTTCTCCCTGAGGGTTGTTTTATAATATTGGTCTTTAACTGTGTCTGGTAAGACTCCTTGGAAAGGAACACTACATTGTCTACCTTGAAATCAAGCATATCTGTGCTTTATGGACACGGTCATTAAATTTGGCAATCACAGAACATCTTCGACGAATGGAGGGAGCTGTAGCTGTGGACTCTGTGCATTAGGAAGTCTACTTGCTGTGTAGGTTTGTTCTTTCCAGAGATAAGAACCAATATTTAAAGGTTGGCAGTTTCACCAATCAGTGTAGGCAGGCACTTGGGAACTAAACATAAATCAGATAAACTGATACTCTTCCCTGTCTTCCTAGTCTTGTAAGCTGGTTGGTGAAATTACAGTGCTAAGATCACCTGCTGGGAATGGGACCTTGTTCTTTTCCTTATTCCAGGTGGTACAGCTTGTTTTCATCAGCTTTCAGCCAAGACCTGGAATGCAAGCTTGCCTATTTCAGCATTCTTTCTCTCCATCAAGCTGAAGGGATTCCTGCTTATAAACAAACAAGAAAAAGCTATTCAAAGAAGAGGGATTAAAGTAACGTAAAAGCACTGATACGTCCAGCTCACGGTGAGCACTGGCTTGTTTGGATACCCCTGACAGATGCCCTTTATCTGTCTGGTTTTCTTAGCCAGCTTTCTGACAGCTCTCTCTCTCTCCTCCATCTCCATTCTACTTCTAAGCACTTTGACCTTTTCCAGACCTGAGGTTATCCTGTGATGTCTGTCAAACACTCAAGCCGTGACTTATTTTGGACTTCTCTAATTTCTTCCTGCAAAATGTCTATGTAGTCCCCAGCATCTGCTTTTTAAAGTCCTAAAAAGATCATTACTGATCATAAAGTCAGCCACTCATGAGAAAAGGAGGAAACAAAACTAGAAGCAACTGATGAAGAAAGCTAGAACGATCTGCTATAAATGAGACCACAGTGCTTCAAGCACTCATAGGTGAATAATGAGTCTAAATATTTCTGGAATTAAAATTATGGGCCAATTGCTAAAAGAAGTCCTAACTCTCTAACTGCAAACTTGTCATCCATTTCTTTGTAGATTAAATGAAACTGGCACTGTTTAACTTATAATTTATAGGAAAAAGATCACTTGGGTTGTGTTTCATCCTGTATCTGTTGTGAAATCCATTTGAAACTAAAGAATTTTGCGTTGATGTCAGTGTTACACAGGTCACTGTGTTGGGAATGGCAGATTTACTGAGGATGAGGATGAGCTTGGCGTGATGCTCCTGTAGGAGCTCAGCTGACTGGAACTGCAAAATGTGCTCTGTAATTTGCAACTCGAGTAACAAGGAAGTTCTGTGTACAATAAGTGATTGCAAATCACCTCCTGTTTCCATTTAGGAATCAGCTAATGTTAAATTATTATTAAAATATGTTTGAAACTACTTTTAGGCTGTTTCATTTAGGCTCATACAGCTGGTTTCAATGATAGCAATTCTCAGCAAGATGGTGTTTGTCAAAGCTAGACCAGAGAAGCAGTTTTTCATTAAAAACTTAATTGTTCAATTCATTTTGCACTTCGTAGAAGGTGAAAAGTTCTCACTGTGTGCACATTGAAAGGCTGAAGTCACTATTGTAGCTGGTACAGAATTACCCAGGAATGACTGTCTAGGGGTACATCAGGCAGCCTGGAGACCTGGGGTACATTCCTGACTGCTGGAACATCCACTTGCTGAATGGTCAAAAAGAAGTTGCTTACCTGTTAGGTGTCTTTTCAGAAGAAAACATGTAAGTGGCATTGTGAGGGTTAAGTAATTGAGAAAGACTAAGATTGAAATTAATTTGGATACTACTGGCTAAGAATACAATATTTTTAATAATTCTTGCTGTGGGCTTTCAAGAAAAAAATTTGCTGACAACTTCAGAGTTCAAAGTAAGCATCTTCTGTCTTCATTACTTTAAGTCATGTCTACTGTCAGGCTTAATAGGAGTTACTTTATATATGAGTGCTCACTTAGTTGTTTCCACTAAACTTTCTGTTCTGTCATTACTCTTGGTGCTGTTGTTTTGCTATGGGAATGAATAATCAGAAAAGTTCCTCAAAGCATGTCTCCACTTTCAAAACACAAATTCAGTGGCCTCCAACTTTGTTGCAGTACAGCTATAAGATGCACGAAGTCTCCCTTCACAATGCTGGCAGCATTTGTTACAGAAATGTATCGTTAGGATATTGTTAAGATGATGTTCATGATCAATGAAAAGTTACTCTGGTAATGCTTCATGTTCTGCTTATATTCCCAAAGAGTGCCATTAAAAATAAAGTCTCATTAAGCAGCTGTTCTAGAATGAGATGTTTTGACAGGACTTATTTTAAAGCAACTGGATTTGCTACTTCCTTTTGCAAACCTCTAAATTTCTTCTTCAAGCTTTCAACTGGATATGAGCAGTTGAGTCCGATAGTTTTTCTTCCATCCTACTTACAATACTGGACAATTTAATGGGAATTTTTGTTTTGCAATTTTAGAATTAAAATACTTTTCATTTTGTACATTTGTATAAATTGAAGTCTAAGTATAGAATAGAAAAATTCCTTTTTTTTTTTTTTTAATATTCAAAGTGCAGAAGTAATTTTCTTTGCTTCCTCTTTTTCTGTTGGCCATCCACTCCCCATTCCCCCATGCATTGCTGTATTTGATATTTCTCTAGAAATGCCACTTTTTATCTACCAGTTTTTGTACTGCGACCTTTTTGCCTAATAAATCAGTAAATTCTCTAAGCAGCGCAGTGTCTTTTGGGTTTAAAAATCCACAACGAACAGCTACTCTATTTTTTGAACACCACTGATTTAATTCCTTTTTTTTTGTTTGTTGTTTTCTACAAACTCGAAACTGTTAAGAAACATTTTCATTTGTGAAAGAGACCAACACTTGTGTTCCACCAACTGAACATAACAGAAAGGTGTTACATTGCCCTCCATGCAGACTGCCTTATAATGTGGTGTTATGTCTATGTGAGAGGACAAGGAGCTTGAAACTGGGGCTCTGTACTGTGCTGTGCAGGTGTGATTCATGTGCTGGTAATACCTGTGGAAATGGCCAGGTCTGTCAGGTGAACTGGACAGGAATTCTTGAGGTATATGAGAGAATGGCTTCTCGGTTGATTATTTATTTTATTCTGAAGGTCTGAAGGGTGATGACACTGAAGTAACCAGGGAACCAAGTTTTATTAGTACAGTATTCATAAAAAAAACAGGAAAAGAAAGAAGCATAATCTTCATCTTCTATATTCCTGTAAAAACAAACAAAAAAAAAAGAATTTTCAGATCGTACATCTGCAAGCATGTGCTTGCAAGAAGGCAGGATATGGAAAAGAATCCCTCCTTAGGCCCCAGAAGCCAGCCAATAAAGCCTCAGGTGGGGACCAGGCCACCCTAGATGGGAAGGGTGAGACCTGCTGGGATATATACAGCTGTGGTCTCATGGAGTAAATGACAGCTTGAATTAAACATTAGTTGGAATGCAGTAGCCAGATGACAGTGACCAGATTTCTGGTGATAATTAGTGTCCAGATATGTACGAGAATGACAAATGAGGGTCAGGAGAAGCTCTTGTTCTCTTCCAGATTGTGAGCAAACCAGACAGAGTGTCCCGCTCTCAGATTGCTATCTGAGCAAGATATACCAGCATTTTCCCCACACACTGGCAGGAACTGGCAGGTTTTTATCTGTGTCTTTCTCATCAGGAAGTTTCATCTTAATCTATTCTCACTCTTTGCATAATTAGCAGACATTCGCGATGTGTTTGGTAGAAGTGTTATTTTTTATTAGGTGCAAATATCTCTAATCCTGTCCATCCCTGTGTCAGACAGAAAGAGCTGGTCTTGCGCTAGGGTTTTCTGCTAACGCAGCTAAGCAAGCAACTAATGTTCTACATGAAAGGTGAACTAGTAGATAGAGGAAAAAAACACATACTACACAAAAAAATCAAAGGTGGAAAATAAGCGTCTTGCTTATTCCTACTCCTTTTGTTTGTAAATCACTGACCTGTGTTTCAAGTCATTTTTGCTTTTATTTTTTGACTTACATAGAAAAGCTGGGCAAAATCTGAATAATTTACCACTTCTCATCTTTGACCAAAGACTAAACCAACTTGCCATTGAACTGATTGACTAAAAAAACCATTTTATGCACTATGAATGTCTGTAACTCCACTGTGGTCTCTCCCCCAGGGGCTTGTGTCATGTGATGTCTTTATTCTGTGCCATCGATGTGCTGATGCCAAAAAATCTTCCTTCCCTCCCTCCTACAGATTCAGTGTCAACATTTCAGAATAACTGCAGCATCTTTTGTGCTGTGGAGTTTAAAAAGCTTCTTGACCATAGTGGGTAGGAAAAATCACTGGGTGAACACCATTTATTTCTCCAGTGCCTGGGCAGTAAGCACCCACAGCCTGTGCCACCCTCAGTGTGCCCCTGGTCCAAGGGATGTGGCTTTTGCCCTGCAGAGACTGTGATGGAGGGGACATGCCATGGGGCAGACCAGCCTCTGCCTCTGCTCCAAGCCAGTATGCCACACTGTTCGTGAAGCAAGGCTGGACTTCCCAGGTTTTAAGCTCTTCCTGATGGTTCTAATCCATCTGAAAAATCAGTCAGAGCAGAAAGCCCACAGAAGATCTCAGAGGAGAGCCCTCAGCTCTAGCAGCTCCTAAGAACAGGCAGGGAAGTCCACCAAATCAAATCAGGAATTCTTCCCTTCAGCTTACTCGAGTAACAGGACTTTCCAACATCCAGCAAGGGATCTGTTTGCTGGATAAACACAATTGCTTTTTCTTTTTGATGAACGATTCAGCTTCTCAGCTGAGAAAGCTGAGCTTGTTGTAAAAGTTCTTGTAAATCCCTTTACAGTCTGTGGCCAATTAGTCTACAACGACGGATCTGGAGGCCTGGGGTCACCTGCAGCAGAACCACCAGCAAACGCAGTCTGAATTATGTCCATCCTTCTGACAACATCCAAAGTTAAGGACACGGACATGTGGTCTTTTAATGTTGATCATCAGAAGATACTACTGGACTATCCGTGCTGGGTGTTGTAATTAGTGCACTGAAGTCTCAAAAGCCTTATAAAGTGAAGACACTGAAAGCTGTCGGTAGTAAAGATTTAATGCCATATTTAAGAACAGCACATAGGGCTATTTTTTCAAGCTGTGAGAACTTCCTGACGTAGAATTCCCTTGTTTCTGTGATTATCTATTGTGCATACTGCTGTTGGCTTTGACAGGGAAAATGTACTTGTCAGATAGACTTTTATTTTAATCAGTTTGTGGCTATTTTCATTCTGGGAGTTTGATGCATTTGCCTGAAGTACATGGCCTGTAATTTCCAAATACAATTAGTGTTCATCACTGGGAGTGCTAGAATTTTAACTTCCCTAAAAAACTTCAGTGGTATTAGGTTTGCCACCTGAGTTTTCCTCCATATTTGTTCTGGCACATTCCTTTAATCTGTTAACCAGTATCCTACACTGGCATTCAGCATAAGAGATCTGACCCTGTAAAGTGACTGGCTCTGCAGTAAAAATCTTCTGTCACTGGGAGCCAAGAGTGTTCAGTGGCCCTCCAGAATTTCATAATCTTTCTTTTCTATGATCAAAACTACGGCCACTCACTGGCTGTTGTTCCACTGTCCAGCTTTTAAGGATCTTGGGTCTGGATGGCCATGGGAATGGCCAGTGAGCTGAGAAAAGGACTGAGTGCACAACTAACTGCCCAGAGCTCAAAGCATGTTTGTTTTGGGTTATTTCTGTTGTATCTCATTTCTTGATTTGGAAAAAGAGGCTTTGAGCCTTGAGCGTTACAGATTGTGCATGGGGGCCAGTTTGCCCACGGAAATTTTAAGGGATCCTGAAACTAGATGAACATATTCCTGTTGTTCACAGGAGGTGGTGAGGGATACCCTGAGTGAGTTAGAACCCTGACTCTTGACAGTTAAATTGACATAAGAATGAAGCACTGTTTCAACTGAGCTCAAAGCCCCCATTTTCAAACCTGTTCCATTCCATTGTATCTGCTGGTTGCAAGTGTTTAATGCAGGCGCTGTTGGCAGGTTTGACTGCTTAAACCTCGACTCTAGTTCATGACTAATGCTCAGCAGTGCCATAAAAAAGCTTCTGCTGGAGTCCCCAGGTATCACCAATGTACGAGCATTTCCCTTGAAATGTGGATGTGTCAGTGGAAGGGGTGCCACTCCTTTTTAGTACAAGGGAAGTATCCTACACAAAGAGCGATGCTCTTGTTTTGGGGTTTTTAAAAATACATCTTCATTTGCAAACAGACTGACAGCTCCACATCTGAGTTGTCTCCCCAGTGTATTACTTTTAATCTGCTTGGAAATGTGTCATTCCTGAGCTGATCCACATTGCTGGGACACCAGCTTTGAGGGATTTTTGATTCAGAAGGCTGTTTTGGCTCTCAGTGATATTAAGAGGTTAGGGATGATGTAGCAGGTACATTGCTGGAGGGGAAAATTAGTTTCCCTGAGTGTTGCTCTTCATGATAATGTGTGCTCTACTTGCTCATTGCTAGAAAGGTACTGGGTGTGTACACATCTCTTGAACATGGCTGTAGCTTGGCAAAATTCAATAGCAAAGAAACTTGAATTGCTGTCTTCCTTTGTTCTCACCCTCTAAGCGTAGGTAATAAAAATATACCAGGTTTCCTTATGGCAGGCCAGAATCATGGCTTTTACTGATCACTTTCTTCTTTAATAGATGAATGATCCAGGCAAAAGGTGCTTTCCTACTATTTCAGTCTGACACCCTTGTCCTAGACGTAAGGAAATTGTTTTCAGTCTTGAGTTGACTTCCCAGTAAAGTATTCGTCTTTCTTGTGGGCCCAGAGACTTTGGAAGGTATGCAGAGCATTGAGGATGAGAATTTTTATGTGAATTATTTGCTCTGATTTCAAGTTATTATTAAGCCTTGCCAGTGAAAATGCAAACAAAACCATGTCTCCAGGGGATGGGGAATAGACATTGCTGCACATTGTAATCAGCCTCTCTTGAAGATTCATTTAATATCTTGTGTATTTTTTTATGAAATGCATTATTCATGTAACAAGATTCACAGAGAGAAGCAGCTGAATTGTAATTTCTGGGAAGATTCTTCTTCCAAGAGATGTCATTTTCATTATTTAAATCAATGCAGTAGGTCTTGCCTGCATGAGGGAGGCATGAAGTGAAGGGAATAGCCTATAGATGGGGCACTGAGCCAGTCAGCTACTGCCTCTGAAGAGAAATAAAACACGCCATACAGTAATTTAAGCCCCTTTTGGGTCAGTATGTAGCCATTTGAAACATCATTATACTTTGTAAGGTTTTTTTCCTCTGTGTTAGAAGCACTTAAGAAAACAGTAATCAACCAACACTTACAGCTTCGAAAAGTTTCCTCTCTTATAAAAATACTGCTTGTGAGCTGCTCTCCCCACTGCTGTTTTCTGGAGAGTGCTCCTTCAGCTCTGCATTGAGTCCATCAGCCTGAGCATGTGAGATTACACTGGTTTTCATTTCAGGGCCTACAATAAAAGTCCCACATGTTTATATTGCAATTCCCTCTTATTTACCTAACCTTAAGTAAACCACTGTACTTAATTAACACAGGCTCAATCTCTGTTTTATTTAAGACCTCACTCCACCAGTGGTCCCACTGAGATCAGTGGGGCTGTTCAGAAATAACAAAACACAAATATCACCAGTAGAGTTTAAGCCCAGCTTAATAACATTACAGTGATACAGGCTGTATATGCTTAAGCAACACTAGGTGCTTAAGCACACAACGCTGCTGATGGCAAACTTATTTTTAAAAGTCAGTGTTTAGTAATTTAATTAGTGCATATAACCATTTAATTATGTCAATGAAACAAAAAAATAGGATGTTACAGATGAATTTGAGATGCCTTATAAGGAAAGTTATTCTTCTTATTTTGACTGTCTCCCTCCAACCCCATGTAGCCATCTGATGGGTATGTGCCCCCTTTTGCCTTCCTCTCGCCCTCCTCTTCCCACAGGGGATCGAAAGCTTACCAGATCCCATCTCTCAGGCCTTAAAACAAGCAGGTGACATCAAAGCTTGCTGGTGTCAGTGAGAGCCAAAAGTGACCCCCTGGCACGTGTTGCTATGCAGGAGGCCTGCGCATCCATCTGCTAGTGCAGATGGGCACCGGGGCTCCCTGGGCAGTTGTCTGGTGCCACTGAGACAAACCCAAAACTGCAGGGAGCCTAAAGGGAGCCTGAGGTGTGCCCGCTGCATTTTGACACACTGAAGCTTACCCAGCAGTGGGTTACTGTCTTTAATTAATCAAATTAAAGACATTTTGTTAATGTCTTTCTCCTTTTCTCTTTGTTTGTTTGCCTAAGTTTGCCCACTACCTCCAATGGTGAGTCATGGAGACTACATCTGCCACCCGCGGCCTTGCGAGCGCTACAACCACGGGACGGTGGTGGAGTTTTACTGTGATCCTGGTTACACCCTCACCAACGACTACAAGTACATCACCTGCCAGTACGGAGAGTGGTTCCCCTCCTACCAAGTATACTGTGTCAAAACAGGTAAGGGATTTATAGTCCTATAATCCAATCTTCTTATACTCCCCCCTTTTGGAGCGAACTTAGAGGTCTGTAATGCCTGGTGAACTTCCTCTCTTTCATGGTTAAGTGATGAACGTTGATTTTAAGGTGCTGTTAAATATAACACATTTCCAAGATGCTGAATGAACCTAAACCATTTTAAGTATTACCTCTTCAGGTGTATTTTTAAAGCATCTGGATATCTTTCTATGTATGTGAGCTAAGGTCATTATTGCATGTATTAAAAGACAGTCAAGGAGAAAAAGCAAGATACAGCCCCTGTGACAGCCTAATGTTAAGGTTGCTTTTGGTATATGGCATTGGGTTTATGTGTGTTTTTACAACATGCATAGAAAAAAATGTCTCGTCCTAACCGGCGCTTCTGATTATTGTTGTAGTATTCATACAAAATAACAATGGTAATAATCAAGCACAATTCTTATACTGTCTTTTTGTTACAGAACAAACCTGGCCAAATACACAGGAGACCCTCCTGACTACATGGAAAATAGTGGCGTTTACTGCTACCAGCGTTTTATTAGTACTGCTACTGGTTATTTTAGCCAGGATGTTCCAGACCAAATTTAAGACACATTTCCTTCCACGGTTTGTATCGTTCTCTTTTTTATTTTGAAGATTGATGGCCTTGATTCAGTTTTCACATTCAGCGCTCTTTGCTGAAGAGATGGAGCAGCTCACAAGCCTTGCAGATACTTTCTTCTGCTCTGAGCAGAAGTCTCTGAGTCACTGGTGTGGAAGGACACCCCCAAAAACCTACAGTAGTCCTTTCTGCAACTAAGATAAAAGGCAAAGTTTGCCAGATTCACTTTGGGAGTAATTACAGCTCTGCTACTGAGGATTGCTGCTTCTGCATGTAAAAATAGCTGACAGTATTTTTAAATACTCATTTTCAGGTGCTGGGGGAATTAATTTTTTAACTACTGTAGACTTAGTAATGTAAGTTTTAAGAAAGAATTTCTTTTTTCTCTATGGACAAATTTATATTAAAAGTTTGCTTTACCTTCATTAGCATTATTTTCATCACGATTCCTAAATATCTCCTGCATCTTCCTTTTTTTCCATAAAATACCATGCAGCTATAAGCATTGGTCATTGATTCACGTAGTACTCCTCCTGAGACAGGTAGGTATTACTACCTTACATCTGGAAAAACAAAGGCAGACATGCTGAGTTTTAGGTAAAGCCAGAACTGTATCAGGGGTTAGACGTGTTTCTCCTTTTCAGTCTGTTCAGTTCGCTGTGGACCTTGACTTCTCTCCTACGCTTGCTTTTTCTCATGTCTTTATTTTACCATGAGCAGAAATGAGAGCTGAAAAAGCTGTATGTCAGTAAATATGTCCCCATGCTAATGCAGCAGAAAGGACTTCGTGTTCTTAATGTTAGATATATGCAGGTTGTATAAGCAGTGTGTAAATTTATATACATAGAAGTGTTAATATATACAGTGTATGTGGAGTAATATACAAATACCTGTGCATACACCTATATCACCAGGAAGATCTTTGGGATGATGGGATGCACTATGGATAGGTCTATAGACTGTACTTACAGAGCTTATTGAAAGGTTTTCTGTCCTCTCCTCTTCAGATATTTTCATGACTTAGAGGTACCTGGGACCAATTCCCTCCTGCCAGGACTATACTGTGATTTAACTGGCTACTAAACAGATACTTCAGAGTTGAACAGACCTTCCTAATTAATAGAAATGTTTTACTTAAAAAAGAATACAGCTTAATACTGGTTAAGGAAAGGAAGCCTCCATCCTTTGAAAGGAAGACCTGAGGGAGGCCACAAATCTGGCCACCAAAGCCCTGTCATCCAGCAGTAGTTATCTCAGTGCCTGTTTACATGGGGTGGAAACACTTCTGTGCCCTAGCACACATCTTTCCAGGGGGTTCAGACACTTCTGGCTGGTGAACTACATCTGTGATCTTATATCCATGATACCTACTGTGCACAGCACAGCAAATGGTGCCCCTTATCTCTTCTGAACACCTGTTTTCCTCCCTTCTTGAAATTGTCCTTCACATTACTAGTTTCATTTTTCCGATTGTAACAGATTTCACCTGTCAATCCAAACAGAGTTTTGCAAACCCGTGAAGCAAACATTTATGTGAATGTTAATGGCCCTGTACCTTCATTTTGCATGACTAGAAAGTGCTGTGTTTACAGAAGTCCAGCATTTGTTCCGAGCTGCTTCTGACATGCTCATTCTCTCTGTGATGACTCCTCTGTGTTTGACGTAGAGGCAACCAGGAGGGCTCCATGGGTGACCCTGACTTCGTGGTGGTGGATGGTGTTCCTGTCATGCTGCCCTCCTACGACGAAGCTGTAAGCAGCGGCTTGAATGCTCTGGCACCCGGATACTCGGCCACCACAGACCAGGGGCACATTTTGCAGACAGAAGATCAGAATCCTCCCGCTTACCCTGGCCCCAGGATTACAGACATGCTGCCTAGCGAATTTGAGACCTGTGACAGTAGGTCGGGTTCCTCTGAACTGCTCCAAAGTTTGTATCCATCCCTGACGTGCCAAGCGGCAGCACTTCCCGGCTCAGATCGAACTGACGTATCCCGTAGCACTGACGGGGAGGCTGCATCCACGAGTCCGCGGATCGATATTACAGATGGTGAGTCTTGCGTAGGTGCGATAGGTGAGTCCGTAAACAGGAGACATCGTTTGTTTGTGCTGGCGGAGTAGGAATACACCTAGCTGACTTGCTCATACTTTCTCCATGTTTTTGTTCACATCTCACTTTGGACGCCCTTTTAAAATCATACAACTCCATGGTCATAGGGCTTTGTGTCTGTGGTATGTCCTTGCTAGCTCTGGTGCATGTGATTTGAATCCCAGACCAGAATGTTTCTGTCCAGGCCTCAGTCTCTTCAACAGGGATGTCAGGAAGCACCTGTGTGCAGCAGCAAAACCAACCATCATCTTGCCTGTGCTGATTTGTTCATCTTCTCCTCAACTCCTATACTCACAAATCCCTCACATGCCGTGGCTTTGACAGCAAAGAACAGGTTTTTCTCCTTGAAATAGAAAATAAATCATGTTTTCATAGTGGGTCAAAATTAGCAGCCTTTATTATCAAACTCACTGTGTCTGTGCACTGAGCAGAGGGTTCCTTCCATCTGAGGCACGTGTGCATTAAGCCAGGGACATGGAACTGGTAGCATAAGGGGAATGTACCCACAGGACCGTGTGTGAGGAGGGAGCTTGCCATGTGTTACTGCCTGCATTTAAATCAAACATGGGCATACACTGATACCATTTCGCTGAGTTCTGATGGTGTGCTGCTCGGAATGTTAAGGACATTAGACAGCTTTCCTTGGAGAAAGAGAGGCTCATATCTTTCCACAAGTCACTGAGCTGAAGCCCAGGGTCCTAAATTCAGTGCGGGTGAAGGTCTGGGTGGAGGAAGTCTTCCTGCTTCATAGGGATTAGATTAATTTTAGTGGTATCACAAGGGGAAGAGGACAGTTAGGAGGAGAGGAAGTAATTATGGTAATGTCAGTAAAAGTAGTCCCTGCCTGCTCTGAATGCTGTTTCAGTGATTAATGTAGTAGCAAGGATGTTTGCATTTAGGTTTTTGTGGGCCTAACTTGTTTGAGGAAATCTGGGTAGTTTAAGTAAGCTAATTTTCATATATTTCTGCTTAGAGCATGAGCAGCCTAGAACTGACAATACCTCATGTCTTGTTCAGATATTTGCAATGTCCATTTCTGGTTTTGTAGAATTGCTAACAACAATAATACTCTGCAAAATCTTAAAGGGAAATTACAGTCATTGCTATTTCTTTGTTTCCCCTAGAGATTCCTTTGATGGAAGAAGAACCTTAGCCTGCACCGAGTTGTGTCTTCATCGCATTGCACTGTTGGGTGACAAGAAATCTTGAGGATTTAGAGACAGAAAAGACTATCTGTGGATTTGGGGAGGGTATTTTCCTACTTATCAATCTTCCACATGATGATGTCACGAGATTGGGTGTATGTCTTAATCCACAGCAGGGATAACAGCATCAGCATTTGGAACGGCAGCAGTTTTATGAATGAATCCTGGGGATTTGATGAGAGCAGATGTAGAAAAAGAACTGTGGCTTTTTAGAAATGAAATGTATATCTGCATCGCAGAAAGTCATATGGTTCTGTAAGAAATGCTATTGGATTTTGATACTAACTGCCTCACTAAAGCATGTCAAAATATGTAAATTTGCTTATAAAGACTGCTTTAAATGATGAATGGACCTCTAGTTTATGAAGAATCCTTTCAAGTTTTAAAAAAATACCAGTACTGAAACACACACAAAAAAGAGGAAAGATCCTCTTTGACTTTCCTATGATAACCAGGAAGCTTTTGATTTAGTTGTTGGTGATTTTGGTTCAGACCATGTCTGCAGAAAATATAACAGAAATGATGGGATTCATATATACTTTGATGTATGATAGCAATTATATATAAAAATATATATATATTTAAAAACTCTTAAAGAGAAAGAAAAGGAAAGACTCCCAGGTCACACAATGATCTGGAGATTTTTTTTTAAAGGTAAGGCAGAATTTATATCATAGACAATATTCAAGGTAAAGTATCAATATTTGTATTTATGCAAGACTTCTGTGACTACATGCATTTGATAAATCCTGCTATAAAATGAGAGATCTAGAAAATGTTAAAAATATGAACTGTGTGCTTAAGAAATGTTGAACCATCCTGCATTAACCTTTCTTAAGCTCTTAAAAATATATATATATATACATATATAAATATAAATATATATATATATATATACACACTGGAGTAATCTACAGTCATAGCCCAGAGCACTGCCTTTTCCCTATACGTTGTGGTAGTATTCTGAGCCATTATTGTAGAATACTTAAAAAAAAAAATAAATAAAGTTCAGTTTCGGTTCTTTTGACTTATTGGACTGTTGTGACGCTGGCCTTTTTTTCCCTTCCTCACTTCTTTTACCAGCTGCTACCTGAAGGCTGAGAAGGCAGCAAAACCCCTGCTCTGGTGCCTTTTCAGCTTTATATCCCTTATCCAGCTGCAAATGGAGAGAGAGGTTTTGGTTAAGCGGGGCACACGAAGTGGGTGCAGCAGGGGCACAGCTTCTGTAGGTGCAGCGTGGCTTTTCTCTCCTCTGCGTGCTGTGCCAAGCATTGTGCTGCAGCCTGTATGGTTCACCCTTGTGGTGCTGCTGGCTGTTCGTTCTTTTCCAGGAGAGTTCCCGGCTGTTTCACACACTTACTGAAATCCAAGCAGATTTTCTCATCTTATTTTTGGTCTTGAGCGAATGAAACATATGTTTAACTGGCGGTGTTTGAAGGAATAACTCGCCGTGTGTTAATGATAGAGATTGCCATCATGTGGGCTAATCTGAATCAAAGGGAAAAATAAGACTGAGTTCTGATTTTATGTACAAAGTAAATTAATAGTATCTCTATTGCCCTAAATAGAGGATCACTACAAGTTGCTCTGTTATTTTTTTATGATTGTTTAATGATTTATTTGTGTTGTGGTAACATCTAGTGGCCCCACTCATGAGTCAGGCTCGTAGATTTATAGATGTTCTGCAACCATTCAAGAAAGTGTTTATTAGCATCCTGTCAGCAATTGCATATGACTGCAAGAAGCAGAAGGAGACAAACTGTATGGTGCAGAAACAATTATTAGAATAATGCCAATTATTCTATGGTAAGATGGATGAGAATGTAGTAATTGGTATTGAAAGATAAGACATACTCCACGTTATCCTCCATTCCTGCTTACGCAAGATTTGCAATTTTTTCTGCTGAATTGTCTCAACTGCGTCTTCAGATTGATCCCAGAGACACATCTGTCAGGTCTCAGTATTTTTTTTAGCTAGCCCTTCCTTTTTAGGCCCCATGCTTTCCAGAGGTGTTTGCATGACCAACTGATGTTCAGGATTGTCACTCCAGCAAATAAGACAGGAGTGCTGTGATACCAACCTTGAATTGAAGCACGTCTCAAGTCTACAGTCAGTTAAGTGATTTCTGTTTCACAGTGTCATTGAAAAGTATTGAATTTGCTTTAGATGCCTTATAAAATATTATGAAACCAGTCTTTGCTAGTCTTTTAACAGCTTGTGAAATTTCGTTCCTTATTAAATTTTTGGACTTCCATTTATTAATTTCTCTTATGAAGGCTTCTGGTTAATGTTTGGAGCTCTGTGGTTTTACGGATTTACACTGCTGTATGTCTTGTATTGCAGTCATTTTGTTAAGAGAGCCAGACATGGTAACTTAAGAAATGTAAATTTATGACATATTAGACCATTTGTATTTTAAAAAGTGAAGAACTGCAAATACTCTAGAAAACATGGATGCATTAATATTGTTTGATAGCCCTTTGCTAGCACTGTACTAAATACAGATTTTAAAGGTAATAGAGTTTTTACCATTTTTTGCTTCTGATTTATAAGACTTCCAGAAAGGCTGTTTTGGGGGAATTACTTGTGTGGTTGAGTTTGGGAGTTTTACATGCTTGCGTATTTGGGAAAAACAGAGGTCTGTTCCTGATGCTATTTTTTTTTTTCACATAGGGCTTGAATTCTCGTGAGAGGACTGCCCATCCCTGGATCTGCACCTGTGCCCCCACCCACAAGCAGGTGTCCTGGGCTAAGAGGTGCCCCCAGGTGCCCCCCCAGCCTTTGCAGCAACCTGGCCATCCTGCCAGCCTGGAAAACTCCACAACTCCCTGGCTTAAGACCTCAAGTCAACCTAGAGCTCTCCCTGAATCCTCAGCAGCCAAACCTTCAAGAGGGAGGATGCTTTTAGGGCCTTGAGAGACTACAGAGCTGGTAAGATCATGACAGGATGTTTGCCTTGTAAATGAAACTAGACGGGAGGATGAGCATGTCTTATGCAGATTAAGCTGTTTTCCCTTGAGTTGTCTGGATGTGAATTAAAACAGGGCCTGGAAAACCCTTTTTGGTGAGGGGAGAAGCATGTTAGTGAGGACGGACAACCCGTGTGCCTTCGGCAGAGAGAGCAAAGGGTACGTACTGAGAGCTCCAGGAAAGAAAAACAAGAATTGGCTTCACCCTGCCAATATTTCTAAAAATGAAAAAAAAGAGGAATGTGTCAGCCTTCAGCACTGGCTTATGAATGAGGACTTGACCTGCAGAGTGCTGGATGAAGGGTGGAGATCCAAGGTCTCACAGGAGCTCTGCAGGGAGTGAATCATAACCTGAGCATGAGTCAACAGGACCTGGCTGTTGTGAAAATGTTAAATGTCAATATGAGGATGTTTACACAGAACTGTAACTTATAAAATGCGTGAAGCAATCCTTCAGCTGCACTCGGCACTAGTAGGGCCTCAGCTAGAGCAGTGTGTCAAATGTTGAACAGTTTTTTTCCTCTTCAAGGAAAATGCAGAGTAGCTGGAGGGCAGCCAGGCACAGAGAACGGGAAGAGCCTGGTCTGTCCTCCCAGGTCACAGATCACGTGTTCAGTGTGAACAGCAGAAGGGAACACAGAAAGTTGGTTTTCTGTAATAAGCATATTTTGCAAAGAAGGAATTTATCCATATAAGTAGGACAAGAATAATAGGCTTAATTGAAGCTTGAGAGAATTAGGTTAGATATTAGGAAAAACATTCTAGTCACAGGGATGGTTACAAGGAGGGAGACGAATATGTAAAAAACACTCTGAGAGTTTTATTTTAGACTGTTCTAAATAAAAACAGGCCAAGAAAACATTGGGGTGAAATGAGCTTTGGGGGCCCTTCCCATTCTGTTTCTGCATGATTCCCAGCTTGTGAGAACAAAATTTGGCTGATGCATAGTTTTGCCCACAGACTAATTCCAAACTGATAGTACTGGGCAAACTGGTCAGCACTCATCAAAATCACAGCCAGAAATACTCTCTGTTCCATCAACAGAAGCTTTCATGTAGTGTGGGCTGAACTCCAGTAAAATCCTGTGAATTAAACCCTGTTGCATTGTTAAAGTGACATTGATTTCAGAATTCTCTTCTGTGACAAATCCAAACTTGGGATTTTCTGGTCTTCACGTCTGTCTTAGGCAGCCCTTCTAATACTCCCTGCGCATTGGGTGAAGTAAATCCTCTCTTGGCAATTATCTGAAGACACCTATTGAGCTCAATGAGAAACAGCAGCTCAGGCAGTGGAGCGCAGAGACCATTGTCATGTTTATGCAAAACTTGCTTCACATGCCCCAGAAGCTGTTTGTTCCTCCCTGTGCTGCGCTGTGGATGGTGGCACAGCTGAGCACGTCAGCTGTCAGAGAAAGAGTCGGACAGATGAGAGAAGCACATCTCAAGCTCCTGTTCTTGATCTCCCGTGAATGCCTAGTGGGGGCAGAAGGAATTAGAAAGCAAGGAAAGCAAGTAAACATCAGCCCCAAACCCAGGGAGATGTCCCATTGCCAAGGGCATGTCCAGTCCCCTCAACACGGTTCCCAAAGGAATTGCAATATACTGAAGAGGAGACACTATTGTGGAGGGAAGACAGGCCCTGCTTTTTGCCTGTCACTCTCTGATGCCAGGGTGTGCAGCCAGAATAGACAGACAAATCCTTCTCTCCCTGAATAATGTATATAATTTACTTCATGCAATATATATTTCTCTCCTCAGTACCATTATACAGTAGCCTACAGTCCACTCTTTCAGCCCTACATTTTCCAGGACAGGAAGGTAGGTTGTTTAGCAATAACAGAAAGGGTATTAGCCTGAGATTGAATTATTTCCTGTTCAGGTGCAAGAGCAGACTTTTAATAATTCACATAGACCCCATACAGATGGGATTCTTGAGGCACCTTTCCTCAGCAAGGCAAAGGGACTGTCCTGCAGGCCAGGGGAAGCTGCTACATGGGGGCATTTTATAACCTAGGAAGACTGGATTCATCTGATAAAATATATTAAAGAAAAACGTGGAGAGGGAAGAAAAGACATTTAAATTTGAATGAAGTCCAGGGGTCATGGATAAGTTCCTCATGTTCTGCAGTCAGGACAGAGGGAGCTGTTTGTTTAATACAATTGGTTCAAAAGGAAGTCAAGAGGCAGAGAGGGAAGACAAGCTTCTTGGTTTGGTGGTCCAGCATCTCTTTTCCCTCACCTCTGCACTTCTGTCATCAGACTGGTTCTGCTTGCAATAAGGGCCTTGGTTTCGGTTTGGCTCCAATTTTTCCATTTTATTGTGTTTGCCTTTGTTTCTCCTCTGCTTATCCTTCTAGTCTCTTTCTCGTGGTTTTTTTTTGGTAACTAATACTGTTGTTCCAGTTTCATCCTGTCACCTCAGTCATGCTGGGAAGCAAAACAAGTTGCTTAATTGCAGTGCAGTACCCAGCAGGACATGTCCCCTCCCTCCTAAGAGGTTGCTCTTATTTGCCTTGCTCATTTGTGTTCTCAGCAAGAGAGGACAAGAAGGGACACGGAGCTCCTCACTCTGCTGATAAATGGTCCATGAAAATGGTTAGAGCAGAGCACTGAGGGGAGCCCACATTGCTCCATGTGTGGTGTGTCTATATGCCTCGGTCCCAAGACTATCAGCTTACCATCATTCACTGGCCCAGTATTCACAGGTGCGCACAAATGCTCCTGTAAAAACCATGTAGCCAAGGTTTTTAAGGATTGGTTTATATTTTAGGGTGTTTCAAGGTAAGACTTTTTAAAGACCCCCTTCTTTCTGAAGCTGGTGAGCTCACAGCTTCAGAAAATTGGCACTGACACGGTCCAGTTAGGGAGCACAGGGTGCCCAGCAGGTCACTTCATCTATCTGCTTCCTGGTGTTCCAGTATGAATTTCTTGTTCCCCGGATAACTGCTTGAACTAAAGAGTTGCCAGTTGCTGAGCTGTCAGGTTCACATATTTTCCTTTTTTTTTTACCTAATGAGGCTAGATTTATTTTTAACGTTCCTTATTACCATCCACTTCTGACTTCCATCCATCTACTGCTGAGCACATGCTGCTCTTGCCAAAGCAAGTGTCTTTGAGCAGCTCTCTCAGCCCCTGGAACTGTACCGCCCTGCGGGGGATTGCATTTGCCACCGTTGTCCCTTCTATTAATTCCATGGCAGCACATGCTGTTTGCCTGCCTTCTTCAGTGCTCTCGTGTTAATAACTGTGCAACCATTGTTATTTCTTTCATAACCATTACCATAGCTGCCTGTTGTTAATAATTCAGGGTTAATTACTTACTAAAAAAGTTTAGCAGAACAATTTAGCTTCGCTTAGCTTGTTCATTGAGGAAGACTATAAATGTCTGCAGTCTATCACTGATAGAGCCATTACTGCAGTTGGCTATAATTGGCTTTTACTGAAGTGCTGCCGCAAAAATGAATGTTAGTCCAATGGGCAGTGTCAGCTGCCTGCTTGTACACCTCCTGTTGGGTTTTCCATTGGACCTCCGGCAACTGCTTACGAAGAGAACTACCACAGTAACTTACCAGGTTTACTTACACATACATTCATATTGCACCATTGTGCAGTGTAGACCAAGCTAGAGGCTGAAGCCTGGCATTAAAAAAGACATCATGACAGCTGTGAAGAGTCCAGCATTTCAGTTAGGCTTAGGGTGCTGGGCTGGTCTGTCACAAATACATCTTGGTGGAGATAAACATACCTACAAGACGTAGGTGATGATGTTCTCTCTGGTTTATGAAAAAAGTGGGGGGAAAATTTCCAAGAAGCAGCATCATTAAAGGTAATGATGCCTCTTCACTCAGTTTTCTCTGGTCTGACAGTCTCCTGTTCCCTGAAATTTTGAATCTAGGAGCTGTTCCAGACAAAAGGTTCTGGATATATGCACTGCTCTCAGTTTCTAGTGAAACGGATGGGAACTGGGACCCCTTTCAACAGTGAGCTCTTTCTAACCAGGCAGTCTGAAGTCCCCATCTCCTGATTCCCAGAAGAAGAAGAAAGGCCATGTGCTCCCGTTGAAGGAAGGGAGCATTACACTGGTTTAGCATTACACTCCTTTAGAGCAAAACTGGACTCTGGACTCCGGAAACTCCACCCAGACTTCTGATTTTACTTGCATTGTACTCTTTGTAGTGGCTCGAGGCTGACTGGGTGCATTGTAGTACTCTGCATTCATTTAAGCCTTCACAACATAGGGCTCTGCCTTTGGCTGCTCTAGGCACTGACAAGCAAGTGAAATTAAGACAGTTCCTTCAGGCATTTTTTAAATCCAGCACGGTGCTGTCTTCATCTTTGGATGCCTAAGTATCCTAAAAATGCCTACATATCTTCATAATTAATTATGATCAAGAAAGTGATTAATTGTTCCCTGACCTTCAGTTTCCTCACTGGAACTGTGTCACCAAACCATATTTCATGTCACTAGGAGACAGTAAGCATAAATCAAATATCGGCCTGTCCCAGAATATCTAAGGGAGGAAATTACTTCCATCCATGAAGGCAGACAGAGTTTCTTGAGAGAATTTTCTACCTTCCAAATTCCCTTTTAAAATGCAGTTTCATCCTCACAGATCTGCCTTTGGTTTCCAGCACGAGGGGCATTGCCTCAATTTGTTTGCAGTCCTGAGAAGAACAACAACCTACCACTCTCCTTCATTTTCTAAATACTTTTTTCTGCACTAAATAATTTTAAAACTGTAAATAATTTATAAGAAAAACACCCAAGATAAATTTAGATCTTAGATTTCTTCATAAAGAAAGTTAATGGGTATCCTTTCTCAATAATTTAATTGATAATTTAATTAGCTTAAAAGAAGACTGAACCCGATGCCCTTTACTTCTGTGATCCAAGACTGAACATGCAGTAAGTAGAAGTGGCCTTTTTCCCCAGATAATCGACAAGAAATGACAGTGGGCGGCCTTGGGTCTCTGAGAGCACCCATGTTTGCTGCTCCTGCTTGCATAAGTTGGACTGCTGGGCACTGCAGTCCCCACTGAACCTGGCATATTTACAGTCCATGGCAGAATGGGACCCTCCTTGTGGCTGTGCTTTGTAATTTTTTTCCCTTGGTTTGTCCTCTTAGGTTTTTGCATCAGCAGCAATCAACACTATCAGATCGTATCAGGATGTCCTTCAGGCCCAGCTGTAGGAGGTAGTAGTGAGTATTTTCAACTCACATCAGCTCCAAAGCAAGTGGCATTGAAAACTAGGCGAATTAAAAAAAAAAAAAAAATCAAGCTTAGGGGTAGCCTCATTGTTGTGTTGTTCCCATCCATTCATTTTTCTCTTCAGATTAGTCATGCATTTGAAGAACGGGAAGTTCACAACAGGGCAGCCAAATCTCATGTTCACAATTAGGACCCTGGAAGGAAAAACCAGCATGTAAAACAGAAAAATATTAGCCCGTGATTACACTGAAAACTCAAAGCTTCATGCAAGATGTGTTCATACATGCTTTTCCTGGAAAGCAACAGCCTCTGCCATGCAATTACATATTTAAGCTCTGTGGAAAAGATTTGTTTACTGAGTGAAGAAGGCATAAACCCCAGGCTGCTGGTCAGAGAGAGTCCTGAGTAATCATCGGGATTACACAGATACAACAATTCAAAGACCTTTGACATTTGATGAGTATTTTTCTCTTTTACAGAGTGAAGAGAGTTTGGACCTTAAAAGCAAAATGAACTGAGGCTTTAATTAGCAGAGCCACAGAGAAAGAAATGAAGAATGATTGTGGAGAGCAGTAAGTATATGCTGAAAGCTTACAGGGCAACGGATGCCAAGCAGGCTGTGATAGATTTTAAATTCCAAATGTAGATGGACTCACATGTGCAGATGCCTAACACAACTGTTCCTGTATAATTCGAAGAAGACAAAAAATGCAAAAAAACCTGAGAAGCACAAATTTGTGATAACTGGGAAACGCTTCATTTGAGTCTCCACTGCTTTACTTGGCATGATCATAGAGAATTGATTCTGCTCTCTTGAAAACAACAGCTGTTCACTGCTGAAGGCTATTCCTGGATTTGCACCATATACATTAGGGCAAAAGAGACACAAGTTTATGCTACTGTAGCCCATCTGTACTGGGTCTTGACCCACACAGCTCTCTCAGTGCTGGAGCATTGGCCAGGACAGACAGTAGCAAAGGTGACCAGACACAAAATTCTCTCAAATGTACAAAGTAAATAAATAATAACAGCAATGTGTGGGGTTACGGAAAATGGCGAGCATGCCATTTTAGGCAGATATGATTTGTGAGATGATGGTTGCTTCACAGGCAGGAGGCACAGAAGCCTAGCCTCTGCAGCATCTCTTTTCCTTAGGCAGCACGTTCCCTGGCAGGAACAGGTGTAGATAAGAGCAGTGTTTTAGGGCTTGTACTGATAGCACAAAATGAGCAGAAACTGCTGCCAAGTCAAAACAGGCAGAAAAAGTACAGAAAGAGGCCATACAAAAGTGAAACACATTTCATGTCTGAAAGGCTGGACTCTCAGGTGTGGATGAAGCCAGAAGCAACGTGACATCCTGCTCAAAGCGTTTTCTCCAGTTACTCGTGGCTGGCAGGTGCTGTCAGCATAAAATCAGCAGTGCAAAGCACCCCTTAGTGGAGTTTGGCTAAACTGGGCACTGTGTGAGGTAGAATGAGCTGTAGCACAACTGCTGTATTTTCCTATCCTGGCAGGTGAGACCCCAGTCGATGTGATTTCCTACTGTGGGGCAGGAGGCTGAGTTGAAGGTCACCTCTCCAGAGAGGGCTGTGGTGGCAGGATGCCGCTGGGAAGCACAGTCTCCGGCACAGCTCTCTGTGGGGGCAGGTCCCACTATGTGCAGCACTCTGAGGCCTCTCCTGCCCTGGACAGAGGGGCCAGAGGCAGCAGCAGCAGCAGAGAGGCTGCCATCCAGCTTGGGAATTCATGTTGCAGCCCAGCAGCCCTTTCTCTTGAATCTGGGTAAAAGATTACTTCCTCCTGGTTTGTGGTAAAAATGTGATCTAGTATCAAGACTTGCCTGCCCGCATCTTTCCATGTGAAAAAAATATTAAGGACTTTTCCCTCAAGGATGTTAACAGCTTTGCTAATAAATTACTCTGGAGATCCTTAAAAGGCTAATGTTCCTGGGAGTGCAAGAAGTGGTGTGCTGGTTTTATGCTCTCCTCGTCCTTTGTGTTTTTGAGTGGCACAACGTGACATGTCACGTTCCATCTGTCATTTTTACATTTGGAGAAGTGGTCAGGATGGAGCAATCCAGCCATCCCAGCTGAATACGCAGTTGTTAACTGACAGACATGTTGAGTGCAGCAGGATTTCACAAGGCTGTTGTGGGGGTGTTGGCTTTTAAATCCCAGCTGCATGCAGAACCTTGGCATATCGTCAGTATGTACAGTTTTCAATTTCGTGGGACATTTCTTTTGGTGTTACCAATGGATTTTGTTTTGCCTTCATCTTCCCTTTTTGTTAACACTGCAGAAACTTATTTCTTGAGGCTCTTTCCTGTCTTACATGATACCACGTGTGCTGTGTGATTCCCAGGGGTTTCCAGGGGCAGAGACCTGAGCCTGCACTAGTGCTTTCGTGTACACTCACAAATGCCAGACAACTCAATAACATAAAAGGTGTCACAGGTTATTTTACTACAGTCCCAGCATTTGAAAGGTATTTAGGTTAGTATAAAACTGGGTTTAACTCCAGTCAGCCTTTCTTTGCAGAATACAGGAACAGCTGGCTGGCTGGTGGACAAAGGTCTCCTTCTGCTCTGAGTGGCCTCAGGGGGAAGCTGCTGTTGCTGCATCTGGCTGGCCTGGCAGCAGGGCCCAAAATAGGGATTTGTCCTGTACAACTGTGGAGGTCAGACAATCTGGGGCTATATTTTATACAATTCAACTGTGGGACTACATTTTTCTCCTCCTATCTACTCAGACCTGGGACAGGAGCAGAGTGGGCTGAATCAGCTCCTCTGACACTATCCTTTTGCATACTTTTACCTTATTTTTGAGAATCTAAAGCAGGTTAAGCACAGTTCTGACGTTTTTTGCAAAGATCTGACTGTGTTCATTTCAACAGATGAAACTTTAGTTTCAACATGTGTTAAAATGAAAATACCATTTTCAAGTTAAAATGTAACATGTTGAATTATTCTTATGTTGAGAGTGGTAGAGCACTTTAATCAATTGATCAAACTTTGCTCAGTTAGCCTTTACTGATCTTGCTTTTCTCTTCTTTGCTCAAATTAAGACAGTCATATTTGTAACTGAACTCAGTGGTAGCCAAGGCTATAAAGGCAGATAAATGCAAAAACCTGCCTCTCCAAAGTCTTTAGTCTCACTAGGAATGAAGCTCACAGAAGCACACTGAGATCAAAATCAATGCTCCCTAAACCAAGAAAAAATTCATCTGCAGAGGCTCATTTTGGATTCTTCTATATGCATAAAGAGAGAATAATTAACTTTGTACGTGTAGAGTTTTATCTTTTCTTATTCTCTCCATTCTGTGGACAAACTGTTGAGTTCACTGCTTCAATAAAAGCTTTCCAAAACACTTTAATAATTCCCTAAAAACTGGAGCTTTTTTTTTTTTTTTTTTTTTTTTTTGTAAAGCTAGAGGTTTATTAAGAAGATCACAGATTTTCCTATGGGAAAAAACTAAATAATTCCTGGCATTTATTATGATAATTTTAACTGAGACTCATAAGCTAAAGGAACTTAATGGCATTACCCATGCAAGATCATCTCCAGAAATAATGACCTTATTACAGCGTTGATCTTGTGTGGGTGGAAGGCTGCTTTGGAATAAGCCTGGGGGAAATAATCGTGTATTTCACCTGCCTATTGTACATTATAGGTAAGCTCAGAGGTGCAATAAGGTACACATTTGGTAAGTGTTTTACATGTAAGAAATTGGTAATTTAATGCATTAATCACCAGAGTGCAATTACAGACCTTAATTTAGAAGGTATTAGTCATTCACCATAGATAACCTTCTGTGGCTCTTAGAATTTCATAGTCTGAGTTCATTACAACTGGCAAATGTCATTTGCAGAACCAGCACACACAAGGGGCTGTTCTTTGGCTTGAAGCACATTTTTTCAGTATTAAATACACTCCATTAAATACAAGAGAGAGCACCTGTTTGGGTCTTATTTCAATAAAGATTATATCCTAGTTGCATTTCAAGGGGGCTTATAAAGGTTGCACATTATTAATGTATTTTATTAGCATGTTTAAAATGGAGTGGGATATGCTGGAAATATTACCAGCACATCAGTAGAAGAAGACATCATAGCTAGTGATAAGCCACGGCAAGAAACAGCCTATTAACCTGTCTTTATCAAAAGGTGAGATAAACAGCCTATTAACCTGTCTTTATTAAAATGTGAGACAAATGATTACTTGTACAAAATCTGTTAGAGCATTTACTGACCTTTCATAAATGAACCTTCATATGTGGTATTTTCTTGAAATTAGTAATATGCTTAAAATTAGGTCTCTCAGGGCTTAATTTCAAGAAGCTGCATAAATCTAGGAGAGAGTAAAATTCTGTAAGTAATTGTTCCTAATTTTTTGGTGTTTTCACGTGTATAATGGAGAGGACATCTTTTCTTTTCCGCCTCTTTCCTAATTCCTTTTGGTGCCTGCTAGGTGTCTAGCTTGCTGTGTGTATGTGACTTGCATAAGACATCAGAGGAGCAAGAAACATGTCTCTGCTCAACACAGACACCTTGGCAGGAAGACAGCTTTTGTTTTAGTTTCCATCGTTTCTTGCAGGTGACAGAACAACATGAGATGGTTGTGTAGGTGTGCCTTTTGTCATCAAAATATAACGTGCATAACATGCTCATCTGCATCATTTGGAATTACATTACTTTCTCTGTGCAGAAAGGCATTGAAAGATGTCAGCACACTGCTACAGAAAATACAGTTGCATTAACAAACAACTTAGCTGTTTCTTTTCTGAGTTACCCAACCACAGTAGCTGAATACATTGACATCCTTTTTGTAGAGTCCTGTGATTTATGCATTTGAAACCTGGATGTTTTTAATAACAGAATCAAAAAGATTTAATCCAGTCTGCAGTTGGAATAATAGTGAGCAGTGTTCCATGATAAATCAGGCAATGCACCAAACCAAAAAAGTTCCAGTCTGGATTTTCAACCATAACTTAGCAAGACCTTTTGCAAAAAACACTCCTGTAAATTCATGACCGCTTGTCAGCAGCAGTTGACTGTACAAAAAGCAGCAGTGAATACCTTGCTTCCATGCTGAAGTATACATTAGGCATTAAATAAAAAGATGCTGAAGGGCTATAGCCATGAAAGGACAGCAGTCCTGTTTACCTGCTGCTTCAGCCACTTCTAAAGCCTTTATTCACAAACTGAAACAGGCTTAGCTGGCACCTAAACTGTCCTTGCATTCCAGGCCTTGCTTCAGTATAAAATATCTCATCCATTTAGGTGTATGGGCAAACAACGAGAGCTGACAGGATCCACAAAATAAGGACCTTGACAAGTTCCTGGGTGCCTCCCACCTGCAACAACAAGCTACAATAGGATTATAAGTGAATTATCCACCCTAGACACACATTGTGATGTGTGAACTGGGGGCACACGTGGTTAAATCTTGATGCTGGTTTTTACTGTCACCACATAAAAAGAGGTTCTATGGTGGTAGACTCAGTAGAAAAGAGAGTTACTTATTTACAGCTAAGAGTAATCTTGACAATATTCAGAACTTAAAGTATCCATTTTCATCTATTCAAGTATAAGAGAGAAGCAGGAACAAACAGAAAATAAGAGGGTTTTTTATTTGAGCATAAGTATCACAACTTCACACTGTAAATTTGCACAAAACAATGGGTGCTCCCAGATACTTCTCTGATATTCCACGTGATCTGATAGAATTCTGTAGGACTTTTCCTAAACTGGTTTGTTGGGCTCTCTCCAATTCCCTGCGTTTTGTTTAAACACACTATTCCAAATCACGTGTCTTCAAACACAGAGGTCCTGTTTTCAGTGGCCTTAGAAATACCGTTTCAGTGCCAGGGTGTGTTGTAATCTCTCACCTGATTTAACATAAGTAAAGCATATCCCAGGCAATTAGAGGGACCATTAAAATACATGCATATGCAGTCACTTATAAGGACTTTTAATACAAGAGTGACATAAGTATTAGTAATTAAAGTACATAACCCAGATTAGTATGAAGATGGATACTTTGGTATCATCTCAGGCCCAGTTGATTTCATACAAAGCAGAACAGTTCAAGGGGGAAAGAGAATTTCCTGTGTAGATATCCTCATGGTTGGGGGGCACATCAGGGCTCATCAGACAGAAGCAGAGTTCACATCCTATTAGGAAGAGAAAGGCTCCAGAAGGAGTGACCTGGGTAGGAGAAGGGTCTATAACTCAGTGTGAGCTGCAAGCGAGAGCCGCCTTAGGCACTTAATTCCAAAAGAGGCTGAGAGTTGTGCAACCCCAACAGAGTGGAGCCTCATTTTATTTAAAAGGTGAATCTTAAGACATGGCCCTCAGTTCTGCATTTCCAAGTGTCCAGATTAGGTCATGCTTTGGTTAACATGATGTATGTTGTAGATCCAATGCTTTAGGCCCCTATGTCTCCCCTGCAATGTTAATAAATCCCTGGGTCACTGCTGCAGATAAGGCCAGGCAGCAGTGTGCTCAAGAGTTAGCTCAGAGATTGTCAATTTTTCAAACAGCATCAATTTCCAGATATTTTATTTCAGTGCAATCTGAAAATTTAAATTACTCTATTTTTTAAAAATAAAAATTACTCTGTCTTCTCTTTTGCCTCCCCTTTTCATTCCTGGATTCCTCTTCAATAATTACAGTAACAGGCAAATAAATTACTGCAGTTACAGATCTATCCTTCAATCTTAACTTCTTTAGGAAGAAGTTAAGTTCCACTTAGTATAAGGTAACGTAGGAAATGGAATATAATCACCATTAGAAACAGGATAACAATGTGAGTAGAGGATCACCTGCTTACAGTTATCTTGGGTCAGATCCACGCACATCAGAGACTCAGGGGTATTGGAGGTAAGAGGCAGAGATGAGTTGGCTCTTTCCATCTGCAAAAGACCAAAAGAAATAGCTCAAGCACCAAGCAGCCAGCAAACACAAATTTTCACATTGCTTAGACTGAGATGAATCGGTGTGATCATCTCCTACAGATTAAAATGTAGCAAAGCCCGTAAAAGCTTGCTGCTGTGCCCTGGCTGCATCCCTCAGTCTGGTTTCCCCTTGCCTGACTCCTTCCCATAGAATCAGAACCATAGAATGGTTTGGGTTGGAAGGGACCTTAAAGATCATCTAGTTCCACCCCTGCCATGGGCAGGGATACCTTCCATTAGAGCAAGCCGTTCAAAGCCCCATCCAACCTGGCCTTGAACACTTCCAGGGAAAGGGCATCCACAGCTTCTCTGGGGAACCTATGCCAGTGCCTCACCACCCTCATAGTAAAGAATTTCTTCCCAATACCGATTTAAACATACCCTCTTTCAACTGAAAGCCACTCCCCCTTGTCGTATCACAAGCCCTTGTAAAAAGCCCCTCTCCAACTTTCTTGTAAGCCCTCTTTAAGTAACTGGACCATGCTATAAGGTCTCTGTGAAGCCTTCTCCAAGCCGAACAACCCCAGTTCTGTCAGCCTGTCTTCACAGGAGAGGTGCTCCAGCCCTCTGAGCCTCTTCGCGGTCCTCTGGACGTGCTCCAACACTCACGTCCTTATATTGGGAGTTCGGTACCCAGCAGCCGGTCTTTAGGAGCGGCAGAGGATTTTCGCTCTGCTGGGGAAATTCTCTCCCAGTGTTTTTCCTTGATGATTCTACTTTTTTTATATTTTTTTTTTTTCCCCCCTCTGCTCCAGGCCTTGCCCCCGCGGCACCCCAGCTGTCTGAGGCACTGCCCCTTTGCTGGCGGTCGCGGTGCGCTCCAAGGCGGCTCGGCTGCAGGTCTGTCCCCGGCCGCTGTGAACATCGCCCTCCCCGCCGCGGCTTCCCGGCCCTGACAGCCGTGCTTCCCCCGCCGGCACCGCTCCTCGGCCACTCCCTGCGGGTCGGGCAGGCTTCCCCGCTCCAGCCGGACGGTGTGTATGCGGGGAATAACGCGCGGGTGGTTCCTTTTCCCCGGCGCCACCCGGCTTTCCGTGCGGGGCATCTCCGCTCCGCTCCGCACCGGGCCGGGCCGGCGGGAGGTGGGTGAACCGGGACACCGGGATACGGGTGGGTGAACCGGGACACCGGGATACGGGTGGGAGCCGGGGTCTGAGCAGCAGCCTTACACGGCTCCTTCACAGCCCACGCCAGCCCGAGGGTTGGTGGTCACACTCCCTTTCCCCTCTCTGTCTCTTTCCCTTTTCAGTCGCCAGGAAATAAGGATATCCACCCCTAGGAGAATGTTTTGGCACCAAGGCTGCACTTCCGCACTTTTCAAAGCAGTATGTAACTTAGCATTCATTTATTTTCCCCCATCTCCCCCCTCACCCCCCTCCCCCGAGGCAGACAAGGATTATTACCCTAAGAGGTACAAAGTCCCTAAGAGGCACAAAGCCATCGGAGGCGGGACTTGATGGGACACTCCTGCACCTGGCCTTGGAAGAGTCCAGCTCGCAGGATGTTCCTGCATTTCAGTACTTCGAGCACTGGAACATGAAACGTTTTGCTTTTGCAGACATCCAGCAGTGCCTGAGTCTGACAGGGCTGACCAGCCAACATCTAATCCAGCTATGTGGGACAGGTGTTCTGATGTAGGTATGCTTCTAGCTCAGACCCAGCCCAAAGAACATTAGTGTTTTAAAATGGAGCGGTGAACTGTTACTGCACGTCTTTGATTCTGTGGCTTATGGCTGGGAGCATTCACCCAAGTTGTGGGAGAGTTTGGTCCTTTCCGTCCTCTGCCTGAGGGTGAATGAGATATATGTCTTCCTCCTAGTTGGCAACAGGCTAATTTTGGCCTCCTCCAGCTTCCGTGTGAAGCTGTGTCATTGTGCAAGAAACTGATTGAGATGGTAAGAGGCAGCAACTAGAGGAGAGGACAAGAAGGGCTTCCAAGGTGTTCTCTAAGGATTGGTTTCTGCGTTCAACGTGCATAGTCAGAACATGGAAGCTGCCCAGAGCAGATCTCCCTTCCCTCCCTTGGCCCCACACAAAGCATCCCCTAACCCCTCAGTAGGCTGAAGCATGTCTTTGATTTAGCAACTCTTGAACGTTATTCACTCAGCAGGAAGAGCTGTAACGGAAGAGGAGAGTGCCTCCAGCCCAGAATAACCAATGCTTCCAGAGTGAATGGGTGTGTGTGAGATAAAAAGGTTTGGTGTTGCACTGTGCAGAGAACAGAACTGAGAGCAGCTGGCTTACTTGATAGATTAATGTGCTTAATGAAGACATAGCTAGCCTTCCCTCCAGAAAGAGCTGGGTAGGGACAGAATTTAAAATATAACCTGCATGGGGGTTTCTCTTTTGGCAGTCCCTAGGTGTCAGACTGCAGGTCTTTATGGATTCAGAAATCAGGTGCGTGTCTTTCTACATGCACTGCACGGAGTGTTTAATTTGGTCTCCTGCTTCCACTCTAAATGCCTTTCATGCAGGTTAGCCTGTGTGACAGCTATTCTTGATTGGCTTGGGACCATCTTGTATGTGGATAATCAGTACACAAGCACTTGACCTGGAATATATATGCAGGTGAGCCCTAGGATGCTACTACCATGCTGTGAGTCAGTGGAACAACTCACTCACCAACAGCCTCCCAACAGGAATGTTTTCAGGAAGGCTACCAGTTACTTTTCTGTCTTCTTCACTTGGGTTGGTCTTAATTGCGTCGCTGGTTCTACAGTACCGAATTGTGACAGCCATACTAGTGAGTGAAATTTTCACATTGTTCTCCTCCACCGCCAAGAGCTAATTCAAATTTGTTCAGATCTAAAGCCAATTTCAAAGAAATTCAGAAACTATCCTTTCAACATCTCCATTCCAGGAAAGAGTGGACCAGGTTTCTAATTTCAATTAAATGCTGGGCAGATTTCATCTCTCTTTGTATTATATTTATGGTCCTTTCATCACTGGACATTTGCAGCTTGTTATCTTTTGATTGCTTTATTAAAATATATGTGTGTGGGGGGGAAACCAAACTTGCAAAAGCATCCATCTCTTTGTTATCATTTGTTCCATTTGGCTCCACATATTCAGGCACTTGTCTCTATACTTTTTTAAGAGTTCTTTAATAAATAACATGTCCAGATTGGGTCTCAGGAGTGCAGGAGGGGTGAGCGTGCCATTCCCTCTCTGGCTAGCCAGTTAGTCACCTTTGCTGACCTCAGGCCACCAACCCATTACCAGTTTTATGCATGACCACTTTTTCACAGGCATGACAGTGCTGATGAGCGTTATGAAAAGGTTACTTCTGCAGGTAAGGCTGTACAGAGCTCTGCTTGTGACCGCAGGAGTTACCATCTGAATGCTGCTTCTCCACTTCCTGCTGCTTCCTCAAGAATTTCTGTCTCATCTGTGAAAGCTGGCCTCTTCTAAGTTAAAAATTTGACTGTCATTCTTGAGACTCCTCTCCTATTATCACTTTGATCTCTTACAGGTGAGAGCTTAAATCCTCTCTGCTTCTAATTATCCTGCAAGCACAAAAAAAAAGAACATTGTGCTCTTAGGCTAAATCCACTGTGTGAAAAACACAGTCCAGAATGATAGCTAAGAGGGAAGGGAAGCTAATAAGAAGGAAATGTTTCTGCCCTAGAGTGACTTCTAGTCTAGACCAGGCACTTCTTACGTGACATTTTTCAGAGAAAGAAGGAAAACAAGGACTCAGGATGTAAGGTGATAATATCTGAGTGCTGACTGTGACTGCTAGGTGGTTTGTGCAGCTTTGAATGAGCGTCTCTGCTGGGAAACAACAGTAGCAACAACTTGAAAAAAAACCCAACAACCCCCTGAATCTTCACTGCCCTTGCTGAAGCCCTATTTCCTTAGGACCTGGAAGAGTGTAGGAAACCTTGTTGGTCCTCTTCTGAAGCCCTCGGCCTTCATCATCCCCTCCGAGACACAGAGGTGGAGGAGGCTGGGCTGCCTGGGGCTGGCAGATGGACCAGTGCCCAGCACTGGGGCGCTTCACTGGAACAACCACCCCAGCTGGTTGCTCAGGCAGGGAAAGGAGCAGCCTGGTGCTAATCAGCAGGGAGACAACTTAAAACTCTGCTAGCGGCTAAAAACGACTGAACTGGGGCTACAGCACCCTCCCTCTGCCTATCCAATTTACTACTGTCCTCTGGAGAAATAGCCCAGAGTGTGGGGGTTTTTTCAAGTTTATTTTCTCATCCTTCTGGGGACTGTTTTCTTTTAAAGAACTCTTACCCTATAATGAGAGGAATCACATCTGTCTTTGTGTGTTTGCATTTCATCATATAATCTGATGGGATATCAAAACAAATAAATACAAACAGGAACTATATCATTACACCAAAAACCAGTGGCTGAATTTTACTGTCCTTCTGCTCTGCCAGGTCATTAAATGCCTTATTGCCTTATGTTTTTCTCCATCAGTGATAGCAACTGCCACAGTACTCACTTGCCTTATAAACGCTTCCTGATTTTAGATTGGAAAATACTATATTATAGTATTCTTAACTATATTATAGTTAAGAATCCTAGCAAATTAAGGGAGATGTTGAGGGGGTGGGAAGGGGCATATTCATTAATCATATGATGAATGAGTTTCTTTTTTAGGTTGTAATTGGCTAGAGGGGCCCCATGATGAAAAGTATGTTTACAGTGCTCAACTTTTTATGAGCACAAATGCATATATTATGGCGGCTTAGAGCCTGGGCAAAAGCATGGAGCTTTACTTTTCTTTCAGATTTGATCTAATCAGATAAAAGCAGCAATACAAATTTTCACAATAGCAGGTGGCCTTTATCTGACCAGTCTAAGAACAAAGGTTTACTGTCTGCAGTATATCTTTCAAGATCTTTTTTTTATGGCCTAGATAAATATTACAAACTCCTTGTCAGTAAGGCCTTCTGTTAGATTAAAAGAAAAAGGATGCTCTTTGAAGGTCTTGAGGTTTTTTTTCTGGAAATTTTACCAAGTGCCAAATACAAATAATCCTTCACAGCCAGTGTATATCACCAGCCTCTGAGAAAGATTCCCGTAGTTTTTGCCATGAGTGAAGAAAATATGAATGATATGAGGGCATTAGACAAGGACATTTTGTTATGCACTTGATAGAAGTAGCAGGAATGATTCTTATTTCCCTACATGATTTTGACTTGTGAATAGATAGAGAAGACTGCCCAAGGGAGACTCTATTCATTTGGATGGCAGGAAGGGACCCAAGATCTGAAGAATGAGACTGAGACATATTTTTCTATTCAGGTGAATTTCAGTGGATTTTAGGCAGCCAAGTCTCCAAAATGTGATCCAAAAGACCCTTCCTTCAGTCATAAACCCACAAGGCACTCCCTCCCCACATCTTCTGTGGCTCCCAGTGCACGTAAGCCATTGCACAGGAGCACCCTGGGGTGAGGAGCCTTGCACAGCAATTGCAGGTGCTGGGGAGGTCAATACAAAGCACATGGCCCCTGTCAGACCTCCTCGGGGGAGCCTGCGTGGAGCACCTCTAGCTGCAGCGTTGAGTCTAGTGCAGGGCATACGAGCCATGGACATTTTCTTTCAACCTTCGGCCAGGGAAAGGAGAGGTCCCTGATGCTGTGGCCCAATTAGACCATTAAAGGAAGTGGAAGACCCAAGTGCTTAGCCTGCCTGTCTGAGAAGCTTCAGTCTGGCTCTCACTCAAGGAAACTGCTCTAACCACAAGGCTGTAAGCACGTAAGTGTGTCAGGTAACAGTACCTGACATCTGTCCTGCAGAAACGTGGCTGTGCACACAGGAATGCATTTTCAACAATGGCAAGTGCAGGGTACTGCACCTGGGGAGGAATAACCCCAAGCAGTAGTACAGGTTGGATGCTGACCTACTAGAGAGCAGCTCTGCTGAGAAGGACCTGGGAATATTGATGGATGACAAGTTGACCGTGAGCCAGCAGTGAGCCCTTGCTGCCAGGAGGACCAGTGGTATCCTGGGATGCATTGGGAAGAACATGGCCAGCAGGCTGTGGGAGGTGATTCTGCCCCTCTAACTGGCCCTAATGAGGCCACATCTGGAGTGCTGTGTCCAACTCTGGGCTCCTCTGAACAAGAAAGACAAGGAGCTACTGGAGAGGGTCCAGCAGAGGACAGTAAAGATGATGAGGGATCTGGAGCATCCCTTCTGAGGGAGCTAGGCCTGTTCAGTCTTCCTTCAGAGAAGAGAAGACTGAGAGGGGAACTCATTACTGCATACAAGTATCTCAAAGGCAGGTGCCAAGAAGAAGGTGCCAGACTCTTTTCAGTGGTGCCAAGCAACAGAATGAGGAGCAATGGCCATAAACTCAAACTTCAGCATGAGAAGCAGCTTCTTTACACTGAGTGTGGCAGAGTACTGGAGCAGGCTGCCCAGAGAGGTCGTGGAGTCTGGAGTCATTCAAAACCAACCTGAACACATTCCTGTGTAACCTGCTCTAGGTGACCCTGCCTTGGCAGGGGGGTTGGACTAGGTGAGTTGAACAAGATGATCTCCAGAAGTCCCTTCCAACTCTAACAATTCTGTGATTTTGTGATTTTTTGCTAAGCAGGGGTTGAAAGATAAACTTCCTGAATTATTTTTGGAATAGAATATTTCTTGCTTAATTATCATTGCTTAATCTGAAGCACTAGTTTAGCTAAAATCCATAACCATATTTCAGCTTTAGAGCCCAGTGTTGAGTACAGAATTAGCAATGGATGTTACTGTCCTCTAATTTCCTTTGTCAGCACATGCCTCTAGCATAATGTTGCATCCAATCAGTATTCCTCTTGTTTTGCCCGACTGGAGTATTACGGTCAACTCCTCAGTTTTCTTTTGCAATTAACTTCCACTTTGAGCTACCAGTTCCCACAGTCACAACCTCAATGGCTTTCAGCCAGTCTCAGAAAAACTGAAAGTCATAGGTAACCAGCCCAACTGTTCAAGACACTTTAGAAGAAGTCTTAGCCCTGTAACATATAAACAACAGAGACCGGTTTCCACTGTTTGCATTGCTTCTTACTCTCTTTTTTTATTTTTGGTTTTGGTTTGCTTTTTGGTTAGTTTGTTGTTATTCAAGTCTGCTTCATTCTGATTGGGTGTTTCCACAGAAGGGTCAAGCGCAGTGCAAACAAGATCAAAGTTGCACTGGCCAGGGATAGGGCAGATAATCGTGCATGGGCTGTGTTAGGTTTGTGCATGCTTTCTAATCTTCATTCTGACGCCTTGCTTGGTGTTACTTTTCTGACTGGGCAGCTAGCACAACAAAATTCCCCAGAAAGATAGCTGAAGTCTTACCTTTAAATCCAGGCTAAGATGCACAGTGGAAAGCGGGCAGATGCAGTAGGTCATACTAGTGTAGGAGTTCAACCTCATTTATATCCTGGTGCACTTGGTCTATGTCTAAGCCAAAGAATAGTGAAAAGAGAAAGACACTGAGGAAATGAAGATGGAGTAAAAGTAAACTGGGCTTGAAAGGGGAAGGAGAAGAAAAGAAAGAAAGGATCTCTTTGACTTTGTTGCAATTCTTGTTCCTAGGACTTCTGGCCCTAATCAAGAGCCTTTTAATATCTGAAAGTCCTTCTAGCTGAGATTATTGATACTGAGTCAGGCTTAACCTGAAACTAAGCAAAAATGCCCTCAGCTTACCCAAAGGTTCTGTATTGGGTTTGTGTAGGTTTTGGAAGAAGCTGCCAGAAGCTTCTCCAGTGTCCTGCAGAGCCAATGCCAGCTGGCTGTGAAATGGACTCACTGCTGACCAAGACCAAGGCCATCAGCAACAGTGGTAGAGCCTCTGGGATAACAGGTTTAAGAAGCGGGGAAGAACTCTGCAGATGCCAAAATCAGTGAAGAAGGAGGGGAAGGAAGTGCTCCAGCTGCTGGAGCAGGTTCCCCTGCAGCCTGTGGCGAAGACCACGGTGAGGCAGCTGTGCCCCTGGAGCCCATGGAGGGCCACAGTGGAGCAGACACTCACCTACAGCTCCTTGAGGACCAACTCTGCAGCAGATCAGTGTCCCAAGGACACTGTGCCCCCGTGGGAAGCCTTCACTGGAGCACACCCCTGGTGGGACCTGTGGACCTAAGGAGGGAGGAGCCAATGCTAGAACAAATTTACTTGTAGGACTTGTGACCCCGTGGGGGACTCACACTGGAGCAGCCTGTTCCTGAAGGACTGCACCCTGTGGAAGGGGCCCATGCTGGGGCTATTTGTGAAAAACTGCAGGCTGTGGAAAGGACTCAAATCAGAGTCAATCGACGTTTGTGTAGAACTGTCTCATGTGGGAGGGACCCCACACTGGAGCAGGGGAAGAGCGTGAGGAGACCCCTCCTTGAGGAGGAAGGACTGGCAGAGACAGCATGTCTGAACTGACCACAACCCCCATTCCCTGTCCTCCTGTGTCACTGGGCAGAGGAGGAGGTAGAGAATTTGGGAGTAAAGTTAAGCCCAGGAAGAAGGGAGGGATGGGGGAAGTTGTTTTACGATTTGGTAAAACAGAAGACCCCCCCCCAAAAAAGTTATTTCTCATTACCCTACTCTGATTTGACTGGTAATAAATTAAACTAATTTCCCCATGTCAAGTCTGTTTTGCCCATGACAGTAATCAGTGAGTGATCTCTCCCTGCCCTTACCTAGACCCACGAGTCTTTCACTGGATCTTCTCCCCCCTGTCCAGCTGAGGAGGGGAGTGACAGAATAGCTTTGGTGAGCACCTGGCATCCAGCCAGGGTCAACCCACCACAGGTTCCAAACTCCTCCTGATCTCTGTTTCCCTTTCCCAGTAGCTTTTTCATGCCTACGTGTTTTGTACCTGCAGATGATTTCTTTATTGATACTGTTTCTGACTGCTGCACTTGGCCAGCTTCTGGCAGAAAGATCTGGGGGTAACTAACTAGGAAGAACAGATTAGATTAAATAAATATAAAACAGTCTCTGTTCAGTTAGCTGAACTCTGGACATATACATAAAGAAGTTGTCTGAAATACGCTTTCAAAATAGTCACAAGAAAAGCTGTAAACTGATGATGAAAGCAGTGTGCATATCAAAAGTTAAATCTGTAATTTTATACACAAACATATAACTTTAAAAAAAATAATAAGGGACCGTTAACACAGTGTTTGCCTCTTTATTGTCTAATGTTTGGGGTGCAGAGGGAGAAAAGAGGACTATCTTCTATGCATTGGTTTTACAGGCAAGAAATATACCCTGCAGTTGCTGAATCCTATCTTTCCCTTTTCTCTGGGGAGCTTTTGTGCTGCCTGTGACAAGCAGTGGTGTTTCACAGAAAGGCATCAGGGTAACAGCAGCACTCATGCAGGCTCCAAAAGAGCTCTTGCATCTTGCTGTCCAAACTGAAAGACCCTTAGCTATGAAGTTAAAGGTAAGAAAAGCCTTCCAACTTGGCAGTAGGATTAACGTTTATCCCTTAATCCTTAATCCCAAAGCAGGCTTGTGGCAATTAAAGATGAGATTCTCACACACTCATCAAAAGATGCTGCTACCTTTATTATATATATACACCCTACTCTTCTGTGATCCAGGGACCTACAGAAAATGACCTGGATGTTTTCATGAAAATTAGCATTAGCAAAAATGTACTATTTCTTTTCTCCTTTTTGGTGCAGATAGGAAAATTTTAGCAGCTTTACATCTGTCTTTACCTTTTTGTCCACTGACCACATCCTAAACACCAAAAAGATTGGTATCCTGGGTCACAGGACTTCATCCTTTTGGAATTATTTCTGTAGTCTGTGCATGTGGTGGGCACACAATTCCTCTGGCTGACTGAGCTGTCATCTGCAAAGAATCTCCTTAGAAGGATATCATGGTCACTGCAATAGGTTATTAAAAATATTTTAAAACTCTTTCAATCTCATTGGTGATTATATTACACTGGTCTTCCCTAGAGTCCACCCAGATAGCCAGCACCTCTGCTCCTTTTTTTCCCCAAAACCTATGGCTGACAACTGAGAACACTGAGGCCTGCTGCTCATTTTCATAAGCACACACAGTTCATACCTGTTCCCTCCCACTGGTGTGTGCTGGTTCACGTTTGACCTAGGGTTATGTGAAGGAAGCACAGGAGGAGGATGCTGCTCAAAACCACTTCTGAGACTGAAATTTTCCTTTCAGGTCACTCTTTTAGAAAGCAAGCCTCAGGCCTCAGCAAGGACAGAAGCAGGGTATGTAACCCATTCTTTATTTATATGGAATCCAGTGCATTTTTGTTCGGGGTGTGGAAAGGGGAATGGCAAGTGCTTTCTAACTCTCCATGGGAGAGTTGTTACTCTGGCATGAGTAACAAAAAGAGACAGTCATAGTCCTCCTTTTCAGCTTCACTTCAAGCCTTGCTTACTGACAGTCTCTCTGGGTGTCCTAAGGCATACACAGCTGTGATGAGATAAACAGGCACTGCTGCAACATCCACTCTTCAGTTACTGCCAGTTCCCATCATTTTTGCTGTGCTAGTGAAAGTTTCTAGGTGATTTAAAACCAGGTTAACAAAAGTTTCGCAAAGAAGTACAATAGTGAAAGTTCCAGATGACTCAAAGTATCTGCATCTGCCTTCCCCGATCCAGATGCGCAGGAGGTGGAGACCAGAGCTAGAGCATGTGCATTCTGTATGCACTCACTTGATGCCTTTAGATCTAGGCAGAATATCCACCCTGCATTGTAAAAGTTCTTACCCTTGCTCAGAAACATAGCCTGTTTAGGACTTCCCATCCCAAAAACATTTGCCTCATTTTTCATCCCACTCCTACTTTTCCCCTTCCCTTCACTGCTTACCACTTCTGACATCAATGCAGTAAAAGAAAACAAAATCTCACATGCTGGGCCCTGGTTCTTTAAACTTCATTGCTCCAATTTTCAAAAATGAAAATTTTCAATAATTGGCAGGACAAGAGGATATGGTCTCAAGCTCTGCCAGGGAGGTTCAGGTTGGACATCATGAAAAGCTTTTTCACTGAAAGGTTGTTTAAACATTGGAACAGGCAGCCCAGGAAGGTAGTGGAGTCACCATCCCTGGAAGTGTTCAAGAAATGACTGGACGTTGCACTTAGTGCTATTGTTTAATTGGTGTGGTGATGTTCAGTCATAGGTTGGACTCGGTGACCTTGGTGGTCTTTTCCAACCTTAAAGATTCTAAGGTTCTGTGAATGCAGGATTTAGACATCCCTTCATCTCCATGTCCATGCACAGACATGCAATTGAATGGGAGGATCCTCATTTCGTGGGAAGAATATTCTTCCCGAAAGGTTTTAAAGGCTAACGTACAGTGGTGAAGGGTTGTATAAAATGCTACATGATGGGATTCTGCTAAAATACAAATCTGTGCTGTCCTCACGAGAGCAGTAAGAGGCATTACTTACTGCCAGCATGGCCCTCCTTCTCATGGAGGGACAAGATTTGAAAGAGAACTTATGGGGAAAAAAATTGAGGGAGCAAAGGGTTTACAAGTGAAATCTTCCTTGTCAGTAAGCCAGAGCAGAGGTGGATTGTAACAATTGCTGAAAGATTGTTAGGTATTTGTTTAACTTGCAAGAATGTGGAAAAGCGAGTAAATATACAGGGAAAGGTGGCTAAAAATCTTTCACCATTTTCTTATATTCTAATAAAGAAAATAAAACTACATTATAAAATTTTAAATCAACATTTCCTAGTTCTTCCATTCTAAGCATTTTGAAATTTTTCCAGCTCTACACATGTCCATCAAATATTGACTTCCAAAGTATTTTCTATTGTACACGTGTCCATTCAAATATTGACTTTCAAAGTTCTGTCTGCCACTGCTTTTGATGATGCAGTGATTTTGCCCAAACTTTAAAAACTAGCCGTAGCATCCCGGCAAATACAAGAAATGAAAATGTAAAAGCATGAAAGATAACTGTAATCTAAAACTATTTGTGCTAAACAGCTTATATTACAATGTCAAAAAGAACCAATGTCATAGTTGTCAAACATTAGAAGGGAAACTTGGTGCTTTGTTTTCATGTTTCTAGGAAAGAAAATTGTAAAACAGTAAACAAGATCTCATCACCTGCTATATGTTTATTTGGGTCTTTTTTAATAGCCTACAACATTCTGTAGTCACAACAACAAACATTACATAGTTTACTGTTTATAATGTCCCCTTTAAAAGTGTATGCTAGGTCAAAAAAGAGGTTAGTAAATATAATTAATTTCTAGTCCTTGGAATTATTCCCCATAGAAGAAGTTAAAATCTCTTAAGTGTTTGTTTTTTTTTTTTAAAGTACAATACAAAACCATCCACCTTAGGGCTAATAATTTGCTCTGTTCTTTTCAATAAACCAGAATTTTGATACTCACTACCTGCAATTTGTTTTTCTTTGCAGCGCATTTGCTTTTCTTTGCAGCACATCTTAAGTTCCTCAGTGAGACAAAATATGAATGAAATTTGAATGCCAGAACTTCAGAATTCAGCACTCTCATCCTATATTCAGAATCTCTTTTACTTCAAGAATCAGATCTTGTCCTCAGCACACGAGAATGTCCTAAAAATGTAAAGATTAGTATTTTAAGTTGCGAGGTATTTGTGTTTCCCACTTGGTGTTTGAGCCTCTCGGGTGGAAATTTGCAGACTCACTCTAGCAGTCACAGCTGTTACAAGTTAGGGTTTTAATATAATGAGATGACTTTGAGATGTTTGATAGAGTGAGATTGGACTGTGCTGTCATCTCCTTGTATTTCCTATGTAGCGGATAGTCTCTAAAAATTGGCTTGCTCTTTCCTTTGGTATTTGCAATGGGAATGTCATAGTAGTTTCTACTGACAGACTTTTTCATTTCCCAGAAATCCCTTTGCATGACAGCAATAACCATAAGATCATTTTAGTTTAATAGTACAATACTCTGCACAGAGGTTTGTACTTGTGCTTTAAAGAAGCAGTGTGCTCAAATCAGAACAATAATTCTTCAAAGCCCCACTTTTTTCCTCTCTGAAGTAGATTTACTTTGCAGACGTTAGATGGCCCACTGGGGGCTTGGTTCCCCAAGAGTTTACACTTACCAATTTTTAAGCAGATTGTGCTGGAGGACACAAAAATTCTTCCACTGAGTTGTCATTTCATTTCAATAAATGCTTGTCTAAAAGCAGAAGCAGATGGTTGCAATCTTAGTTAGAAGTTTTTTTTTAAAAAACTACAGTGCACAAGCAACCACTTCAGGGCTAATAATTTTCTCTGTTCTTTACCACACTCAATAAAGAAGACCTTCCTTGCTTTGAAGAGGTTTTTGTCTTGGATTTAAAGGGAGGCAGGCAGACAGATGGCATAATGCAAGGAAAATATAGAGTGGGAATATATTAATAAATGGATTCATCAGCAAGCTGCATAAATTATGTTATCCACCTTTTTATATAACTTAGGAACTTACAGTTCAGGAAATACAGTTTTTCATAAAATATGAGATCTTGCAGCACAGTTTCAGGCTAATGTGTCTTTTCTGCTCCTTCACTATGAGCCTTGTTCCTGCCTATACTTCCAAAAGTATCTCACAACCATTTCAAGAACAATTTCACATTGTCAGCGTAGTCTGAGGCTCCAGGAGCCCCAAAAGAGGTCCTCCTCTTGAAAATTCGAGGCTGTTAAGTGCTTCTGTGTGACAGCAGTCTAAATTTCAAATAGGTAATGGCCCTCACAAGGAGAGGGCTCAGGGAAAGAGCAGCATTGACCTGCTCTGTTGAGATGACTGGATGATTGCACTCTACTTGGGTATTCCAAACTGTTTAAACCTGTTTGGATAACTGATTAAGGAATTTAGCTAATACATCAGCATTACCAGTTCCATGGCGCAAATTAAATAGCTAGGCCAAGATTTCAGCGCCTGCCTAGTGGGGTCATGGTACCACCCTTAAGGTACATAAAGAAGAGTTACTTTTTAGGGCAGAGGAGTTGCTCACATCTCTTTGGGGCCCGTGTTCTGACCAGACAGCCTATCAGATAGCACACATTAGACTTCAGAGAAAGGGTAGATCCCAAACCACTTGTAACTTCTAGTGCGACATTAGTCCTCTCTTCTTCTAAAAATGGGCTCTACAAGTCACTGCACAGACAGCCAGCTGCAGAATTAACGCTCCCGGTTTTCACTTTGTTTCACCCAGGTTCATGATGTTATGCCATCAGCTAGTGCTCGTCTTCGGACTCTCGCTAGCGAGTGGGGTGTGTGCAGCTAGAAGCTGCTACTCAGAAGCCCAAGTCTCCATATATTTTTTCTGCAACCTCACAGATATTCCACTTGTGCCGAAGGATACAGTGAAGCTTTTCCTAACTTACAACTATATCAGACGAGTGACTGACACTTCGTTTCTGCTGCTGGAGCACCTGTTCTTGCTGGAACTCGGAACGCAGTTGGTTTATCCTGTTACCATAGGGAAAGGAGCTTTCAGGAACCTGCCAAACCTGCGTGTCTTAGATTTGGGATACAATAGGATTCTTCGACTGGATCTCGATGCTTTTGTAGGCTTGCCAAGTCTGACTGTACTCCGCCTGTTTGGGAACTACCTTGGAAATTCCATCCTTGAGGAACGTTACTTTCAAGATTTGAGATCATTAGAAGAACTGGATCTTTCAGGGAACGAAATCACCAAACTTCAGCCTCATCCATTATTTTATAATCTGACAGCCTTGAAAACTGTGAACCTGAAATTAAACAAGATATCCAACCTGTGTCAGAGCAATCTTACCAGCTTCCGAGGAAAACACTTTTTTTTGTTCAGCCTCAGTTCTAATTATTTGTACAAGGCAGAAAGTGTGGACTGGACCAAATGCCCAAATCCTTTCACAAATATTACATTTAACTCACTAGACCTTAGTGAAAATGGCTGGAGCACAGAGAGAGTCCAATATTTCTGTACAGCCATTAAAGGGACTCAAATCAGTTCTTTAATATTTAGCACTCATATAATGGGTTCGGGATTTGGCTTTCAAAACCTAAAAAATCCAGATAATTATACTTTTGCAGGACTAGAAAGAAGTGATCTCATTTCCCTTGATATTTCAAGGGGTTACATTTTCTCTCTCAATTCTTTAGTCTTTCAAAGCTTTGGTAATCTGGAAGTGCTGAACCTTTTCAAAAACAAGATAAATCAAATCCAAAGGCAAGCATTTTTTGGCTTGGGCAACCTAAAAACTCTCAATCTCTCAAGTAATCTTTTAGGTGAGTTGTACGATTATACTTTTGAGGGTCTACATAGTGTAGCATATATTGATTTACAGCAGAATCATATTGGGATGATTGGTGAAAAATCATTCCGTAACTTAGTAAGTCTGGAAATAATTGATCTCCGAGACAATGCCATTAAAAAGCTCCCTTCCCTTCCACGTCTGACGTATGCCTCTTTAGGTGACAATAAGCTAATGACTGTAGCTTACACAAGAATAAATGCAGCATACCTAGATTTAGAAAGAAATTGGTTGGCAAATGTAGGTGACCTGTATATTCTTTTCCAAGTTCCAGAACTGCAATATATCTTCCTAAAACAGAATCGGTTGTCTTACTGTGTGAAAAGTGATAATGCTATACAAAATAGTCAGTTAGTCTATATGGATCTGGGTGAAAATATGTTACAGCTTGTGTGGGAGAGAAATTTATGTTTGGATATGTTTGGGGCACTGTACAAACTCAAGGTTCTCCATCTGAATAACAACTACCTCAGTGCTCTTCCACAGGACATTTTTAGAGGTCTAACATCTCTAAAAACCCTTAATCTGGCTTCCAACCTGTTGTCTCATCTTTCTCCTGGGCTTTTTCCAGAGAGCCTAAGGAACCTCAACTTATCTGGAAATCAACTGCTTTCCCCTGACCCTGAAGTCTTTATGACTTTGAGTGTTCTGGATATAACACACAATAAGTACGTCTGTGATTGCTCTTTAAAGAGCCTACTAGTGTGGCTAAATGAAACCAATGTAACCCTACCAGGCTCAGAATCTGACAGGTACTGTGCCTACCCACCCGAATTTGCAGGGCTATCACTGTCGTATCTGGAATATGATGGTTGTGATGAAGATGAACTCCAGGAGGCACTCAGATTCTCACTATTCATCTTCCTCACTGTCACCCTTCTCATGTTTCTGGTGTCAGCCATCATTTTTACTCGCTGTCGGGGGATTTGTTTTATCTGGTATAAAACTATCACCAAAAAAATAATAGCCAGCCATCCACAAGTAACAGATAAAAGTGAATACAGATATGATGCGTATCTGTGCTACAGCAAAAATGACTTTGAATGGGTCCAGAATGCTTTGCTAAAGCACCTGGATTCACAGTATTTGGATAAAAACAGATTTACCTTGTGTTTTGAGGAAAGAGACTTCTTGCCTGGGGAAGAGCATATCAATAATATTCGTGATGCCATTTGGAACAGCAGGAAAACAATTTGTATTGTGACCAGGCAGTTTCTCAAAGATGGGTGGTGTGTGGAAGCCTTCAATTTTGCCCAGAGCAGGTACTTCTCTGATCTGAAAGATGTCCTCATAATGGTAGTGGTTGGGTCACTTTCTCAATATCAACTGATGAAACACAAACCGATTCGAAACTTCTTACAAAGGAGTCAGTATTTGCGGTGGCCTGAAGATTATCAAGATGTAGACTGGTTTTTAAATAACCTTTCTTCCCAAATTCTGAAGGAAAAAAAGGTGCAAAGGAAAGCCGATGGTATGGAGCTGCAGACTGTAGCAACTGTCTCACACTGACAGTGTGGCAAATATCTGACACTGACATTCCTGGCAAATATCCCATTTCCAGCTGTGCCATGGCAGGAGTAAACAGAAGTTTGGATCATCTTTCCTTGAAAAGACAGGCAGCAAACTGATTCAGTATAAATCCTACAAAACACAGAGACAGCTTGAAAGCAACGAGCAAATAGATGAAAGTACAATTATTTTACAGACTATGACACACATTTTCAGAAGAATTAAATGAATCACAGACACTCCACATTTGGATGTTCATCTTCAGAGAATTCAGTTCTGATTTTCAGAGTACTACCTACTTACAGGTGGGTTTCAGTTAGAGAAGGATGCTCATGGTTCTTTTTATAAAAAGAGCCCATGGAGTGACCAAATATGCTTTCAGGCACAGCCTGACCATCGGTTCATGGGCTATTTCTGTGCTTTCTGAATTCTTAACTTTATGCTCCATTTCAAAGTAGAATCATTGTTTTGCACCTTTATGCTTTAAATTGTGCAACACAGACTTCATTTGTTTGTTTCCTCCTCAGTTAGCTTCTCAACGGGAACATACAAACTTTGGACTTCATTCGTGCCCTTCCCCTTCACAACTTCTGTTGTCATAAAACTACAGTCACTGGTCTACCTCACTTGCTGCTGTTTCAGCCTGGTGCTTTTTCAGCTGAGCTGCCTTCTGCCCTGCAGAGAGGAACAGGCATTCCCTTTGGATCTGAAGCAAGCCTAGGCTTGAAAAGCAAACAGGAGACTATCTCAGTAGCTGTGCAGGCTGTACACAGGCCCAGTGACTGACAGGCAGCTTTGGCATTCTGGGATTGGGAAGTACACTTGCATTTTGTAATTGTATTGTGTCATTTGGGTTGGTTCTCAGCACATCCTGTGTCCTGATCCATTCTAAGGTGTTTCTCTGCTTCTACTGAAATGTTTTCCTGGAGTCATTAATGCCTGGCAGTCTCTTCTCTAATTATTTTACCACTCTTTGCTCAGGTGTGTCTTCAAGATGTTGTTCAGGGGCATTTTAACAGAAGTCTGACTCGGTGTTCACTGATACAGAACCTGCACCTATTATTTTGATTGTGACATACTCCTTGAGTGTACTGTACTGTTCATGTCTGTACATTTATTCAACAAAAGACTACCAAAATACTTTTAGCAGGGCCTCAGTGAGGCTTTTTGCTGTAGAGAGGAAGCAGGGATGGGAGGTTTTATAGGTTGTCTGTACTGACCTTAGCTGCAAACAAACAATACCACCCAAACTGTTTTGACAGAGACGAAGAAGTACAATCCACTTCACATGAATGCAGTCATTTGAACATAGATGCGCCTGTGGCTGATCTACTTTACTCTCGGCACACCAGTATACAGGATTTCTATTGATAAAATTACTACAGTTACTACAGTATTTCTTCCCTCTCAGTCAGTGTAGTCACTCAGGAAGAGAAAAATGGCTAAACCTTGGAGTTTTTCTCAGGCAGCTCGGGACGCGGGGGTGCAGATCGAAGAAGGGATGGACTGTGCTGGGGAATCCCTGGGTGTCGCTGTTGGCTCAGGTAACAGCCCGGGGTTTCCAGAACCCCTCCTGCCTCCCCGCCGCTGCAGCTGCTGGCTCTGGGGGAAGATGGTGCTGCAGAGTGAGGGCCAGGGAATCCTCAGCAGCCCAGGCCTCCCAGAGCCCCCCGGGCGGTCAGAAAAAGCCACCACGGGCGTTTCAGGAATGAGTCTGCACGATGAAGATCGTCTGCAGGTCCAGGTTGTTTGTGCATCTGTACGTGGTGTGAGAGTTGGGGATTTTAAAAGCACCCTTAGAAATTATATTTGAATGATTGTCACAACACATTTTTTGGTCAAGTGTTGATTAAGAGCCCTCTCCAGCTTGGACCTTACTGTATACTTACAAGGCACTCCTATCACTTCAGGAGGTTAAAACTTACTTCTGCTAACCTACATGTGCAGGAATGACGAGTACATAGAGGAGATGTCTGCAACTACGGCTCTTCCATTTCATTTGAAATGCTTCTGTCTAGCTCATGCTTATGCCACTGGTGGGAGGTGGGTACATAAAGGTTGCATTTACTTCAGTCTTTGGAAAGGTCTGTCATTTTACATAAGGGTTTTAATAAAACTTTTGCATGAAATTTCATTGTCTGCCTCTGTGCTTGCTAACATTTTGGAAAATTAAAAGAGATCACACCTGTGTCAGAAGCAGCTGGGAAAACTTCTTTCTACCACAGAGACAGCTTAGAAATGTAGAAGAAGCCCAGCCCCCATCTGTGCCTTGCAAATTCTGTTGCAAGGGGTCTACAAAAAAGCAGTAAAAGACTTTTTGGAGAACATGCTGTTGAACCATTCCTGATTGTGGAGTGGTCTACAGGCATATGAATAACTGCAGTGTAAAATTTTTTAAGAGATCCAAAATATCTTTCTTTTTTACTTGCTGTGAAACCATTCCAAGCCTGAGATGCTCAGAATAAATACAGTTGGTGCAGTCTGTCCTATACGGTGAAAAATCACCTTCAAATAGATGCCAGAACCCTGAACATCACCTCTGTAGAGTCACCTATCTTAAATGACAAAGCCTGGGGAACTGTCGAGAAAGAGCTTGTGCAGACTTTATACTCCTCTGCTCAGCAGGAACCACAAAAGCATCCTGTACAAAAATGGAGAATGACTATGTTTTATGAATTAAGGCCATAAATTGAGCCTTAAATTGAGCCTCAACCTCATAACTATTGATCGGATTTCCTTCAGGCTCGCTGGGAACATTACTCCTCTATTAGAATTTTATGGCTCCTTAGTTAAGGATACTCTCATCAGTTTTACTCACCTTCCTCAGTGAAAAACATTAACTTGTTGGAGGGTGTCCAGAATTCGGTGTGAAGTGTGGCACTGGCTCTAAAGCAAGCTATTAAGATGGAAGGTGGTGAATTTATTTGCAGTAGCAGCACAGGGAATATCCAGAGGACAGTGACTTAGTGCCCCGTGGTATCAGCTCAGCTATTCAATGGTAAAAGCCTCCTGCCACCATTGCAATATATATTTTAAATATTAACTGGTCAAGCAGGCAGTGTTGTTCAACAGCAACAGCTATTCAGCCTGTCAGACTCCAAGGATTGCAAGGGCTCCTCCTCAAAATCAAAGTACTTGGGACCAGGACCCAGATTCTACAAACATATCCCTATGGAGAGTAACAGAAGCCACCAGTTATATGCCTACATATTATTTCACATTTTACATTATTATTATTTCACATACAGTGAAACCTGGCATCCTCTCCACTCTGACATGCATACTACCCTCAGCAAAGTGCAATTATTTTTGCTAATCCCAATCCCTAATCCCTCCTCAGAGAGACTGTTCCACATGCAGGCAGATACATCACCTTGTTAATTAACAAGATCATAGATCTAACTAGCATTGATCCCACTCCAATAGATGCACTGCCTGTGTGGAGAACACTAGGATAGGTGAGACTGCAGAGTTCAGTCTCAAGTAGGACACTCCTACATTGCTCAGAATCACTCTGCCTGTAACTTTCTTGTGTCACATCATTAACTCAGCTCCTTTGCTGACTTCTGGGTCTTTTTCAGCAGGACAGCTCTCCTTCTCATGGCCAGAGACCATCTGCATTTCAGATCATGGGATCCCACTTCTCAGTTTCATGTGGTACTGATTATTTTACAATGACTTTGGCGTGTTCTCTTCTTGCTGGAGCTGCAAATAGGAGCAGCCCAGTTAAATCACACAGCAAGGCTCATACCGGGCAAAACACTAACAGACAAAGAGAAACACAACTGAGTGTCAAGAGTGAGTGGTGAAGATGCTGCAAATGGAGCAGAAGCTTCACATGTGAATCTCTGGCAAAGCAGCAAAGTTAGAAAACGTACATGTGCTTAAGCATCTTGCCACAGAAAGGGGACTTGGGTTCCATGAGAAGTGGCAACATGAAGACAGACAAGGAACAATATACATCTTTAGGGTCTGACTCTGCAAACATGAGCCAGCACAATGCCCTGATGTAGTAAGCAGATTCACCTGAAAATAGGACTAGCACAGGCAAATATTTGCAGGGTTTCTTTGCACTTACACAGTACTACCAACAGCAAGAGGCAGTTCTGTAAAATAAGGCTTCCTAAATCAGAAGACTGGTGAACAATTATACATGTCTGGTATTTGATGCTGTAAGGCGTTTTTCACTTTCTACAGGATCATAAGAAGATTCATGCAGTCCATGAATAGAAAAGACTTTTTGAAATAGTCCAAGTATTTCAGGACTTCTGCATAGCTGTGGGGAACATCTGAATTAATCAGGTCTTGAATAAAGAACTTTAGGAAGGTGATGAAGAAAAGACAGGCTGGCCTTTCCAGTTTCCCAGACCTCTCTGGGCAGTGGTCTTACATCACATATATCCTCTTCCATTCATGCAAGACGTTTTAGCTGTTTCTATTAAGTAGGAGCAGCAAAACTACAGCCTTGACTGCAATGAAATAACGGGAAGAAGTGGCAATATGAACACTTCCCATACAGACAAATTGACATCAGCAGACCTCACAAGGCCTCTTCTGGTGGTTATTTCATTCGGCTGCTTGTCAGACTCTGAGAAGGTATCACACCTTTGGAATGCCAAACAGCTCTTTCTGCTTTTGGGTACGAGCACTTCCTCCTACACAGCTTTTAGTTACCTGTTTTCTGATTTGTCACTCGCAAAGATGAGCTGAGCATCCTGGTCTTCACTCTCACTGTGCTGCTCCTGGCAGCCATCAAAGATTCCATATTCCTGGAACAGCGCTGCAGGTGCTGCTCCATCATTATTTCCTTTAGCCAATCAAAAGCTGCAAAGTAAAGTTTAGAAGCTGAGATTTACCCAAAAGGCCACTGAGAGCACGGACTTGAGCGACAGAAAATGCCGTATGCCAAGCAGGTACCAGGAGTTTTAAATTCAGCCTTTTTAGTCAGTCTTGCATCACATCTAGGAACTATTGTTGGGCCAGGCCAACTCCTATGTGATTGCTTCTTGCTGTTAGTACAGATGGACAGGAGGCTTCTCTTCCCTTTCTAACCTTAGCTTCGCTTTTTGTACTGTGTATACACCGTGTAGAGGGTGCCAAAAATAAGTCTGCATTTCCTTTCCCAATATGCAAAATCAGTATGTAGGTATGACATGAATTATTTCATAGCGCAAAGACTATCTATTCATAGCAGACTCTGTTTGTTTCAGACATGCAGTTTTCCTTCCTTTCAGATAGCCTATTGTTTGTCTTTTTCATTTGAATTAAAAATAAAATCTTTGAGAACTGCAAGCAAGAGAGAAAAAATATATTTCTTCTGAAACTAACAATTCTCCAAACAGGAAGGTTACCTTTTTCCTGTTTAGACATTATGTTCAAAGAAAGGAAGTCGGGATTTTCAATGATAATAATAATTACACGGCATGTAAACATCAGTAAGTATCAAAGAAGGCTTCACTCTCTCTTTAGTGGGTCCCAAATGCCATGCTGCTGTTCAGAGTATTTTCACCAGTTCACCAGCCTCTTGCAACACTGGATTTATAAGCAGTCTTTGCACTGGGTTGCTCAGCTGTGTGCAAGATCCCACAGCATGATCAGGCTGCCTCAAGCTGGCACGGAGGGCAGTGATGGAGAGGAGTGTAGCAAACAGAGAATCCTCATACAAAACAATGAGTTTGATATGGCAGATTTGGGGGGGATTGAGTCAGGATTACACATACCAGGCAGTGTGATCTTTTCGTGTTGCCACCCAAAACTAAGCACCCCAAGTCACGAAGTCATTCAATGCCGTTCCTAAAAATTGATTTGGCAGCGCAATTTCAGCATTGTGATTAGGTACAGTATCAGAACAGATATCTGGTACATGTGGTGCCTTGTGACAGTGAACCTATGAGTGCTTTATAAAGATAAGTGCATTTTATTATCATCTCATTAAAGACAGAGGAATTGAGGCAGAAAGAATCAAGTTACATACCTTTGGTCGCGGTCAGTACAGGGAGAAGAGCTCAGGTTTGACAAAGGATAAGCTATTAGGTCTCTTTACTCAATTTTGTAGGAGTTTTACAACAAGCATTTTTATTACCTTGGAAATTAAAGTTTTCTATTTATCTGCAGAACTGAGTAAGGCCTCCACTTCATGTGCCACTAGTGCGCCCATGTGGGGCAGAACAAGTTTCACAAGGAGGAGAAGGTAGCTGAAGGGTCATTGAGAGTTGCCAACTTGAGTGCCAGTGATTTTGGGATGATCTGAACCTATTCAATATAGGAGCAAGAATTCACTGGGCTGTTCACTAGGAGTGGCTGACAACTTTTCAGGTACCCACATGGTCTGGTATTTCTGATGAGGGCTTGCAAATTAAGAACAACAGGAAAAATAGTTGGAAGACATATGGCCCCATGAGGACATAGTCCTCAAGAAGATGGAACTGTGGGAAGGGGAGCAATGGAGTAGAGAAAACAGGGAGAAGGCAAAGCAATTTTAAACACACGAACTCTCTTTTGACAACTCTGAGTTAATGAAATTTCACTAATGACCAGGAAAAAGCTTTGGAATGAGCCATTTGGATATGTTGCTTCAAAACAATGAAACCTAAGAATTGAATGTGAATAAGGAAAAAAAGAAAGGTGAGACAGTTACCTGTGATTTAGAGTAGAGAGTAAGAGAAACAAAGAAACATATTGCAACTATAGCCTCATTTTTCCAAAGATCTGATGTGCTGGAATTTACTCCCTTTAAGTCAACTGAAAGGAAAACCCAGTCCCATGCACTCAGCCTTCCCTTTGGGATGGTGAGAAATGCCAGGGTGAGTCACTTACTTTGTATAAGGGTGTTAGCACCTGCAGCTCTCCTCACATAAGCATTCGAAACTCCTGAAAAGCAGGCCTTGAATTTCTCACTCTTATCCTAAGGAGAATTGCCTTCAAGCTGCAAAGTGAACACATTCCAACTGCCTGCCACCAGCATCTTGCAATTTTCAGTGTCAGCTTCTTTAATTTCAAACTTTGCTTTGCAACTTCTTTTTTTAACCTCCCTAAGTTCCACACTGTCAAACATCCCTGGACCACCTCTTGTTGCAAGGAGGCACCCAGGCAAGGACCATTCTGTGCTGTGAGGGAGGGCTGAGAGCAGCTGACACTTAGGACACTGCATGGCAGGAACATCTGTGTGATTAAATGCATGTTAGGAAAGATCTACAAACTATTTAGCTAGGTATGTCCACCATACTTACTATCCAGACTTCAGAAAAACCCAGGGATTAATCACAGCCTTTCCTCTGAACTGTGGGCTGCATTTTTCATGCCAGAGGCAAGACTTTTTAAGAAGATGCCAGCTCAGTCTGTAGTGCTGCCCCTGAGAGACCTCATGGCATGAGGGAAAATCTGGGCTGGTGTGGAACAAAGAGAAATCCAGAATACACATCACCTTTACAGTAATCCCTTGATACTCTTCAGGGCCACATTCAGCAAGAGGAAAAATGTAGGCTGTCGGTTAGTACAAAGCTGGTGGTATTTCACTCAGTTCTGTCTTTACAATTCTTTATCAGGAGCAATCTGGAATGTGAGTTGATGGAGAACAGACTCGAGCTGGGACCGGCAGAGCTTGGTTAGTTTAAATAATGAAGGAATGTCTTCTTTTTTGTTCCTAAACTAGAGAGAGGCTTTAGAAAAGCCCATGCCGTTTTCTGCCCTATTTTCCATTTTTGTTCAATTCTCCTGGCCCAGGTTCTGTATGAAGATGGAAACAAATCACTTAATGAAAGAAAAGACAGGCTAAAAAAATCTGTAGTCTGGTGTGAAAGATCTGAAAAAGCCAGAGAAGCAAAACAGCTACAGGAAAGTTATATCTGAAGATAACAGAAGTTTTCAGTGTGAAGATAGAGAAGCTGCACTACTGCAGAGGGCACTGTCCCTGCCAGCTCAGTGTCTATTCATACTGTAGGTGCAGTGACTAAATGAAAGATGATACCTGAAGTCAATAACCTGAAACTTTTAAAGAAGCCTGTGCAAATCACCTTCTTCATGCCTCACTTCTTAATCTTTTTCATGGGAGGACAGAAAAAGCCCTTTATCCTAAGGTTGCTGTAATTGTAAGGATATTAAAACTGAGAGACAATTAAACGATGTGCTGATGAAGCAATGAAAACACAGAAGACAGATAAGAGCTTAGCTTTTTTCAACTTACTTAACTCCTCATAAGAGAGATATATATGGGCTTGTTCTAGGGCCTTGGAAGTCACACTGGCACTTGTCTTCACACCCAGAAGAGCTTACACTACTAACAGACCTTATTTCAGGCTTTTTGCTAAAACTGGAAAATCTTTCCTATTTAGCATGACTTCTGAAAAGAAAATAATGTAGTTCACTAGAAAGTGGGAACCCACTCCCCCTGGGTGTTCTTCCTTTCGAGTATTTGCTCATACTTCTGTGGGCGTTTTTGCTAACAGTGTCCTTTTCATCAGTGTTCTTCTCTGAAGAGACTCATTCATAATATTCTCATTTGGGTACACAACACATTTACCCCCTTGACACTTCAGAAATCCGCAGGTCCATTCATACCCCAGCACACACATCAGAAGGCTGTTTAAAAAGCCCCAGGAAGTTTGCTCAGACGTGCTATTTTAGGAGACCTGGACTGGGTCTTGGAATTTTACAATATTTAGAGGATTTGGCACCGTGACTGTTTCCACACGAGGACACGTGTGCCGTCGGAACGCGCACCGTACACCTCGTGAGAGAGGGATAAGCTACCTGCAAGCTAAGCAATAAAGAGGAAGGCCTATAAAATGCTTGAGAGTAGCTGTAGTAAATAATTTGGGGAAGGCTGACCCAGTCAGCCAACAGCCTGATTCTGAAGAGAGAGACAGGTCAGGCTGCAGGGGGCAAACCACAATGCACAGGCTGGGGAACATTTGCTATTCCCTACCAGTGCAGAGGGAGGGACAGTGCATACAGAAAAGGTTAGCCTGTCTGAGCATGGGTTATGACATCATTCGGTGTTAGTTGAAGAGACAGAACTAAACCATCTTGTGTTACAGCACTATAAAGCACACAGTGACAAAGCCTGGCCTTCCTCTGCACAACTCCACTAAGCCAGCATATGTGTTACGGTTCTAAAATGGTCAGAAGATAAAAGGGCTGCCCAGCCTTAGCAAGCCTGTAGAACAAGAATGATGCAGTTTTCTACGGAGCTCCAACATATTTGCTGGCAGCCGCTGAAGGCACCAGCAAGGCCCCTTTTTAGTCCATCCTGCTGCCCCTGTGGTGAGGAGGTGGCAGTGGACACTCTGTGAGCTTTATCCTTCTCATCCAACAGGCAACCTGGGACACCTGCTCAGATACCACTGACTGAATTCAGGGAGCAGCACCAGGGACACTGTTATTAGTAAACAATCAGTCTGCCATTCAAGTTACTCTCCGTGGCTCCTTGCATGGTCCAAGGTTTAGGAAGGATCCGTGACTCATGTCAGGCTTGCATATTCTCAGTATTTTCAAGCCCATAGGAAAGAGGCCTGGTATTATAACTTAGAGACCTATGAGGAATATCTGCAGAAAAATATTATACAAAGTAGGTAGCTGCAGGTAACTATTATGGCTGGGCTTTCATAGTTTTCAGAGAAAGGTGGTATTTCTCACATGTCTGCTCTCCCACGGGAGCAGGCCATTTGTTCAGGAACTGGCTCAGACTTCAAATTCATGAGACACAACAATGGGTGATGAAATCCACTGAACAGACCTACATCTTGCAGAAGCACAACAGCAGCTCTTCTCAGCAAAGCCTCTGTAGATTTTCCACTTCTCAGATGACCTGAAAATCCAGACTTTTTACCTTAATAACTTATTGCTCTCTGACCTCAGTTTTACCCCTTCAAAGGAAAAAGCTTAGCAAGAGACACTCTGGAGGGATACAGCTTGTACTTCACATGTAGAAGAAGTAAGTAGCTTTTCTTTCAGTGACCCTTTGGTAGCCCTTGCACCCAGGTTGGAGATCTCCCCATATCCTGTTGACTGTATTTCAGTGGCGTGACAAAGCAGCGACAAAGCAGCACATCCTGCCCGAACCTATGAACCTTAGGCCAGGCCCCCATCTTTAGTTCCAGGACACATGCATTAACAATGCCTGATAGGCTACCACAATGTGTTGGTGACTTCACCACTGAAATCTGGCATTGCAAAATATCAGTCTGATCTCCTGGGATGTGTATCCAAAGACAGATTCTTCACTAAAAGCTGCTATGCCATCAAAACACCATCCACAGCAAAACCAGCACAGATTTTAAACAGGAGCTGTTGGGTTTATTCTGACTTCCTGCAAAGACTAGAGGTGTATTGAGCCTCGGTTTTCAAAGTGGCGTCTGGGATCAATGCAAACCTTTGTCACAAGTGGCTCAAGGTGCAAGACTCAGCCTTGCCTCCCACCAAGAGCCAGCAGCTGCATACATTTTTGACAGACTGATAGCTGTTTACACAGCAGTAAATATCTTCATACTCCATCTATTTATACTTTCACGTCACTTCAGAGTTTTTTATTTTAAATCTTATTTTAAATCAAAGATACCAAGAAGGCTATATAATTCTGTGTGTTACTTCACAGTTTGATAGAGAAAACATGACCTAGGAGGGTAAGAGTCTGAGAAGTGAGATGTGATTGCTTTAGTGGGAAGGTTAATTAAATAAAATTCCTCAAGATCTAATCCCTCCTGCCTAGCTCCCACTTGGCTTTTGTGACTGCTCTGCATGTTTCAATCTACCCACTGAGAAGTCATTGAAGGGGATAAAGGTTGCAGCCCACCTGCCTGATATCCACTGACTTTGAGGAGGATGGGAAAAACATCTTGGAATTATTTTTTCTGCAGTGCTAATACACTTACTAGAAATAAAACTAGTCAGTAAGTTGGTGAATGATTAATGGGTGTTTTGGCTTTGATGAGCCATCTGAGATGAGAACCAGAACAATATCTGGATGGCTGAAAGCTGGATGAACTTGGGAAGAGAAGTCTTACACAATTATGTTGTGGTAAAAACAGAACAAGTGACCACATGGCAGAAGAAAACAAAAGGGCTTGAAAATCAGAGAAAACTAGAGGAAAATTTAAAAAGTAGAAAAAACCATTTTTACATTTTTACATTTTTAAGCAATCTATGATCTGACCCAGTTTCATCAATGGAAAGATATAGAATTCTGTAGATGTTTTAGGTTGTTTTTTTTAAATTCATTTTTACTACATCTTGAGTAGATAAATCCTGCAGCAAGAAATATAATCTTTGTTTTCCAAAATCTTAGCCCTTACGGAGAAATTTTTCAAAACAGTATTAGATCTTAAAGGGGCGAAGCAGATGATCTCAGAGCTGGACCAACTTTTGACTTACAGCATCCAAAATGATCAAGACTATTCTTCTGCAGATGTAGCCTTAAGCATTTGTAAAATTTACAGCTGTCTATGAATTCCACATCTAAAACCGAAAAATTACAGAAAGGGACCAGCATGGTGAATCATCCCTCTCAAATCTCCCTTGCAAAAGAGGTGTCTCTATCCCTTCCCAAAATATGAGTCACAGTTCCCTGACATGGGCCAGAAATCTGCCCTCTAGTTCTCAGAAAATGGTGTTTATAGCATAGCAGTATCTAATGATTAAGGAATTGCAAGGCCTCTTGAAGAAACAAAAAGGGCTGCTACACCCTGGTTGCAAGCAAATAGCATGACCCCTGGAGAGAAGACATCCTTGTGGTTGAATGTAGGGATGAGTAAACAAAGATGAAAGGACTGCTCTTGATAAGGCACTCTCTCCGTGTTTTCCTTGCGACAACCACACTCCTCCACAGCTGTAAAAGGAATTCATATGGCAACAGAAACGTATCAATATGTACTTTAAGTAATTTCCAGGTTTTGATGTGTCCAGAGACTTCTTCAAAAGGTGTCTCAGCAATCAAGAACTTCTGTTTCACAAATCAGAGTATCAAGCACACAGGAAAATCAGCTACCCAGGAACTGCTCTCAGCAGGAGCCATGAGAAACATCTGCCCTGGTACATTATCTTCTCCATTAGCCTCCCGAAATTTGATTTGACATTGCAAAAAGGAGTGTGCAGGTACCCTTGTCAGCTCCAGAGGCAGAAGACAGGAATGGCACTTTAATGACCCACTTAAAAGTAATGAAACAGCCGTTTATCCTAATTGGAGGAACACTAATTATATCAGAAAGTGGCAGCACTCTTAGATGGCAGAGTGCAAATGCTATCTAATCAAAGTTAATGAATAGGTAAAGTATCCCGACAGAGCATCTGTGCATCACTCACCCATTCCTGCAAACAGCAAGATTAGCCTGTAGGGAGCTGATCTGCAAACAGAGGTTTTAAAATGGAAGGTTAATTATGGTGGTTTATGTTATTATGTTCTTTATCTAAAAACAAGTTCACACCATGAGCCTCAAGGGACGTTTTCCCTTTGAAAGAAATGAAAGTGGCTCGAACATGGGGGAACATCCACTGTGGAAGGCCTGTGGTGATTACTCTGAACATGTGAGGGACCCCCAGTCTTCATTCGTGGGATAGAAAGAGGAGGTTCAAGACAGCCTTTGAGTAAAGACACCACTGCTGCTAAGCCACAGGCGTAAATCTTATGCTGAAATGTCTTTGCTTTCTTTCTAATTGGCTCCCAGCAAGCAGAAGAGAGAGGACTCTGGCACTGCTGCTGGGAGGGAAAGGTCAATTCCAGCATCTTCGCCGCCAGTCTGGAGCACAGCAGAAATAAAGAGTGCCTGGACTGGCACAAAGCACCTCACAAATCCTTCAGCCTCGGTCCTTAAGGACAACAATAGGGGTGCTTAAGCCAGGCTCTGAATGAAACCTCATTTGCTCTGCATTGGCCAGGAGAAGGGTGGTTGGGATGCAAGGGCTGGGAATGTACATGAAACAAGGAACAGTGAAAAGGTCCTGGAGAGTGCATTGGATCTTAGCACTTGTGGAAGAGGAGATTATTATTACAAGGGGAACGTAGGGGTCTTGCCTTCAGCAATCACCTAGATGTACCAAAGCATTTGTAGGAAAGTGAGCTGGGCTTTCTATAAGCTGTTCACTGACAGGATCCCAACAGCTATGAGGCAAAAAAAAAAAAAAGAAAGAAAAAAAGCTTTAACACCTTTCAAAAAAAACCTCTAATGAGGAATAGCAGTGAATTGACAAAGTTGAAACCTCCGCCAATGAAAGAAAAAGTCATCAAAATTTGCTCCTGTGAGCAAGGTACAATGTTAAAGTCAGAAAACATTTACCCTCAAGCCACATTAGTCAGAGCCTTAAAATATTAGCAGAATTGGCTGCATGGAAGCCATGTGAACAGCACGGGTTTTATACACTGAAGATGCCAAGTAAACACACAAGTCTTGACCAAACAAGTACTGCACTGACAGCTCAGATGAAAAAAAAAAAAAAAAAAAAAAGCCACGCGGGATTTAATAAAACTCCAAGGAAAATGTGCTTCCAACCAAAAAAACAAAACAAACCTCAACAACTCAGGATAAAAAGACATTCACAGCCTCTGAATGCTTACTGAGATTAGACATAAAAGCCTCTTGAATTTATCTTGAGTTGTGCTTTCCTCTTAATGTCAAAGGGTACCCTGCTGCATAGGAAGATGTTTATACCCTCTCATGGGAAGCCAGAGGCTTCAGATAAGGGAGTGTCTTTGGAAGAAGAGAGCTTTAAAGGCTTGGGAAGATAGCCTTTATTATCAGCCAACCCTCTATTAGGTTGGTGAGATTCCTGTTTGATTTGGCTGCAGTCTCTAGCCTCAAGTTCCTGCCCAAGCTTTTAAAATAAAACAAGATCTCCCTGCAGCTGAAAAAGGGTGAAGGGTGGAAGATGTAAATAGCAATTAAAGCAAAAATCTTGCTTTTAAAAAACCCTCCCCTAACAGATACTCTTGCTCTTCTCCAGTGGCCAGCATTGGTGGGCTGACAAAGCCAAACAGGCTACACAAACCAGTTCAAGTTAAACGTAACTTGCCCATCTCTTTCAAACTGCAGATGACAACACAACCCTGAAATCACCCTTCTTTGCCCCCATGATTAGAGGCAATTCAACAAAGGACAGATTTCTGGGCTGGGGTTCATGAGTGCTGGGGCTGTCCTGGCTTCCCCACCAGCCTGCTAGGTAATTACCTTGGGACATCTCTGCTGCTTTACCTTTCTGAAGTATTTTTGAGATCTTTTGAGACCTATAGATAAGAAGTTCTGGGTTAAGTATTACTATATATTCTTACTTTTGGTAGTTTGTGTTCCATATAGTTCGGTAAGACTACATAGAAAAATAAAACAGCTAGGCACACCAAACTTGGTTTGGGGAATAAGAACCCCCATATTCCTTCCTTCCCATCACAGAGCAGCCCTGTCAGGCTCATGCTTCTCTGGAACTGAGTGTGCTCAGCTCCCATTTACTGTTCGTGTTTTGTGACCTTGCCTCTCCCGTGTCTCAGTTTTTCACTGTGCTGTTATAAATCATGACTTTCTTGTCTCTCAGCACTTCAATCAATACATAAAATGTCAGATCAGATAACTGGTACTCTCTCAATGCACACTAATGTAATTTCATAATGTGATTTCACTTTTCAGAGAAAGAATCAGAAAAGCTATTATTGGAACAGGAAGAACCAGGTAATCGATCAAGGACAATTTAAAGGCAAAATTCTGTGAGTTTTGAGTACAGTATTTGGCTTTGGATTATACACAGGTGGCTTCTGTGACTTCCACTCCATTTACACATGCTACAAACCAAAACTATTCCAAAACCTAAACACTTATACACCTGACCTTGGACAAAGTATCTACTGTGATACTGAGGTATCACAGGATGCTAAAGTGCCATTACCTGGGGAAATCAGTTTGGTCATGGAAGTTTTTCAGCATCTATGATTTCTTTTTCTATAGCATTAGTATCATGTGGAAGCTGTCATGCTGCAGCCCATTGTTTTCTGTCTCATTTCCAACCAGTATCTGACATATGGGATGAATCTGAGCTGACATCTCCAAACGTGACAACACTATCCAGAGATCTTGAAGAGCTGCAAAGTGAGAGGTGTGAAATGGAATCAGCTACAGATTTTTGGTGAATAATTAAAGAAATCACACAGGAAAAAAGAACCACATCCAAAAGTCATGCTGCTGTTTTGAATCTGTGCTCCAAGGTGCAGATAAGACCCATTCTCAGTCCTTCTAGCTCTGGAACCAGAGCTCTGCAATGACAAGGTGAAGTTCTGCTCATGTCTCTGCACATTTCCTCTCCATTTGTTCATGGCCATATCATGCCATCTGTGTTAGGAGACGATGAGATTTTTCAGTTGGGATTCTAGGGAGGCTGGCTTCAGTAATTACGAAGTCCCTTTCAGGAGCAGATTAGGAACGCCTGGGCAAACCGCTGACAATTTTTACCATATAACAGCAGTTCAGGAGTACTTTGTAAATTTTCCTCAGTTCCCTAAATGATCAGCATTATCCTCCCCCCATTGCTCAGACTTGAGAGCAGAGAGAAACTGAATAGTGCAAGTCATTGGAAAAGTCAGTCTGGCCACAGTCACAATCCTTATATTTATTGCTTTAACTTCTTAGTTTTTGCCCAAGGACTGGGTGGACACACTGAACACCTCAGTGAGGAATACAAGCAACTTTCTGTGATAGCAGTTTCACTCTACTGTCTTGATGACCTGTCTCTTTGCAACTTGTAAAAGCTTTTGCTTCATAAGGAGGGAGGTCTGGTTGAGATTAAAAAAAGGCATTGCATTGCACAGTTATTCTTATAACGCCTCTAATCTCCAAGTGCCTTTGCCAAGGAAAATATCATAAACATATTTTGTGTGAAACACGGAAATAAGCAAAGAAGCAGAACTAAGTATTACTAGGATAGACTAATTTGAGATGAGAAGGAAACTGCAAACAGAAATTAAGGTATGCAGCAAGGGAAATGTGGACATCTTAATGAGAATCAAAAACTGCCCCCCGAAATTCACTGAACCCAGAGTGATTGCAGATATTTTTATGTGCTGATAAGCTGAGTGGATGCCAGCACTTGAAAGAAGTTGTACCTTTTCCTATGGAAAAAAAGGAAAGAAAGTAAAGGATTCTGGAGATTCAGCCATCTCCACATAGAAGGATCAGCAACACGGGAGAAATAACTGCATTTTACTTCAAATTCTCCGGTGATAAAAATAAGAGGAGTCCAGGTTTCACTGGACCCGGATTTCATCTATAGCCTCTGTTTGCAGGGACTCACGTTGCCAAGCATCAGGCACACATGGCAAAGCTGAAAAGTCTGGGTAGATATTGGTTTTAATTGCTACCTGAAAAAGTGTGGAAGGTGACTTCACCTTGAGGTGACAGAGATAAACCAGATACCTTGGACATGGTTACACAGAGACAACTTAATGTCGATGTGTGCCTTAAAGCAGAAAAGGTTATGTCGGCAATTTGACACAGGCATACCTGACATTCTTCTCAAATTGGAGTGAAAAGACCAGCCTGTGATTTATAAAAGGGTAGACAAAGCTGCACAAAGGCCAGGGGCAGGAAGGAGATCAAAGTCTTAAACAGAACAAGCTTTCCTTATCAGGTTGAGGCTCTTTTTTTGTTTGTTTGTTTGTTTCTGAAAAAATTTAAAATACTAAATTCTAGCAAAAATAATATTTTCAGAATCATCTTCTGAAAAAAATTAACCCTGGATTAAAGAAGCCTCAGTTTTCATGTCTTTTTTCTTTGGTTGATTTCCTTTATCACTTTTTCTCTTATTTCACTTCTTCAGTGTCAAAATAGAAAGACTTAAAGAGAGAGAAAGAGAAAATGTCTAGCAGCCACAAAGAAATATGGATATTTTCTGTATAAATACTGCTGAATTAATGAAGTGTTAATACTGTATGTGAAGACCTTCAAAACTAAAACATTTTAAAAATCATTTTTCTATTATCATTACTTCACAGTCCTTGTAATAACACTTTGAGACTTACAAAGCATTTCTGACATTCTGTCCAGACTGCACCTGAATAAAATCACAGTAGTAAGAGTTGAAACAACCAATAATCCTGGAGGTTTGAATCTCCAGGTTCAGGTATCACTCAGCATCAGCTCAAAAACATAGCACAATATGATTGTTTATTTCTTATTGTCTCTCCAGCTTCTCTTTTTAAAGACGACATTTTCAGGAGTAGAGGGCTCACTGTTTCTTATTCCTGCCTAGGGCCCTACACTGAATGGCAAGCAGAACAAAACTAGCACTTGCTACTGCCAATCAATGGCCAGACATGGCTAAAGACTTAAGTAATTTCCAGAGCTGATAAACGAGGTTTATTTTATTAAATGACTAAATTTCTTGTATTTAGAGTTTCCTAGTTCAGCCATGCTCTGAGGTTTTCATTCAAAACTCAGGCCTCCCAAATATTGCAGTTTCTGATGATTCCATGCTCACTCCAGGCCTGGGACTCTGTTAATTCTCTCCAGGCTGCCGGAAAGACAAGGTACAACAGCAGTCAGTCAGAAAGACACTTATTTTCATCTCTCATGCAGCTGATATCTGAGAAGAACATCTCAGTGGGGCCCTAAGGGCAACAATAACTTTGATTTATTCCAGAAACTGCTTTCTCAGACAAGTTGTTCTCTTGGCAAAATTTAGAACAAATTCTTTAACTATAAATGCTTGGGAAGGGTTTTGACTTCCCATCTCACTTGAATAAATATTGTTTGCGCTGTATTTTGTGTGACCCTCTCAGCCCCCCCAGCAACAACACTTCACATTATTTCCTGATGGCATGTCAATCTGTTGCCTTCATTGTTCATAATGTCGATAATTATTATACAAACACAGTATTGAAGAATTATTTCAAATCCTCATTGACTTAAGTACCAACAGGAAGGGGAAACCAGGGCAGGAAAAACCTGCAATTACTGTTGTGCATTCCCAGTAACATCAGTCACACCGCATCAGTACACTGTCTTCCTTGTTCTTCTCTCCTCTCCTCGGACATCCTCTGGCAGAGCCAGCTCAGAGAACAAAAGCTGGATTAGACATTTGTAAGAATAAGAATAGTATCTAATATTACACCAGCTAATGAAAAATGTCCAAAGATATCAACTGTCATGCTTCAAGGAGATAAACTGATTGCCAGCTGTGGTCACGGAAAAACTGCTTCCCCACCCTCACCCATGCAACACTTCAATGTAATTACAGTGGGAACACAGTGGACATTTAAACCTGTCTTGAAACACCCACAATTGGAAGCAGTGGTAAGAAAAAAACTTGACCAGACAACTCATTCACCTCCTTTTTACCCACAGCAGTACAAAAAAACAGACAGCGTAGCCATCCAGACTAAGGTAATAAAGGAATTTTGGCTTTCCACTTGAAGTGCTGGCAGATGACCCACATATGGCTGTTTGCTGAAATTTGTGCCAACACACTGATGAGTGTCTGTGAAGGGACTACAGTGGCTTCCCAGCATATTGTCTGCATATCCACCAAAGGCCCATATTACAGTTCTGCACACACTGCTTAATTCTAATTGCTTTAATCACTGGTCCTGCAAGGTCATGTTGCCTTCCTTAAGTCTGGCAGTTCTTCCTAACTCAACACGTTAAAGTCCCCTACCCAACAGGACAGTAATACACACTCTCAGAGGCACATGTACAACACAACTCCACTACTCTGTCTATACATATGTCCCTTTTATTCCTTCAGTCAACATTAAATACACTTCTGAGTAGCCAATTCTATCCCTCCTCTATTTACCAGGTAGATAAAAGGATTTATCTGGCTGCAAGTGCTATAGATTTAACCCATTATCTGAGAATTAGGCTTGTCTTTTTATTTCATACATCATTTTGAATTAGAATAATCATGCAATCACAGTGGAGATGTAATTTACGAGACGGTGCCTTCTCCTGGAGCTCTGCAGGTTCTGAATCAGGATATGTACATTAATTGTATACTATATATATTATGGCTCTAATTCTTTCATCTATTCCTCTCTGGTAATACCCTTTCCTTCCAGAATTGACCTTATCTTTACCTGTAAATCCTAGAACATCCACAAAAGGCTGCAGAAGCAATACAGAACTAAAAATGCTGGACAATCAAACTATCTGCCTTATTTTGTCACTCTTTTCACTGTTTCCCTATCTGCAATATTGCAGAATTTAAGCAGATACCATGTAGTGCCTGACAGTCTTCCCTCTTGAAGACCAACCTTCATTAGGGTAAATATTTTGGTAGAGAAGGATAGGTGGGAGAAGATTTTGAGGTACAAGAATGAAGTCCTCAGTTCATGGACCCAAGTATAAAAGGCCTTCTAAGGAAGCTCCAAAATGCATCCTCAGGGAGTTCTGATTCTACATTCATCTAATGTGTATTGAGAGGCTTTTCCTTCTCAGCCATCAAAAGAATGGGCATACCTGGGCTGTGTGCCTGGTGTGGTGCTACAAGAGAGAAGGACTGGAGAAGGCAGGCAGGCCATCACATGTTGTCCCAAAATGAAATCTGTGCACCACCTTCAGACCCAGCTTTAGATGGAACAAACCACAGCAGCACAGTCTGGAGGTGACGAATGAATTGGCATAATGTGGCCAGACACCGTGTAAGGGGAGAGAGGCCAGACTTTCTTAGAAAGCTGGAAGTGAAAGATGACATTTTTAGAAACTAATGTAAACCTGAGCTTCCTCAACTAAATCATGCTGATGTGTCTCAAAGCTTCAGCTGGCCTAAACACTGTGAGTAAGCACTGAAAGAACAAGATTTTAAATTTCTTTTTAAAACATTCTCAAGCTTTATGACCAGATCTAACCTTTAAAGAAATCTAGGGTTTTGCCTGCTTATTTATTTTTTATTTTTATACACACACTTAATATGGGTATATGATGATAGAACTTTACCTACAGAAAAACAGAAAAACTGTTTCCTATTTAATTTCTTCTCACAGGAAAGGATGACTCTAAATTCGAGAGTGAGAGAGGTTTTGTTCAAAATCTAAATCAAACGATGGCTCTGATGTGTAAGTACAGAGGTGTGCAAGAAAACTGCTGATCTCTAAGAACAAGAGTAGATCACCTGTATTTCCTAACCTCTGTATTTACATACCGGAAGATTCTGAACTGGATATCCACTATTGTGGTTTACAAAGAGCCCATAAGGTATACAACATTTTTCTTAACATGAATATTGTGCACCAAAGCAGTATCACCAGGTGTCCTGGGTGAGTGCTGCCTGATGCCACACAGACTAAACCCATGCCTTTTCCTGTTGAAAACTACATGCACCAAAAAATGGAAACAATAGATTAGTCAAAGGAATTAAGTTTTCCCAAGCCAGCACACGGGCAAGGGCTGATTGTTAGGAGGAAGATGATTTGGATTTGAAGCATCATCATGGGGAAGACAAGAGACAAGGGCTGGGCTCAGAGCACTGGGCCCAGGGACCATTATAAGCACTGATTTAACCCTGTCATCACACAGGTAACCAGTTATCCAGAAAAGGTGGTGCTCTGTCCCTAAAAGGCAACTACTAAAGTCCATTGTATAGGATGACTTCCAGCAGAAGTCAACACTGGGTTATGGTTTAATTTCCCACTGCAGACCACACCACAGCACAGAGATACTTGTGGGAGCTGAGTACTGAAGGCCAGAGCCTGTGTTGTCCCAACTGGATTCCTTTGATGACTAAGGGGAGCAGAGCACATAATCCAGGTAACCTTTTCCTTTGCTTGGTCAAATATAAAGATTCATGGAAGCAAAGTAGCCCCTTTGCCAAGCTTGCTACCCTAAAGAGGAAAGAAATATTTCACCTGCTCCTGTGCTTTTCCAGCTTTTCCATCTTATTCTAGTTTCAATCCGCTTGTATGTGAGTTAACAAGACAGAAAGAGACTACACTGCCTTGGTAGCCATAAGGACATTGCAACCTTTGAAAACCTTCAGAGCCTGATGTTCCAAGTTAGATATGATTTGATGCTCCTAAATTAGGATCTTGGGCTCTCTGGACATTCACAGGGAAAAGAGCTTCCAGAAGGCTGCACTTGGATTGGATGTCTGCAGACAACAAGGGTACACCTCAGATTACTATTACATAGTAGCTTCCTGTCCCACATTTAATTTGGAGGTTTTCTGCAGTGAGGAGAGAGGGATTTCAGGCAAGACACCACAGTCCAGGATGCATCTGCTTCTTCTTATGTCAGAATTTAGCTCTAGATGCTGCATTCATACCAACAGGCTGGAGCTCCAAGATCTCACTTTACTGAACTAATTCACCATGTGGTAAACCTCGGTAGCTGGGAGTCTAATTTTCAGTTCAGATCATCAGCCACTGTTCTACAGAGAAAAGATGGAAGAGATTGGATCTTTTGGCACAATTCCACCCTGTCTTCCCCATCTCCCCTCCTGCTGTAGGAGGGGTTACAAACAAAAGTTGCATCTAGTTCAATACACTGAAATGTGACTTCAGATCCTCTGAAGTAAAAACAAACCAATCTGAGAGCAGTGATAGCTTTGAGGAAATCTATATCAGGCAGGCACACCTAAATGTAAAAATATGAAGAGGCTGTGGCTTCCTTACTGTCTGGGTTTCCTAAGGAAGGGTGGACCCATTTCCAGATAGCATGGACTTGGGTGGAGGGAAGGGGGAAGACACACTAGCAGCAACAACATCTGGCATGAAACTTTGCTTTCCTGATCCTAAAATACAAAGCAAAACCAGAGCAAGTGTAGAAATTGAAGACACCAGTAGGGTTTCAATCAATCAGGCTTTTCAGGCTAAAATGTATCAAAAAACAGGAGCGAGACAGCAAATGATAGACATCAGGACGATTTCAAAGCTCTTGCATTGTCAGAAGACAGAACACTTTTAAATGCACAGCCCTTACCCTTACATTTACAGTCCACCTCAGGAGCTCACACTGCCCCGGCTCTATTCCCAGACCCCAGGTGGCAGAGGAGGTGATAACACAAACAGTAGCTACCTTCGGGTAATAAATAATACTTAAATAAATCAATCCCACCAGCTCTCCTCCACTTAACATGGGGCTCCAACAAGGTTGTACACAAGCAGCAGGGATTCTTCCTCAGCAGGGCCTCTTTGCAGGCAGCAGCAACTGCGAGGATTTGAGAAACGTGAGCACCGGGAGGGAGCCGCTTTCAGTTGCCCAAAAGAGGGGGAATAAATTGCAGACTAGCACAGTGACAATGGACAAAAGGCAAATTTAGATCTGGCATCAGACAGATAAATTGCTGAGAGTTCTTATGACTGGAGGCTAATCCTCAGGGATTGCACGGGCCAGTGCCCCCCTGCTGCACAGGCCACCACATCTGCTTTGCTGCTTGAGATCAATCCCTCCCTCTGGTCAGAGGACTGGGGGAGATATAATAGTGCTTCTTGTTTAAGCTCTGTGTCTGGAAACACACACTTAAAAACGTGCACACAGTGGCATAACCAGCCCCTCTGAACTGGTTGGCCCCTTGCACTATGATAACCAGCTCTTATCCTTTAGGATCCATGTTCAGACACTGCAAGGAAACTGGAGCTGAGCTGGAAAAGGGAACTTGAAGACACAGCAAGGGTGGAGTTCATCTTGTAAGGTGGATTGTGAAAAGTGCTACAGACTTGCTAGCAATCAAGTGTATTTGGCTTCTGTTTCACTATTATAGATCAAGGGTTTTGTCTTGCTTTGAATCAAGCAGTTTTAAAGCTAGGTGTAGGTACTTTGAATCATCTATGCATTTCAAGTTAATTATTTTAAAGGCATCATGAAATACAATCACAAGGTACTAAAAACGGTAAATTAAATGAGAGCTTATATGTCCCTACTGTGCTTGCCCATTTAGAAAAATACTGAAATAATGATAACATTGATGGTCACTTTAAAATAATTATAAGGAGTTTAAGACTGGACCATATTACCCTCCAAGGGTACTGAAGGAGCTGGTGCAAGTCCTCACTGAGACACCTTCCACCATTTACCAGCAATCCTGGCTAACTGGGAAGGTCCCAGTTGTCTGGAAGTTGGCAAATGTGACTAAGCCCATCCACAAAAAGGGCTGAAGGAGTCTCTGGGGAAGTACAGGCCTGTCAGTCTGACCTCATTGCCAGGGAAGATCTTGAGGCAGATCAGCTTGGTTGCCATCATACAGCGCAACCAGGGGATCAAGCCCAGACAGCACAGGTTGATGAACGGCAGGTCCTGCTTGACCAACCTGACCTCCTTCTACAATGAGGTGACCCACTCAGTGGACGAGGGAAAAGCTGTGGGTGTATCTACCAGGACTTATGTAAACCCTTTGACGTCATTTCCCGCAGCATTCCCCTGGAGAAACCAGCTTGAATGCATGTACTCAGCAGGTAAAAACTGGCTGGATGGTGGGGCCCAGGGAGTGGTGGTGAGTGGAGTTAAATCCAGCTGGTAATCAGTCACCAGTGGGGTTTCTGTAGTGGGGGCCAAGTCCTGTTTAATGTCTTTATTGGCGATCTGGATGAGGGGAGTGAGTGCACGCTCCATCAGTTTGCAGATGACACCAAGTTGGGTGGGAGTGTCAATCTGCTGGAGGGCAGGAAGGCTCTACAAAGGGATCTGGACCGGGTGCATCAATGGGCCAAGGCTGACTGGATGAGGTTCAACAAGGCTATGTGCTGGGTTCTGCACTTGGGTCGAAAAAACCCAAGCAGCACTATAGCCTCAAGGCAGAGTGGCTGGAAGGCAATCCAGAGGAAAAGGACCTGGGGGTGCTGGTCAGCACTTGCTGAACACGAGCCAGCAGTGTGCCCAGGTGGCAAAGAAGGCCAGCAACCTGGCCTGTATCAGCAATAATGTGGCCAGCAGGACCAGGGCAGTGATAATCCCCCTGTACTCAGCACTGGTGAGGTCACACCTTGAGTGCTGAATGCAGTTCTCTGGGGGCCTCACTACAGGAAGGATATTGAGGTGCTGGAGCGAGTCCAGAAAAGGACAGCAGAGCTGGTGAAGAGTCTGGAGCACAAGTCCTGTGAAGAGAGGCTGAAGGAGCTGTGGGTGTTTAGCCTGGAGAAAAGGAGGCTCGGGGGACCTCATCACTCTACAACTCCGTGAAATGAGGTTGTAGCCAGCTGGGAGTCAGTCTCTTCTCCCAGGTAACAAGGGACAGGACAAGAGGAAATGGCCTCAAGTTGCACCGGGGGGAAGTTATATCAGCTCCAGGGGGGAAGTTAGATCAGCTATTAGGACTTTTTTTTTCACAGAAAAGGTTGTCAAGCACTGGAACAGGCTGCCCAGGGAAGTGGTCAGTCACCATCCCTGGGGGTATTTTAAAGATATGTAGGAGTGGCACTTTAAGAACATGGTTTAGTGGTGGGTTTGGCAGTGCTGGGTTAATGGTTGGACTCAATCATTTTAAATGTCTTTTCCAACCAAAATGAGTCTATGATTTATTGCAGGTTCCTGGATAACAGCCTTTTCAAATACTAGTATTTTCAAGTGCACAGAAGTTTACAATTCCCTAATTAAACGTCAATCACCTTACATGTGCTATTGTTTGCAACTTTGTTTCATGCTTATTACTTCGAGATTGTAAAAGTTATTGTATTCTCAAATATTGTGGTTTACACACATTTTCAAGACATTTACTCCCTCTGTGTAGTGCACAAGGCAAATAAGGATGTGGGATTATCTCTCTCTCTCTCACTCCCGCTATCTTAACTAAGCTAATTGAAGGTTATATATCTAAGTTATCCAGTGCTCCTACTGAGCCTGTCTCCCATTCCTGCATACAGGCTTGAGTGTCTTGCGGTTAAAATGTATTAGTTCAAGTCCCATAATGCTTCTCAGCTGCAAATGATGAGAGAGCCAGATTAACACTTCAACAACAGTTTCATTACGACACCTTATTTTGGTAAGCCATTTGGTAAGCCTTTCCCCAGTCTTGTTATTTCACATATTCAAAATGCTTTGGAAAGTGATACCATCTAGAGATATTGGAGGACGGTTTGTTGAATTCTTGTTCAACACCAGCATGAGACACATTAAGCAAGATGGTGTAAAAGTCCTTATAGAACTGAGAAAGCAGCACACCTTACCTCCTGGCAAGCCACTGGAATCTAAGCACTTGTCAATTTTATGTTGTTTTGCTTAACACTTCCTGAATTACTTTTTTTTAAGTTACTTTGTGTGAAGGTAATGCTACACAAAAGAAGGTGAGAGCAAGTTATTATTTGTCATTTATGTTACAAAATTCATAATGCTGAAAATCATATCCTTTCAGTGCTATGCCAAATAAAACACCCCCATATTATGTAACTACCTACTCCTAGAAGTATTGAAACTTCAGTTTGTGTCAGTTTAACACAGTTCTCCCTATTTCTGCCCTATTTTGTAGTGTAACACTGCTGTGAAATCTTAAAAAGCTGACATATTATACTCCCCAAATGTAAACAAAGCTTCTCTAATAAGAAACAATCAAAGAGATTATGCTGCATAACAACAGAAGCTGCATTTCAAGAATTCAAGACAAATGGAAATGAACAAAAGGAGAGGAAGGGCTGCTACGTGCAGTTTTATGACAGAGTGAGCTACATTTGGCACTTAACAGATTCAGTACCATGTCAGGAAAGAAATCGAGCTGCTGGGACATCTAAAAACAGCCCAGAAATGTAGGCTCATATGAGAGAGAACCCTAACTAGGAACACAGAATCAAAGAAAAGGTGAGTAATGGACTTGGACAGCTTTGCTGCTGTGACAGCCACGAATTCAAATTCCGTTAGATTGAAAAGAGCATTTATTAGGGAAAAGGTTTGATGTTCAGGCCACTTGGAAAATATCTGGGACAGTACTATCATATATTATAAAACAGATAGTTAATACATAAATTTTAAAAACATAGATTTAAAAATATATATTGAATCAGACTATTTTTGTAACAAAAAGTGAAGAAGAGTATCTGGCCTTGTACTGCAGGACAGCTTCAGCAGAACTCTCCACTCAAAGCAGTGCTAAACCTGCTTTCTGCGCTGCCAATCTTTTTAGGACTGAGTTCACATGCCTTCAGTGGCCTATTTCTGTTCATTTTTACCTGGACTGTAAGAACATCCATGGGTTCTGCTTTTGCACATAAACATCTCTCCTCAAAAGCAGATTTTGGGCCAAACGCTAAGGAATTTTTACGAGAGCCAATAACTCAGCAGTAGTGATACCTCTCTTTCTTATACTAACACAGCTCAAATAACTCCAATTAACTTACTTGTGATCTACACCACTAAAGTGAGAGACAAATTATTGCCCCAGCATGCAACACACTGAAGGGTTTTTTTATTTCCAAAGGGAAAGGGAGGAGAGGTGGCTGATGCAGTTGCTGCCCCTCTGCTCCCCCCACACTGCAGGTGCCCGATGGCTCCTCTGACAGCTCCTGAACGCTGCTGTTACAGCAAGGTGATTTCAGGTGACCTGCTCCTAGCACTGGGCAAGGGCAGACAACCAGAGGTGCCACCTTTTACGTCATACCCAGCCAAGCTGTCCTTCATTTGTCCTGAAAATGACTTCAAATACATGTAAACTCAGTAATAGTTTCAGTACATCACCCATCTTAAAATTTAAACCACGACATTTCCTATTATTGAATAATATTTTAAAAACGCTATTGTATGCAGAAGACATGGCTTAGGTGAAATTTTTAAGAGCCTGCCATTACTCAGGGTGTGTTTTAGTCACACTGTTTTCCAAGGATCGGGGCACTGTAGTATAGCCAGCGTTACTAACGAGTCAGTTACGAATAATCTGCCACTTTCCTAAACCACAGAGGAACGTGCTAGAACTGCTATCACGATAAATCTACAGACAATTTTGGTTAAGGCTTTACAAGGGTTTAAGAAAGTTTGTTTAGGCCTCAAAGCAAAGCCATCCATCTGCCCTAAAGACTCACTGCTGGAAGAGCTCAACTTCTAACACTGCCACCATTGTGGCCAGGCCACAGCAGGAGAGCAAGTGTTAGCCCTGCTGCTTTTAAGAAGACAGATCAGCATCAGGTTTAAATTAATGGGTTGGGAACTAGACTCAACATACATTTTTAACTAACAGAATTTAAATAAAAACAACAACCAGCAGCTGCTCACTTGGAATATGTCTATCCATTTGCAGGGAAAGTCATTGGTCAAAACCTAAAATAATGGAATCCAAAGCCAAGCTGGACATATTACCTTTAATACATTTCAGGTACATCAAAATATCCAAAATTATGTGTCTCCAGGAAACACCTGACTCTGTGGACTCCACTTTCTTAAGTGGAGACTTTAGGAAAAACACTTGGAATACAGGCTGCCAAGCAAAAGCAAACAGTAAAGTCAAGAGTCCTTGGTGTGTGAAACTACTTAGTATTCATGTTATAGCACAGTAGTACCTAAAAACTGCAGCCTCCCTAAGCTCTGCATGATCTATGTTATGGGCTCTCCAGACCTCAGAGGCCTTTTTCTGATAAAGTGAGTGAATAAATAGTCAAAGGATAACACCATTAAAGTGAGGGCAGTTCTGCCATAGTGACACTGGATCCAAATTCATGAGTCTGCTGAGATCTGTTACGAGGAAAAGATATTGCCTTTCTTCCAGACTGTAACTCCTACAGACTGAGCTTTTTATTGCTAAGGCAGGACTTGTTACATGTTGTGGGAATATGCAACACTTAGCAGGATGGTGTCCCAGCTCACTATCATAAATCAAATGCTAGATGTACAGGCACTTCAGATGTTATTGGCAGAAATAAAATTTAATAGAGCTTGCCAGCATGTGGAAAAAATTTAAGGTCCAATTCAATGAAGTCAGTGTGATTTTGGCCTGAATCACCCATCTGCTACCTATATTAAGTAGTATAACATTCTTTATATAAATAAAATATATTCAATTTTTATCACGTTTGACATTTCTTACAGTGCTAAAATTTTTGTCATTTGTCAACCTGTATTTTTAGAGCTCTCTTGGACTGACTGCCAGGACTCCATCTGGAAAAATGAGAGGTGTTCCTGATTCAAAGCACTTCAAAGGAATTCTCCCACATCAGTTAAAAAAGATCAAATTAAAGTGATTATGGGTGATCGCAGAAAGATGGATTTTAATTTTCTTTAAAAACATTAACAGTGGAACAGTAACTTAAAACTCCCTTACATTATTCTATCAGTTACCTACCCATCTACCAACATTTTGTACGAGGTAACTGCATTCCAAGTGATTATTGAGCCTGGTGTAATATTTTAGAGGACTTCATGTAAATTCTTGTACCATTTTTTTAAACTAATTGATGTATTACCTACAATCTAAATGTGATTATGACCTGAAAAACATAGACCCTAAGGAAAATATAGATAACTAAGGTATCTAATACATTAAATATTTTATTTTCCCTTGGGTGAAGTGAATTTGAAAGAATTGGTCTCGGGTATAAGCCCCGCTTCCAGAAGGATTCTGGCTTGTATATTTTATCCCTTAAGAAAGCATACTAGCAACTTAAGACCCACAAACAGGCAACTGTCTTCCCACATGAAGTGTCTTTCCTTCCTTGAATAATCAAAGAGATGCCCCTTTAAAGACACTTTACATGTGCAAGTTACTGTAAAGTCTTTCCTAGAAAACTCGCCTGTCATGTCTCAAGCTACATGTCATCACTGACAGAACAATTCTCAAACACCCCAGCGTGGATCATCCATAGAAATAAAGCTCTGCATCTTCTAAAGCCAGGACCATGTTACTTCGTGGAGGAAGCACCAGCCAGTGCCAGTGGTAGGGCCCTTAAGCCCACCTGGGGCAGCCTCCAAGAGAAGCACCACACTGAGCCACACTCTGGGGTGTGCACACACCCACATTCCCTGTGCTATCCCAATGCATGGGAGGGCTTCAGTGACAGCAAATTAATTAATGGAAATTGGAGTATTTTAGGCTCATCAGCTACCCTTGGGACTTGGCTATCACTGGCAAGTCTTCGAGAGATGTCTCAGTAGGACATAATGGTTCTTGTTAAGATTTCATGGAGTGGAAAAGAATCCCACCTTTCCTTGCTTGCTCTTAGTAGCTGGTAAAAACTTAATTATTAGTATTTACTTATTTCTCTCCTGAATATTCTGGGGATAGAGTAATGCATAGCTTCATCAGCCCTCACCTCTCACTGGAACCAACTCCTGTTCTCTTCCACTCTCCATGGCTTGGATTTTAGGGGCCACACATGAACTGACACAGATGCAGTGCACACACACACACACACGTTGCCATGTCCCTAAGTATTAAACTTAATTTAAGTCCATGATTAAGTCCATGAGTCCAAGCTCCTTGTCCAGCTACCGATTTGGAAAGGATAAAGCAGTTAGCAGGGGGGCAATGGCAAAGTCACAAAAGGCAAATACAGCAGTGATCGAGTTCACTAGCCAAGTATGTGAGTTTCTAAGAGCACATTACATCACAACTCCTTATCTGCCCCATTTTTTAGCCTTTAAGAACATATAAATAATAACAGAAATATAACATTAATCCCTGTCGCTTACCTCACCATTATAAAACCAGTTATTAATATAAGCAGTCCTTACCCAAAACACAGGATGAAAACTGGCTTAGGAAAAAAATTTCACTTCTGAGCTCATCAGCTCAAAAAGTCCTCTGTTCTGTAGATGCATTAGCTGGGGACCTCCCCTAAGGCCCCTAAGGTCTCAAAGGCACTGCTGTGAATGACAGCTGAGGTGACAGGCACTACTCAAGCATTACACACTGCTTTGGCAAGGTCGGACTCACACTGCACTCAAGCAGGTGCAGTGTGTAGGAAAAAGGTTGGAAAACAGCAACAGCCCAGTTTATTTCTTATCCCTTTTAATTTCTTCAGATTGCTAGCACTGCAAGTCTTAGCTCTTTATAATTAATGGCCTCTGAGGTGCACAGAAAAGCCTTGGATTCCTCTCCTTAAAAATGTTTAGAAAGAATCAGGCTTTAAATTGAGAGATGAGCTTCAAGGCAGCTAAAACTGAGTTTTCTAACTAAGGAAGAATTATACGCTTCTTAAACCATGCAAAATTATTTTAGCCTTTGCTGAAGATTTCAACCTCTTATTCTGTTGCAGTCACTGGGATATGTAAGCATCAACATCACTACTCTCAGGAAGACCAAAGTGGTTTGTTGTAAGATACGAATCTTTTGTATCCCTTCAACATGAACACCAGGACAGAAAAGGCCAGGCTTTTCCCCCAGGTATTCATTACACGCCAAGTACATGATAGCACACCAGCCTATGAAATCTATCTTCTGTGTCTAATAAATCAACACACCAGCATAACCAAATGATTACAGGAAGAGAGACTTGTCATTAAGGTACATAGCAATTATGACATGCTACACATTTCCAGCTTTTCTGAATTTTCACATTCTCCCTGAACGATGAGACCAGCAAGTATTCCCACGACTATTCACAGCTATCACTTGACTAAACCCTTACACAGATACAACATCTGAAATCCAACATCTTGGTTACATCGTTTACTTCAGTATTTGTAACTTCATCTTGGAACTTCTCAGGGTAAGAACAATCAGAACACAGTTATTTTAATTTATGCATTTAAGCCTTTCGATTGACTTAATCGGATACTGTTGACAGTAAGTCCAGAAGATGTGCATTGACTATGCCTTTCTCCATAGCAGATTAACTTTGTGGGAAAAAGTTCGGCATTGCAAGGCACTTCATACCCAATTTTATAGGCCCTGATTTTATATACATACATCTGTCACCCACATAAACTGTGTTTTTCTTGTAATTACTGAGAAGTAAATAATGTTCACTTACTCTTGTTTTCACCTGTATTCTCTGGTATTTAATGGTAAAGTCTTTACAGTAACTGCCAGAAAGGGTAGTTTAAAATGTTTTACTGCACTGTATACACAGAAATGCAACAAGGGCAGTGCATAAGCTGTTGGCCTCCAAGAGCTTTTCTTCAGATTTTGTTAGGATGAATAGATAAAAAATATTCCAGAATAGCCTGCCCTGCAGAGCTGGTCTTTCAGACAAACCTAAATGAAAACGATTATAGTCCTGCCCTGGTTCAAGGTGTGCATAAGCGTGCCAAGGCAGCAGTAGAATAAAGGTAAGTAATGTACTCAGGAAATGTGGCCATCTCAGTCTGACCCAAATCTTACCAATCTCGCAAGCCCTGGCTTCAGAAAAAAGGAGTTTCTTTGTAATGCTTTATTTCTTAAGACGGTTTATAAGGAGAAATCAAACCCTAATCCCTCGGACAAAAACTAAATGAAACATAATCCATTTTATGAGTTACAGCAAAAAAACATTCTGGACAACATCAGGTTTTACTACATGTAATGGCTTTATGAAATGTATAAATGTTACTGTTCTATAAAATACATTTTTCATTCCAAAAGGCAAATTATAATTCATATTTATTCAGGACTTTCCTTTTTAGCGTTTTAAACTTACTTTTAAAAGAAAGACACAGGATTGCCAAATTAAAGGTTTATTATAGTGTTTTTATTAACAAACTTTCATTGGAAAGTTCTGGGCGCATTAACATAGGAGGCACATTGGCTTCGATGTTTGGCATTTGACAATCAACAGAATTGCACTTCACTGCGATAGCCTTGCTACAACAGTGTGAACTTTCACGGCAACCCTCGTGGCGAGCCTCTCTCACTGACCTACTCAGCAGGTGCTTTTTATCATTTTGGTCAGCCTTCAAAACCTGCTCATTCTGCAAAGAATGCTGATCTATCTTGCTCTCAGCTTTCTTTTTCTGCTTGGACAGAGAGGCTTTCTTGCTTTCAACCCCATTCGCTTCTGTACCACCCTTTTCATCACACTTGTCTGTCTGCTGACAGAATCCCTTTTGGTTATTCGAGATGCTGTTCTCACATTCAGAGCAACGCACTATTAGAGGTCCTGCGTTTCGGCAGAGAAACTGTGAGGAGCTCATCACCTTCGGAACAGTTCTTATGTTCTCCTCTGGCTTTTGATGAGCGTGTGTATCTGTCCTGTTTATTCTTTGATGTGCCTGAAACTGTTGCATGGACTGGAGGAAAAAATTTTTAGGCAGAGAGTTCTGCGTCATCGTTCTTTTGAGCCTTCCTTGAAGGCAACTGCAGTGGAGGACATGCTGGACTGGATGTACATAACCTTCGGCAGCTTGCTGTAAAGCATTTATAGGAGCCACAGAACTCTGGATCTGTACAGTTCCCGGAGAAGGAGAACACTGGTAACAGAAGGTGTCACTTAACTGTTGACATGAGTGTGGGCTCCACTGCACTGCCACTTGCTTATATGCATCAGGGCAGCTGCACTGCCTGTTTTGAGAGAAAACTGGGCATATGGTGTGTTGGTCAATAGAAGTCTGCAGCACAGCTGAACCAGCAACATTTTTTATGCTTTTACTCACTTCACTATTATAGGCTGGATGCACTGGCACACATATGTTTTGGGGCCTGCTGCTGAAGAGCTCTGAGCAGATATGAGTTTCTTCGTACGTCACCTTCTCTGCAGGGTTGCAGATACCGGTTTGTGACGCCAGGGGCTCAAGCTCATAGTGCTCATGCTCCATTTCTGGTTTTTGACTTCTGGAGTCCAGCTGATACTTGCTAACAGGATGTGATTTATTTTGACCTCTGCCTCCTTGGCCTCCTGAAAAGGTCTGAGAGAAGGCATTACACCGCAATTTTTTTGGTAGTGGGATCTGGCCACAAGTACCCTGGGGTCCAAGGCATCGGCACATGCACTGGAAGAAGAATGTTGCAAAAGCCCAGCTAATGCACATTATAAGCATCATAAAAGTGCCAAGCTGCGTGTACGCCAGCACTGTCGAGGGCATCATCATTGCTCCAGCTACAAATGTGGTCAAGGCAGCCATTGCAATAGCAGAGCCCATACGGCTCAGAGAAAAAATGACTTTTCCCTCTCGGTCAGCGTCAGGCGCTAAGCGATAAGCCACTCCATAATGAACAGCAAAGTCTACTGATAAGCCAACAGCCACCGAAATGGTGACAGATTCTAACACATTTAGCTCCCATCCCAGAAGAACCAGAGAACCTACAGTGACAAAAATAGTTCCGGCTATTGAAACTATTGCATAGAGGCTTATGATTATATTCCAAGTGGTAAGAAGCATTACACTAAATGCAACAGCAACTGAAAGACCCATGGCAATCAGAGTACCGTCAGAAAGACTGTCCTGAAGATCATAAAATTCGAGGTTACTCACAAACCAACCATTGCTAAGACCTTCAGGAGCAGAACTAAGCTCATTTGAAATCCATGAGTCCACCTCTTTGTAGAACTGATGCATTTTCTCATAAGCCAGGGTAAAGAGGTAGGTGCTTTGGAACTCCAACACCACAGCCCTGATGGTGTCATTGAGGTCAAAACGAGGCCCTGGGGTTTTGCTGTCTAAATGGTACCCTGTGCTTCTTTCTAGCTCCATTATAGCTCTCTTGATACATAATTCAAAAACTTCTTGTTTGTACGGAAAGCTCCAGTGGCTGCAGCAGGGGTAAAGAGATGGCTCATCACAGTCTTGATTTTCCATCCACTGCTTAAATGTTTCAATAAAGCAGCTTGTGAAGTCTTGTTCTTCGGTCTGATAAAAAAAGGTTTGGTTTCTTAACTTCTGACAGAAACGTAAAATCCAAACCTGTGAGGCTGGGCTAGCGATATTAAAACTGGTATCTAGCTGCAGCTTTCCTTTGCTTTTAGGGTTTAAAGGGTCACCATTATCCTCAGGTGTCACACCCCAGATTACTGTAATGGGCATGTGGAGCTCCTCTCCATGGTGGACACGTTCAAACATAAAAAGCTTTTTGTATTCTGCATCATATCGCTCAAATGGGTGGGAAGACCTAAATACCTGAAACTCAGAGAGCTCCAGCGACGGCAGTTTCATCTTTGGATTCACACACACGATATATGCTCCACCAATTGTTAAGGCAAGGAACCAGAAAAGCCAAATATATCGAAATTTGATTACAATGCATGGCAAAACTTTTTCAAAAAATATCCTGGATGCTTCTGAAACCGCAAAAATAATCTTGTGGAACATTTGGCACAACACTGTCCAGCAGTTTTTGTTGTTGTATACCCTCTGCTGAGGTTTCTTAAAGCAACTGAAAATATTGAGAAGGTATCGTTCATGTAACACAACTACAGCGGGCAGCCATGTAACCATCAAAACATAATTCACCAAAATGGCAGTGCCAGCATAAACACCAAAACACCTGATTGCTGTGATATTGCTGACGTAATTAGCATAGAAGGCAGCAGCGGTTGTAAAACTCGTGACAAACATGGAAAGAGCAGCGTGCTGCAGCGTGATGCTCACTGTCTCAGAGGTTCCAGCATGAGGTTTATCGAACTTTGTGTAGTTCCAAACGTCACATAAGACAAAAGCATCATCTGCTCCAATCCCAACAAGGATAATTAATGCCGTGAGATTCATGAATGGAAAGAACTCGAAATGAAATACTACCCGATAGAGAAAATAAGAAATAATCAAGGAACTAATTATTGCAAACATGGTCATCAGCGTGATAAACATGGACTTCGTGTACACACACATAACTAACAGAACAATTACAATGGCTATGGCAGGATACACAGTATCCATCAACAGGTAATCTTGAAACAACCTATGTTTTATTCCAAACTCAATCCCTGTGACGGTTGTTACACCATCAGAAGCGTTCCAGTTCTCAAAGTTATCTAGGTAAATACTCATCATGCTTTCCCCTTTCTCAGTAGGGGAGAAGAGCATGCTGTATTTTAAAGCTGGTAAGACATAGTCAGCTGTCTTTGGGCTTAGAAAATCCTTGTCCACTAGGTAGTGAAGGATCTGGTAAACAGCATTGTACTTGGTACATTTGCGAGGCACGTTTGTACACTTGAGTTGGTCCTTCCTTTTGGCATTCATATCCCAGCAGTCCGGCCCCAGGGTTCCATTGTAGTAGTATTTGGCACATGTGCGAAGCAGCTTTAGGGTGTGAGAGACGTCCCGTTCTACGATTTTTTGACACGATGACCTGTTGTTCAGAATAGCAATATAGTTGCCCAGTGTCCAGCTGGGACAGCACGAAGCAGCAGTGGCTCTCTGGCAAAGGTCACCAAACTGGGAATGGGATCTGATCTGTATAAAGACAGGCAGGGCAAACAGTCCAGTTTAAAGTAACAGTCCAAATTACTAGAAATGTTCACCCACAAAAAACCTCCAAACAAGCAAAAAACCCCAATCCAATCCAACCCCTACTTCCCCCAAAAAAACCCAACAAAACCAACCAAAAATGATGAAAATTCAGTTTATGGTTCTTCTGTGTTAACATTTTAAATTCTTATTTCCACACACATTGTTTTTGATTCATATCCTCTTACATGCAGCAGACTAAAACAGCAGTAACTTGTCACAGTGGCATAGAATTAGCAGAAGCATTAAGAGTGTTGTAATTCTATTGTCTGAAGATGCACTGAGGTATTTTGTTTCTTTCCAGACTGAGGACAGTTAATTCTCTTCTGTTATCTCCTGCTATATTCCTGAAAATAACCAATCAGCCATAAATCAATGAAGTTTCATTCTGCTTGGAATCATATTCTGAAGTTCCTAGGAGGCTTACCATCCAGAAAGAAAGGATGTGACAGATGACTTCCATCACCTGACCCCTCTTCTACAACCCTGATTTTATGACTTCTTTTAGCTCTTGTGCAGCTGACAGACTGCTCCCGACCTGCTCAGCCTGCCACCCAGGCACTGAATGTCCCTAAGTCATCCAGGATTTCCAAAGCACAAGCACAAAATAATTCCACTGTCACGAAGCACCCCAATGTAAGCCCTGATGCACAGAGACAACAGTCTGAAGCCTCTGAATGCTGCACCCATGATGGGACAAAGTCACAAGAGTTGACTCAGGAGCGGAGTGGAGGAAGCTGCAGCAGCAGCAAGGCCAGAGAAGTCATGGGGACAAGCAGACACCAGTGGCAAGTGCAGAGAGGGAGAGTTGGGACATGGGGGAGGACTGCTGGTGTAAACTCAAGTGACTGCTCAAAGGTCAGGAACTCCTACCAGAGCTTTACAGAGATGATTGCATTTTAACATCTGGGTTAAAGACTCTCCTGAACTGAACGAGTGTTAATCCCTTATGGGGATATTCTTCTTCCGCTTCAAGAATATTCCAGACATAGTTGAAGTCAGTAAAAGCATGACTTAGCTAAATCACCATAAGCCACTTCTATGAAAAACTGAATCAATAAAACAGAAGTGAAACTCTTAAGTAGCAAGGTTAGATAAAGGAAATTTTCTCAAGCTGAAAAAACTCTTGGTAGGGCAAAAGGAACATTAAGTCTTAAAAAACAGAACTTGCAGCCTGTTATATGTGACGAAGTAGAATTAGTCCTCAGGTAGACTAATATGTATACAGACATATGTAAAAGTTCAGCCTGCATCAAGTTACACAGAATGAACACCTATTAATACAATCACGTTAATACAGCCATGTGCTTCAGTTTACAGGATTGGGCCCTGAAACCATTATCTATGTATGCTTTAAGTTTAGGTGAACTGAAGTAAACCACATAGTCTCTTTTTTACTTCTTCTTCTTTTTTTCTTTTGCAAAATCGCACAGGTTCATTATTAGTAATCTTTTATAATGCAGACCAAAAAAATGCACTTGGGGATTCTCACAGCAGTTATAAAAGCTTTAATATGGACTAAATTTTGTCAACCAGTTTCTGAACAATAACAAACTGGCATTCCCAAAAAACAGGATAATTCACATTTGATTGTTTCCAGATAAAAACACTCACACATGCAAACTCAGGAAAAACCGAACAACCTACTAAATAAAAGGAAGCACTGGAATAGCCTATCTGTGTTTTTCATGGCACATCTCCCGGTTAGTCCTATGAGGATATAATAGGCAAATTGGGAGGAAAGGATTGTATTGTCTTCTCTACGTATTCAAGTTCAAGATGGGACAATGAGGTTTATATACTGTTTTTCAACACTCGCTGCAGGTCATAAACATTCACTGCTAAAGTAACTGCTGCCAAAGATAAAGAAACATGAGCTGGCAGCTGGAAATTAGAAATTAAAATACAAAATTTAGCTCCTGGTGGCTCATTAAAATACTACGTAAAATGTTAATAGATTGTAGCACTGAGCTTTGTTGGTGATCCAAAAGAACTGAAAAGGCCATTTTGCTGTTGCCAGACCTGGTCTGCCACTGGCAACATCATAATTTATCTTGGAACAAGTAAGGAAGCTAAGCAGTGCAACCTGCACACGTGCTGCATCTGTGGGCAGATCTGCCCAAATGGATCTCCGCAGTAACAGACATCCACAAATACACACTTTTGGGGAAGCAGTCTGAAGAGATAACACACAGTCTTTGAAGCTTATAAAATAACAGTTCATGGGTTAATGGGAAAACATTCTGCAATTAACAGGTGAAAAAAAAAAAAAGCTCTTCTTATCCAACTAGTAAAAAGTTAGAGCACCTCCTGTAACTATTCTGTATATAGGGTTTCCGTGAATATTATAGGAACTACCATATGCTGAGCAGCTGCAGGATGGAGCACCTAAGTGTCAGTAAAACATATAGTCAAAATAGTTACAAGCAGATGGGAATACAATTAACACATAAGGATATACTGTTGGTTCCATGCTAAAGCAAATACTTGGTGCTGAAATCCTACTTATAATCAGAAAAACATACAAATTCTGAGGTTTGGATTTGCAGAAAATAGTGTCTCATTTCCCCATCTTTGGGTACAGAAAGCTTTGCCACTCAGTTCAACAGAATTGTGGCTCTAAACAAGCTTGAATTCAACAGCAAAAATAACGACAGGAAAGAGTTTGTAAGACCAGAAGGTCACCGGAGTCATAGATTTCTTCCGATCACTGCAGTGCAGATCAGCATCCTCCCTAGGGACTGGCTGCTACCAGAACTCAGCATTCACAAGTGGGGCATAGCACAGCACTTTGTGAGTTCTAAGAAGTGTTAAAAGTCCTTGAAAACTTTAGAAAGTGTTAAAATAATTTTAAAATGTTATTTATAAGTAACAAGCATTTAAAAAAGAAATTATGAAAAAAGCCTCAGCCCTTTCTGAGCCCTGAATATCTAATTTTTATTACAAATTTGCATACACAGACCAATAATAATTGCAAAACCTAACCATATCACTCTGTTTTGTATACTAACTAGATAAAAATCAATGCTGCTATCATGATACACTATTATTCTGCTCAGCTGCAGTATTCAATTACTATATTCTGAAGTAAATTACAAGTAAATTACAAATAAAGATCCACAGAAACATTAATTGCCACAATTTCCTCTATAAATATCTACACAACTGTGGGTGTAGCTGAAATTGCCAACATTTAATTTTCTGAAGTGTTCTTATTTCAAAGGAAGAGCTGGTTTTATGGATATAAGATGTGCAGTGCTTTCTTTTGAAGTAAAGTAGTTTCATCCTTCCCTCAGAAAGCAAAGCAGTGTTTGAAATAATACATTATTATCAAAGTGTGCACATAGGGAGGAACCAAAGAAAAATTCCTCAAGAGTAACACAATCATGACAGAGATTATTCTTCAGATGTAATTAACTATCTTCTGTTAAATAGAATTATTATGTTTTTTTAATTCAGACTGCATTGCTTTGCAATGACCTATACTACCTGGGATTTACCTGCATCAGCTGCCTGTGTTACTGAACTTCAACAGTTAAACACACAGATTAGAATTTCCTCCTTAACTGTCAATTTTTACCCTTGTAAATTACTCCACTGAATCTCCTGATTGAACTGGCAGTATGATTACTCTCCCGTTCAGTTCATGCAAAATTGAGCTGGGTTAGTTTAAATACTGTACTTTGCTCTCACCTGGCTCATTCTGATCAAAAGAGATAAAGGACAACCACATGAGCCATCCTGTCAGTGCAGTAATCTTTCATGGGGAAATAAGGAACACTTTACAAGCACATGAGGACAAAACTCACTGCCACCAAGGGAGGCCAACCAGGACAAAATGCCTGTCAGCAGAGTGCAAGGGAGATTCATTATACAATGTTTTGCTACAGCTCAACATTTTAACAAAGTAAACGACAGCTGTTGTGGGAAAAAACATTTGGAAATTCGATGAATTAACAGAGCTGTCTAAAAGGCAACATCCTCATTAAATACATGTGGTATAATCTGAATTTGTTTATGGTTAGTTTTGTTCTGAAGGAGAAAAAAATGGAAATAAATAGATCAATATTAACAGAAGGAAACCATATTGCTTTATTCCCATGCAAATTCACTGATGCAAAAGTTCACAGCTACTCAGAGGTTCAAAGGAGTTCACTCCAGCAAGTGATAAGCTTATATTTTACAAATGTACTATTGGGATGCTTATTTTATTTTAGCCCTTGTCAGTTAACTTCCTTCAATCAAAAATGGACATCGATTTCAATCAGATGTCCAAATTACCTTTGTAACACATGTAAAAGAAGCCTCTGAACATGGTTATTCCAAAGGTTATTTTGACTATGCAGGGTACCAAGTAGAACGAAAGTCAAGTAAAAATACACAGGGCCAGACTGACAATAACAAAACGTCGTCTTTCATTTCCTCAGTTCTAAAGAGAAAACTAAGATTACTCTGTATGCACCATTATCCACATCTAATTAGGTGGGATTTATTTCTAGCTACTGTATCTATGTTCTGTTGATGTTCACTTGATCTTGTTCCAAACTAACAGAAAAAAAAAACCTGAGTGACCCCACCGGGTGTCAGAGAAAACTGCATGTGCGGTGAGGATGCATCTAGTTCACCTCAAGGTGAAAAAGCAAGGAAAATGAATTCTTTGCTGGGAAACAAGAACAGAATTCCATGGAATTATATTCTATGCAGAAACACACAGTGAATATAAAGACAGTCCTTTCTGCAAAAAAATTCCTGAAGCAACCCTCCTCTACCCCATTCTGGATGCTATTAGTAGCAAAACCAAAGAAATCCCCATACATAATCTGATTTACAAATTGCAAATTGTTTTTTAACTTTGCCTGCATGCTGACTGACCGTTTGACAGGATGGGAACAATGTGAAGTCCTCTCATATGCTACTGGATGGCAACGGGCAGCAAAACAAAATTTCAAATACATACTCCATATCTGCAAGTCAAACAAAGTAAATGCCATATTTACTTACCCTCAAGTTATCTACATTGCACATTGACTTAATTGCATTCAAATTCCATAAATTCTCTCCTTCTGTTGATGTAAACACCACTCGTGAATAGCGATCACCTGAAATTACAAGAGGGGGGTTTTACTGATTGTTTGGGTGTGCCTGGTATCAAAGCCTAAGGCAAAATCCCACTGTTCAAATGACACAGATGAAATCTTTGTCAGGTCATGGGAATTCACCTCCTTTTCAAGATGAGCTATTTATCTGTAAGACTTGCTCCACATGAAAGTTTCCATTTCCTTAAAGTGCTTATAGTAAATATGGCATCTTTAATCCTATATACCACTCAGAAGCTCTACAGACTTCTATTCAAGCAAACTATCTTCTGAAATATGACAAACAAATAAAAATCAAAAGATCTAATCAGCAAACTATGAAATTCTTGGCACAGCATAATGGCAGAACGCTGATAATAGTAATCAAAGGCTGATTTAGTAAGTCATTTGAGAATATAAATAATAATTATAAAGCTGTTTCTACAAGAATGTTTTTGCTTTAGAAGCAAATGACTGGAGTAGAAATTGTTGTGATATCCTTGAGGCCATTTTTAAGAATTCCACAGTTTAGACACACAGAGCTTAAATTACAAATTAAATCACATTTATCAGAAGACAGCTTTTAGGAAAGGAAATAATTACTTAGTGGCAGTGAGATCTGAATGCATAGTTCACAAAGGAAACAGATACAAACAGAAATATATGGTAGTGCATAACACAATATGGTACTCTGCGTTAAGAAACATTATCACATTAATTAAAATATTCCAAAAAATCAAAAGGCTGAATTTTCCCCACTGCTGTGAATCTGCAGAATTTTTGTCTTCCACAAGACTGTAATGAAAAGACTTGGGGGTAGGGCTTTATGATGTCAGACCATGCTTTAGGATCAAGGGAACTGAAATCTGCAGATCCTGGAGCAGACAAAGAAAGACACCAGGAATGACAACAAAGGGTCAAGAGGAAATCAACTGTTTTCTTTACATAATGGACTGGCAAATTTTCCCATAGAAGTGCAATTCCTTCATGACTGCCACGATTGAGACTACACAGAAACAGTAGTGGAAAGAATGAGAGTGAGACTGTGCAGAAACAGCACACAGGGTAAGAGGAGTTAATTCTCTTTCAAGTTGCAGTTAATGCTCAGCAGAGTTTCAAGTACATTTCCTCTTCCTTCTTGCTCAGTCTAATTCGGTTCTGCTCACATGAGCAGAAATGATGACCTTGCTCACATCCTCTCACTTAGATATAAGACCATACTGTAATTGAAAAAATAAAATCTGTTCTTCACCCCAAGTATTCACTGGTCATCCCTCTCTTAGATCAAGTAATACAAACAAATAATTTCACAATTACGTTTTTGTGCTCTGTTATCAGTCCTCACATATGGAAGTTGCCGCAAAGGAGAGCGAGTCGTTATACGAATAAAGGCAAGATCTGCATCTGCTAATGCACACTCTCTGCCAGAACAGGACTTATCAAAGTTCTGCAGTATGCCCTGTAAAAGGTCAATAGACTTCTTTGTCTTTCTTCGTCCTCTAGTTTAACTTGGTCAGCTTCATAAGCCCCCAGTGTTTTAATTTTATTTTTTATTTTTGTCTCTTTGAGGGTATTTTTTTGTGTGCACTTATTTTCCCCTAAACAAACCCCTAAATTCTGTACAAGATGACCAGTGGATGTCTTTTCAGACATATACAGGAAAAATATTTTGATTTAGGTTTTTTAGAACTAAGCTAATGGCACAGATAGAACACAACTTCTTCCCTACAGTGAATTAAGCTCTACGTCCACAGTCGCACACAAAGCACTGCTTTTACAATGATCAGCAACACGAAGAACTAATAAAATTCTTTACAGGAAATGGAAACACTTAAAGGAAGCACTTTAAGTATATACAGTTGCTTCCCAGGAAGAACCAATAGAACACAGCATTTCAGCCCAATTTTCTCAAGACTTCTGCACACAGAAAGAAGGTGCTCATTGTGCCCATATGAATGCCAAGCAAAAAATATTTTCCTATATGGCATGCAATGCACAGAAGAGTTCAGAAAACATACAACTGACAGAAGTCTTTAGCCTTCCTTACATCATTTCTTCACTTACTTGGAATATCACAGAAAAAGGTATCCTTGTGGAAGTTCCAGTCTGCTTGCCTCTTCTCTCTTTCATAGTGATCATCTGACCATCTGTCATCTTGATGACTAAACCAGAATAAATAATTTTACCTTAACTTAGCAAAGAAATTGTTAAAAGAAGCAGCATCTAAACACATCACACACATTAACAGCTCTTATATAAAACATATTTTTACCAATGTGCCTTTGGTATACAAAAACTGACATAAATTAGTTTTTTCTTTAAATTATCAGACTTCAAAGGAAATGACATTGAGTCTAGTTCTGAAAATATCCATAACTCTAAGAGAAAACTAAAATTAAACACCTTTTAAGAGTTTGAGATGGGAAAATCTAGCCTTATGTGAAAGGCCTTGAGAATTGTAGATGATCAGATTCAATATTTATTGAAATCAGTGGAAGTACATATATCAACTTCAGAGGGTACCGGTGCAAGCACTACGTACATACAAAAACCACCAGTAAAATAAAATACATTTTAAATACAAATTCCTACCTTTTAGCTTGCTCATCTGCATATTTGAAAGGATAATTTGCAAGTGTTGCTTTATACCCTGTGTTTTTCACCATATTGTTCCACGTGACCAACCTCTGTCCTATGGCTGTCCCTCTTGGTTCAAAACCCTAAGGTGAGAAAATCACAAAATTCCATTAATAGCTTTCATTCTTTAGCTCAAACGGGACAGCGGAAACACAATCAAAGTGATGGATAGTTTTCATTATGGAGCATAATTACTCCAGGCATCTACTTTTAAAGGTAAAATGCTTTATGACAGGTCAGACAAAATAATGACCGACTGTATAGAGTGATGAGGGATTAAGAATTCTGGCACGTACTACTCCCCTCCCCGAGAAGGGATGATTTAGTCTACCAAATGTTCAACACCTAGTTTTCAGAGTAAGGGCATTCTACAAAGTCCTCTTCATTATCTCATTCATCACTCTTTATTGATTAAATATGATTAAAAAACTCCAAAGTATATCTTCTCTATTCCTCTAAGAGGAATAGAGTAGATATACTTAAGAGTTTTACATAATTTTGAAAGTGACATTGAAACAATTTTAACAACTTGACTCTTTTCAAGAAATATCCATTGCATATACATATATACATACTATACTAGAAATAACAATAACTTATAGAAACAGTATATTTTTATTTGAGGATAATGATTAAATGCAGTATTTTCAGTAAAAAGTCCTGAAAGTTACTCCTGGGTAGGACAGTTCAAGAGAAGTAAGAAATGAGCACAGTATTTAATAGAATCTGATGAAGATTACTTTTAGTTTTCCAATATGGATATCATTTCATCCCCAGAAGGCACTTGGAACCCCCTTCCCTTTAATACTGGCCCTCAGTCTTTGAAACCTGATTTAGAACGTATGGTCTGTTGCACTGTGCTGTACATCTAAAACTGAGATGAATTTACATTATCAATCTACAGCAGTTCTGCTAGAGGACATACGACTTTTCAATAGCAAAATGAAGAGAGAATTTAAACTAGTGGATTACATTCTGCAATGGCCACTGCTGCTTTGTATCACCGTTTGCTGCTCCAATGTCAAGATTTCATTCTTTTTTCTTTTTTAATTAGAGGAATTGCAAGGGTCTTTAACAACTATTTTTTTTTTGTGGATTCATTAGACAGAAACTGCTTCTGCAAGCTTACTACCAGTTGAGTCTCTCTGGAAACTGTTTCTCAAACAGATTCATAGTACAGGGAACCTTTTCAGACACACTAAGACTCAGTTTTTCTCTCTGGGCAGATCTCAACTCATGAGGAATCTACCAATTGCTGTTTCCTGGCATCACTGAAGAAACGGCAAACAGAAAATACTTATTGATTAATATTTACTTACGAGCAGTGGATCAGAGAAATCTGGAAGATCTGGAACTAATATTCCAACCAGGGCACACACCACAATTAACACAGTGCACATGCCCAGGACCACCACAGGCCAGTCGGCGATTAGCGCGGCATAGCTACGGGAGAGGGGCAGAGAGAGACGTTACAGAAGTGAAAGTTACACAGAAAAATTAATCCACACTTCTCCAAAGAGCTCTGTTCAAACACTGCCCCGTGTTCTTTGTTACTCTTACAGGAAATTAAGCTGGCTATCACAAATGGACAGAAGCCATTTGGAAACATTTTTTCCACACATTTTTTGGGTTTTTTTTGTCCCTTTTTTTAAGGTAAGAACCCCCCTCCAACTTTCTGTCAAATTTCCTTAAAACTATCTATTCTTATACAGAAAGCTTTTCATATCAGACTATTATTTTTTCCCCTCAGGATTCTGACAAAAATGCAGGCTTTATCTTAGATCTTTTTTGTGCTGCTACAAAGATGATTAACTACAGACTGAAATAGATATTTCTGTTGCTTACTACATGTTCAGCATTTAAAACTGTCATAGCAATAATTCACAGAAAATACCTTTACAAAAAAAATGCAAAACCCCCAATATGTGAATTGAAAACTGTTCCTTAAGATTAAATACAATTTTTTAATATAAATACTTTTTCCTTAACTTTATACTTTGGCATCGATATTATCCATGATTGGGGACCACTAAAACTAGACACTTACTTAAAAAATTTAATGAGAGAAAGACATCACTATTTATTTTTTTAAAACTTAAGCATTTTAAAGAAAACAAATCAAAGAGAAAAAACCCCTCACTTTTAAAGTAGAACCCAAAATAAAACATTTCCCCTATTTTTACAACAGTCAGTAAAAAAATACGGAAACCCTACATACTAATGATCCATGAAATCTGTTGTAAATTCAAAGACTCGAGGGAGTGGCAAGATGATACATAAACTAATCAGCATTAACTATCTAGTCTTCTAGCCTAACATACATCCTTGCATTTTAACACCTAGTTCATTCTAAATTTTAAGAGTGCAAGAATTTTTATATGCAAACCTAACTTTCATTAATTTTTAAAATATTTTTATTTTTGTTAAATTGACTGAAGAGTATCAGAAATCGAGTGAAACCCAGAAATCTTAATTTCTAAATAATTTTTCTTACAGTAAAGACTTTAATTCATAGAGTTTATGTTTCAAAAGCAACACTGTCTGAAATGAAGAGCATGCAGGAAGCCCCATAAAGTTTAAAAGACATTAGAAAAATAATTATAGGCTATGAATCATCTCTGTACACACTAAATATTGATCAAGAAGATCTACACTCTTACTTCCTCCTCAACTTACAAGCAGAGTAACATGAAAGTTTATAGCTTTACTTATCCTTTAGTTATTTCTACTGTCTTAGAAGATCATGGCTCTTTTTCAGTTTTAAGAGCAACTTATTAGCTAATCACAGTACAATTACCAGCTCTACAGAATTTTTCTGTCCTGCTGCTAAGAAGGGAGCGAATGGCCATCCCTTCACTCCAGAAATGGTTTCCCAGCATTCTAACTGTAAAATCATCAGCAGTGAGGAAGTTTATGGCTGACTTTCCATAGCATGCGAAAACAGGCACATATAGGGGTCTAAGTGCAGCTTTAAGGAGAAAGGAAGTCCAAAGCACTGGGTGTATCTCAATTTCCTATTAGGTAAACATGAAATAATTCTTACATTCTCACACGAGAGGTTAATTAGTAAAGGCTTGCAAAGCAATCTGAAGTTTAAGTTTTTATTAAAGTGAATCACAAAGGGGCAGCTTGCCAAATGAGCAATTGTACAAAGTAGAAGTGAAGGGAAGTAAATGACCTAATAGATTTTTCCCATTTATAGGACTAAATGTTTTCATAAACACCAAGCTAGACTGACGCTGCTAGTCAGACATTTGCTCTGAAGTAATAAAAATTATACCCAAAAGATCTATTTTTCTATTCATCACTAGTGCCAGTTCCTATTCATCACACTTTGACATGTTGTCTCTACATGTCCATTCTCAGCTGAGTAGCTCTTAATTTGGTTAAATTCTTTCAGACACTAGCTGTAAAGGAAACTATGTCCTAGGTAAAGCGTTTAATGTGATAATAAGCCACATACTGGAAACAATAAGTGCTTGTTTACACCTGCAAATTTGTCCTATTTCTTGTATCACATACTGAAATTCAGATAAGCAAAGCTGACCTGAGCTGACAAAAAGGATTAGCCAGACTAAATTTTACCTGTCTGAGCATTATTTGGTGCTGCTGAGAGCTCTGGTACCAAGCAAGTTGCCTATAACCAGCCTCAACCCCAAACCACTGTACGTGGCTGAACAGATGGCAGTTATTTTTCACCCACTAAAAAGCCATAAAAAGAGCTTAATTACTTTTTCTTTTCTCCGTGAAAAGTAAGCCACTGCCCTGATTCTGCGTAAACGACCTGAAAACGCCCGAGTCCAAGAGGAAAATGATTAGGTCAATTCCTCAGTCGAGGAATCACATTCAGAAAGGATATCCTTAGTGCTAAGCACATCCTTTAGTACTTTTCTAAATCAAGATAACACCTCCTGCTTTTTGATGCCTAATTAAAACTATTTTTTGGTTGTGCAATGACCTGAACGTGTAGCCACACTGATACCTTATCCCCTTTTTTTTTTTCCCTCCAGACTATTCAAGCACTGACTGATGAATTCGCTTAAGTTTGACACTGACTGAAAGATCATTCTTTATGCCACTTTGACCCTGCTCTCAGTCTAGTTGTTAGAATGGTACTACTAGTTTTAGCTAGCTAGGTACCATTAAAATGCATATAGCTTTCAATGATTTATTTCCTCCTGATGTTTTTCACACACTTAAAAAAGGTTTGGTTTGGTTTTTTCTTCATGTTTTAAATAACTCAAAATGCTTAGGAGATACAGTAATTCAATCTGTATTTATCTAAGCTATTTAGCACCACTAAAAGCACTGCTGGTTTCAAGCTATTTGCCCCAGGGTGATCCAAGACCTCAGATAGTTTCTTCAGAAGGAGAAGCCACAAAAGACATTGTTTAGTTTTCCTTCCCATTTTAAGCTGCAGCATAATGCGTGGCTGATGTTAAACGTTTCAAATCAGCACCTGTATGCAGATGTACTCAACCTAAACCACTACTCACCCTCCTACAGAGACCGAAATGTACCACATAGTGTGTCTGTATTGTAAAATGGTCACTATATTTGTGTGACTGAATTCATAGCAACACACAGATTTATGTAACTCAAAACAGGTACTTAACAAACAGCCCTGTCCTTTACTGAAGGCAAATCTTAAAGAAGGATTATGTTTTTAGTATTTTTTCACTTGAGATGGTTCCTTGTTGCCATGACTGTTGCACTGACAGCTTTAGATACGTTGCTGTTATTTTCTATGACCCTGACATTCTTCAGAGCTTATACACTCCAAACCTAGTGCTCTTGATTGCACGGGACTTCTGGTTTTAGAAGAAAAAAGAACTTATGATGAAATTTTCTGAACTTGTCTGTCAGGTTGATTTATCATTATTGATGATACAGCCAAGTCACTTCTCAGAGTAGCCCTTAATTAAAAAAAAGTACTGATGCATGGAGTTTTCATGCTTGTGTACATACACACAAAGAGAATGGTGCAGATTGGAGTAAAAATGCCTTTAAATAGATGAAAACAAGAAGCTTTGAAATCACGGGTTTTTAAATTCTGGCCTAGTATTAATGAAGAGACTGCTTGTCTCTCCATAAATAGAGCACCTGAGTTTGGCCATCTTGTGCATTCTATCCCCTTCCTGCTCCCCCAGTAAAGAACTTGTCCCTATCTCTTTATTTCATTGTTTATTTAGGGACCCATTGTAGATCAGTTCTCCTAAACGTTCTTTGACCTTGCTATCTGCCTCCTCTCCTGTGGCCGTTTCAGAAATTCCCTACCCACGGCATAAAGAAGTACCTTTTGCTTTTAAAATCTGTTTTAATTTGCTTTTTTACTATTTTCTTTGAATATTCCTTATTCTTGCATTGTGCAGGGAATAACATTCTGCAGCCCTCACGTGTGACAGCATTGGACCTTACCTTTTTGGTAACTTGAATGGTCTGGCTGGCCTAGAAGGAGGAAAAAAGAGAGTAATTGAAAAAATACGAAATATGCATGTACCTACCAATTTGTTTAATTCTTCCTATACATGGATAAGCAAATAAATTATGAATATCAGATATTTTGGAATGTGAATTATTTTGAAAGGCCCACAATCATATTCAATTGAGTCTTTGCAAACAAGTAATTCAGAGAATAATTACTACTACAGACAGCTGGGTTTTCTAAAGTGGAATTTTATGCAGCTGATTTTTGGGATTACTATGCCAGAGGCTTTCGCAGTTTTCAACAAGAGACCAAATAAAGTAACATGCTAAAAATTCAGTACAATTGAAAATCATGACAAAGTTTGCACATGATGGGGACAACCACAACACCATGCTCTGACTTTGCAATCCACAAACCTCATTAACTGACTTTTGTAATTCCATTATGAAAAATTATTTTGGCCATAAATTCTGTTTTGCCATAATACAGCAAATAGAATGACACAGAGTATCTCTCTAAAATAATTTTTATCCAAGTTTTTCTTATTTCTTAAGAATCTAATATTATTTCTGATGAGGAGAAAGCAAACCCAAGTGAAAATTATTATCTATCAGTTCAGTGAGCTCTTCATTTTGTTAGCTATTGGATCAGTAAGTTTCACATACATTTCACTTAAAATAAAAGACTTCCATGGAAAATTTGCAAGTCCTTTCAAGAAGTTCCTGTCTGTGACTGCAACACACGATCACTCCAAAGATGTAACCATACTACGCCTTCAGTTAAGTTATGGACTTGTCTCACCACCAAAGACATATTTAATATTACTTCTTTTAAAAAGCACAGAAAGCAATGAATAAAGAAACAGCTACATGCATAAACCAGATCACTTAGTAATTTTACACTGCGGTTGCCAAAAGCATAGATTTGTACACTTTCACACCACTAGAATAACATTCAAACTTCAGCCTCCTCAGAGATTTTCAGAAAAGTTTAATTTAGAGAAGAGGAGAAGAAATTTGCTGTCCTTCAGAGCACAAGATTCAACACAATGGGTTGAAATCCTCGTCTAGGGGAACGAATACGCTCTGGCATAATCATCTCAAGGTAGCTGCAACCATGCCCATACCAGGTGTGAAGACTGCTCAGACTGTATCTAACTCTGAGCAACTGCAAGGTAATAATCCACAGAAATCTGAACCTATGAAACACAGTGCTGTTACACCACACAAAAAGTACAATCCAGTGCAAACCAGCTCATTATGCAGCAACAGGCCACTTCAGATACAGATTCAAAGCACTGCTAAATAACAGGATAGCAAAAGTGTGATGAAAATGTAATTGACAACTGCTGTACAAAATAAGAATTCTATAAAAGCAAATTTCTATCAGCTGTAATTCACTGTTGTTTGGAAATGCTCCAACCCAATGCAGCTGTTGACTGGGACATGCCTGTAGGTACTACACAGTAGTAAGAGCTGCTCCATGCAGTCATGTGGAAGCTGGAGAAAAGCAGGAGAAGAGCAGAATAACCAATCTGCAGTTGCAGTAACTCGAGGATTAAGGAAAGGGGTATAGACAAAGATATTCTGTTAAATCCAGCCACAAAAGTGAAGATTAAATTTATGAAGTGTCACCAACCCTCAGACTGCCAGTCCAAGATGCACAAATCTGACCTTCAGAGGTACTGAACATACCCAATTTCTCACGTGATGCCAAAAACTTCTGGTACCACTACAAGAACAAGAGACTCAGCAGCAGCCAAAATGCACAGAAACCCAAACAAACAGAGTTCTGAAACGACTTTGCAACAGTAAGTTGCCTGAGCCTGAAAAGAAGTGGCAGGTTCAAGGGGCTGTTCGCCATCTGATCTACAGCCTCAACCACAAAACCAACTTTTCTCAGTTAAGGCTAGATTGGAACGTAAGAATCTAGACACTGAAGTCAGAACTCACTAAACTTGAATCTGAAGTTAGCAGTAACAGGACTCTGTATGAAGAGAAAAGTTTGCACAGACAAGCCCTTTCATGCAGTAATTCAGCACCAGTGCAGAGCACAAACTGAATGTGTGCCTCTGCACCTCCATGGGAAAGGGGGCAAAGCTACAGAGTTGGGTGTAACAGATTTTTGTAACTGCAGCACAGACTCTTGGGTTTACAGATGAGAGAGAAATGTGAACAGACATATTTACTGTCGTTCAAACATGAATGTCTAGCTTTTATTTGTAAAGATCTGAATTTCCATATATGCTCAGTCACTTGTGACAGTGAGTCCCATTTTCATCTGTGTCATAATGGGCCCTGCCATGAGCAACAACACCAGACAACAAGGTGGCACATGCAACAGCCACCCAAAGACAACAGCTAGTACAAGCTTTGTAATTATGCTGACTTGTATAAGGGTTTCTGTGACAATTCCTGCTTACATTAGCAGATAGAACTGCCTTCTGTATCCTTGGACTTTGTCTGTTTTGGTACTCGCTTTTAAAACGAAGTTAATCTTACAAGGTTGAAAAAACAAGCAGGTGCTCTAGCTGAGAAATAACTCCCATAGAGGCAATGTTTTCTTCTGCACAGGGGCTGCATCGCTGTTACCCACATCATCATACCCCTGTAAGATCGTCCCTGTGATCCCCATGGCTCTGTAAGTGGTTGGCTGATTCATCCAAAGAGGCACGGCCACATCACTATGCACTGCCCCCTAGCTCAAGGCTTTGCTCACAGAACCTCATCTGAGGTCCCCACAAAGCTGGCAAGACAAAGTTACTGGAAAGGACCAATGTGTAACTGATAACACTCCAGGGATGATGCTGGCACCTTCTCAATGTATCTTCTTGTATATTCACTCTACACTTCTCGTATAGTCACTCTACACTACACATCTTCTTGTATATTTGCTCTCCCAGCCCTTTCTGTGTGCACATTCTTAGTAGATAGGCATATTTTAAATCTCCCTTTTCAAGCTTTAGTCTGTCTTTCAATTACATCTCGAACTGAGATCTGACAAAACAGATTTTCTAAATAGAACGTAAAATTCATCTTAGACAGAACTTTCAAAAATTAACTTTGGCTAATTTGGTTTACACAAAAGGAGGAAAAATACCAACACAACCACTCCTCATCCTCCCCCTTTCCCATCAAAACCAAACTACATTTCCCTCTGTTTCCTCCACCTGCAAAATATATTCAGTGCTGAACAAATGATGATGATTAAGTTCTTCAAAGTTAGGGAGGGTTAAAGGTCACACCTGCTATCAAACTGTTTTGTTTCGAAAAGCATGCACTGAAAAAACCTGTGTACACCCGGGTGAATTCCAGCAGTGTAACCAATCCCTTGCAGCTGTTGTGATGACTCTATTATACTGGTCGATAGGAAAAATTATCCCTGAAAACTATGCCCCAAAAATTCTTTAGTTATGCTCTAAAATACAGAAATGCATGGCAAAACCAGATCTTTCCCACTTAATTAATGCTGCCGTGTCTAATTTCTGAGGTATTATACTTTCACTGAGCCAGTTTAAATAACAGCACTAACCTCCAAAAAAAAGTGCAGACAAAAACCAATACTCATTGGTTTTCATGAGAAAGAAATGTTGAATTCCATTATTTTGCTGGGACAAAAGCCAAGTTGATCCGTGTATTAAATTACCTCTGAACCTAGTTCTCACAAGCCTGACAGCAGAAAGTGACAATCACAGTTGTTTGTGACCAGACCAGCACAACCAAGCTACTGACATAAACTGCAGTCACTGATTAAAACCTAATACACTGTGCACCAAGGGGGACAAAGGGAAAGGGGAAGAAAGGGACAGGCTCTATTCTACCACCATTTACTGTGACTGTCAGCCCCCGCCCAACAGATGCTTGGCTTCATCCGGTTCTTTCCTAACAGCAAGTTTTGTCTGAGCATCACACAATTAAGAAATACCTAAAGAAAAGATAAATAGATTGGTTAATACTCCCAGATGTTTCTCAATATGAAATGTATTTTGGCTGACCAGCATCCTGACCAAAACGGTGAAAAGGAGCAATGGTGTCTTTAAAAAGCGTTGCTGTAATACAATCAAGTTTACCATAGGAAATAACAGAGTATCAAGAGGATGGCTCAGGGCATTCTTTTGGACTGGACTGCTACAGCTCTAATATTCACCTTTTCAGACTAAATTAGCACTTAGCCTCAGTGTTTCTACCAATATTTTGAACGGTGAGACAACAGAAAACATTTGTACCTTTGTGTACTTACCAAATTGAATAGGGTCAGTCCACACATTGAAAAACTACCATTGCTTTACATATTTTTCAATCTGAGAAAGATGATGACTAGTGCTCCAGCTTCCTGGAGAGTAACATGCCATGCCACAGGGCAATATCCTGACTTCAGGTTCCTAATGAAGCCAATGTCTCCTTTTGGTTACAGCACTGAATGAGTTTTCACATGGAAGTTATTAGATTGGTATGGGTATATCAGAGAGGGGAGTTTGGTCCTAATGTCAAGAATCACAATGGAAAATTGTGGAAAATACCATGGAAATCCTATGTATTATTATACCTAGTTCTGTAACTTCCATGTCACCTGAACATTACATGGCACAGAGCGATGTTTCATGAACACGTTCCTCAACATGGAAGTGTTACAAATGAATTTAACATTATGGCTGATTTACTGCATTTGCAGTGTGCTTCTGTAATCTGTGCAGTGTGCATTTCAGGGAAACACATGACTGAACATATCAGAGGACAATAAAAGTATCTAGACATTCCAAGACATTCTTTTGCAGACTTTCTTCACAAACCTCAGTTCAGAAATAGGTAGCAATTTCAGTAACCCCTTTGCCTCATAGCACAAGGAATCAATGCTTGCTGCTTCCTTAGTGGGTGTAAGACACCCTGCAGAAGGGTTTCTATTCATTTCCATGAATAGAAAATTAGGAAAACAGGCATACTTTGAAGAGAGTTTTCTAGCTGTTGTGGAGCAACCATAATTTTTAAAAAGCGTTAGCAGCTATCAATAACCTAACAGGTTGAAAGAGATTTTTATATGGTTTTGAAAAGGAACATTGATATTTACACTGATAGTACCCTTTTGTTCTTTTTTAAGAGTCAATTAAAAACCATCAACACATTCCAAGTCATATCTTCATACTAATTTATCCAAACAATACCTTCCTAAAATTCCTATTACAATTCTGGATATTGCCCTGGCTAAACATTTGATTTCAGATTTATTTCATGTCACTTAGATGCAATTAAATTCTCTTTTACAGTGTGTAGAGACTAGAACTCGGATATAGAATTTTTCCTCATTTTCCCTTGGAGGAAACAAGCCACTTAGACTTTAAGCTAAAATTAATGCCCGTGGGGTTACCACCCTGACATGGGGCAGCACAAAGGCATGGCTTGGGATTGTTGTGCCCTATTTTAAGGTGTGAGGAAACAACTCCAGCATCAGATAAATCTAAAGCACTCAGTATGGGTGCTTCTCCTCTGTTTCATTCCTGGGAGACAGCAGCTAAGGGAAGCAGAAAGCTGCTCTCCATATATAATACATATAATATCCAACTGATTCTGGTGCTTTGCTGCAGCTGACTCAGCTTCCAGCCCTGGTACCATCTCCCAGATGGAACCAGCACTAATTGCACTGCCTGCCATCTTAGGAACCCCCAGCTGGCTGGACTAGAAGCACCTCAAAAAGATACACACCTTTGCAAGGTACAAAGTCTTTTCCCAGTTAATTGCAGGAACTGGTCTCTAATGGAGAAAGTACTGACTGCTGATAAATGCCATCCCTTAGCAAATCCAGCTGAGATCCATACTCAGTGTTGTCTGGATATGAACAGTGACAGCCAGCCACAATTTCAGGGCTCAAACTCAGGCACAAGGGTAGTACGGAAATGGTCCCTGACAGCAACTTGACAGATTAGGAAAAGCACAATTTTCCAAACCATCATTCAAAGAAAACTGGTCAGGTGGCTGGTCTCCTTCATTCTGGTGCTGAGCTGCACAAAAGTTTGAAAATAAATGTATACATTACAGCTACTTATTGTAAAGGTGTCAGAGGGATGTAAAGCAATCACTGACAGCACTGCAGACAACACAACAGCAGCAGAAGCAATCATGACAACTGCTCTAGCAAAACAGAGTCCAGAGTAAATGAAAACTGTAGACGTTGCAGTAAATGTGTAACACCTTCAGTTTCTGGCAATTCAGACAAACACTGAGAGTCTCACACAATTCTACTTTCCTCCTGTAGGTATTTCTGAAAGGAATGTATTATTTCCCTTGATACAAATAATATCACGCCCATAAAAACACATAGCATATTTGTGAAATAGTGTACTCTTTAGGATGGAAACTGTATCTATCTTCTTTCTGAAGCATCTTGCATACCACAGGTGCCTAAACATACTGGTACAAAAAAAATTTGTAAAAAGCCAGTATTAGATAAACTAACTTTGCGCTCTTTCTTTTCATTAAAAGATTCACTTCAGTCAAAAATGCTAAGTTGCAATAAATAGCAACTGAAATAAAACCCAAAAACAAAAACCAAAAAGAAATATAAAGACTCTTCTGTTCAAGGATTATGAGGTGTTTAACCTCAATGCTTTACTTTGCCAGAGGGAAACTATTCCCTTTGTTGGTAGATCTGGTTACCAGAAGTGATAAAAGGTAGGGTTTTGCCATTATTACACTCATGGATAAGCTAAATCCCTGCAGGATAGAATGAGATATGCATCATATTGTACATTCGCCATTGGAACATACAATAGAAACTAAATCCCTCCAGAGGAAGAAAATCCACATGTTTTCAGACTGTCATTGACCCATGAGCACAACCTGAGTTGCTCTTAAATATGAAGCCAGCTTTTCCTGCTATATCAGATATAACACCTATGTGCTTTATCATTTTAACAATCACTACAGTCACTAAGACAACAAATCCAATGGATTAAGTTGCCAAAAAAGACTCCCAATTAAATTTTTTGCTATGATGCTTAGTTTTCCCTTATTCTAATCATGAACTTTATCTAGATGCTTTTTAAACATGCAGCATTCATTTTATTTGCCTGCACTTAGCTTTACTTGTTTAGATCTCTAAAGGAAGAATAGGATAGCCCATAGCAGAAGGATGTTGTAAAAATGACAGAAAATTCAGTTTTCTGAAAAGTTGTTCTTCTAAGATTTTACTGAAAGTAGGCAAAATGTAATGAATTTTCAGGTTTTTTTTTCTCCACCTAAAATATCAAGGAATAATCAAAAAAAGATTTTATTTTTTTAATCTCTAGATTATCTGGGTGAAATGATCTGAAACTAACTCCTATTTCACCACATTAAAACGCATGAAATGTCAATGTTGCAGCTTTGCTTAACGTTGTATACATGAATTATTTCTGCTAAGACTATTCTTTTGCATAAAATTAAGTAAAATGAAAATATGCAGACCAAAGATTATGCTATTTGGGAACTGTATTACAGGTGTCAATTCACATTTTTATATTTGAGATATCAAGCTTTATATAGGTTCTTGTCTCCTTTTCTTGTGTTCTTACCTACCTCTTCAGTTCCAACTGAGCATCTGCTCTATGTTCACAGCAAGTATGAGCAAATAACATTGCCTTTCTGCAAGGAAAGCAGTTGTAAGGAATATTTTAAAAGCAATAAAGTCATTGTCTGAATGATCCTTGCTCTATTTCTGATTTAAATTTAAGCATAAACGTGTATGCTTTCTGACCTACAGCATGCACACTGGGTAAAACCCTAAAGAGTGGGGCAGACCCTACATACTTAACTAAGCCAACATTTCACTCATTTTCTTTCTGCTATGAAAACAATATTAAACTTTATTAACCCGTTCTGAAAAAGTAACAGGTAGTTTTGGTACCTCCCATTCACAAACTTCTGGCTCATGCCACTTTACAACAGGAAAATACATTTCCATCAAGTCATCAGAGATGGGAAAAGGTCAATGCAATCATACTGACATCCCATATGTGTGTATTTTCATTTGGAAGTTTAGCAGCAAGGCTGGGAGTGATGTCCTGCGAAGAGCAGTTGAGGACCTTGGGCTTGTCTAGTTTGGAGAAAAGGAGGCTGAGCAGTGATCTCACTGCTCTCTACAGCTTCTTGAGGATCTCTTCTCCCTGGGATCTGCGATAGGATGGGTGGGAATGGTTCGAAGATGAGCCAGGGGAGGCTTAGACTGGACATTTCTTTACTGAGAAGGTGGACAAACACTGGAACAGACTTCCCAGAGAGGTGGTTGATGTCCCAGACCTGTCAGCGCTCAAGAGGCATTTGCACAATGGCCTTAATAACGTGCTTTAACTTGGTGAGCCCTGAATGGGTTGGGCTGCTGGGTTAGATAATCCCTGTAGGTCCCTTCCAAATGAAATATTCTATTCTACTCTATCCCTGTATGATTTATTACATGCTAAAATTAAAACTTCTATAAATTTATATCATACAGGCCTGAAATTGGCCTGAAATTGAAATGCTCCTACAATCATCTCCAAAGCTGGGGGATTGTTGGATTTTTTTTCCCCCCTCTCCTTTTCCTTGCTGTTCCATATGGAAGGTATAGATGCAGGAGCCCAGGATTTACTTACCAAGTCTTCAGTTTAAGATTCCTTAGAAACTCATGTTTGCAATACTGATTTTTAACGTATTCCCTCTTTCATCTTCAACAACTGACTAAATATTATCAATTACTAGGAAAGCTGGGTTTTTTCCTTAATAGCATCTACTTGATTCACTTTTCTTGAAAAGGAATTAAATCATCTTCTCTGTAGGGAAATCTGACAGCATATCAAGGAGCCAAGTAATACAGATCCTATAAACACTTTTCTTGTATTTTTCTTTCCCTAAACTTTTCTCCAATGAGTGTAGCCACTTTTAAACACTTCTCCAAAACTGTCAATAAGAAAATTGCCATCAAACATACTTAAGCTGGATTGTCCCAGCTTCAAATGGCATAGTTTATACACAATTGAAAGTATGTACTTCTTCAAAAGGTTTAATTGAAGCTATATATATATTCCTTTAACTTCTGAAGCACTAAGGGTAGGACCACATACAGCACTGCCTGGCAAGTTAAACCAAAGTTCTGAACTATTTAAGACAATTAAAAAAAGCTTAGTAAAATACCACCATGAATCATTATTTGAAAACAAGCCAACAGCTAATTTGGAGCAGCCTAATATTATTTCAAGATCCTTCACAACTCTAAAACCATTAGTCTTTTTTCTTTTCTTGGTAATTACAGTGAAGTTAATAGATATGTTCTGGGATTTAAATGATGGCTAGAGTAGTTTTCAGCATTTTTACTGGCAAAAAGTTCCTTCCTTCGAAATATTTTATTTCAAAGCTGTTTCTATTACACTCTCCAGTTGAACAGAGCAACACAAGGTCACGGTCCCATCTTGTATTTCTCTGACAGACAGGAAATTAACGTGACCCAAGAAATCACAACATACATACAAGAAAAACTCTATCCCATGATACCAAGAAGAATGAAAGAGATGTACAAGAGTGCCTATTTTTATCACAGTATTTCTCCACAAAGGCTGAAACGAATGTTCTTGTAGGCAGTAATGACTGACATTAAGCATATGTAAGTTTGACTCTGGAGTAGGGAGACCTCAGACTGTCATAAATCACACCTCAACTGGTACATGCTTCAGTCGTCCTTCCTGTGCAGATTTAAGAATTTGTGAATGTAAGTCACTGTGGGGTTCATTTTTGGTCTCAGAAAACCTCTTTTCACCAGAGACCGTGCCTGAAGATAGACTAAAAGCACTTAAAATTTCTCCAAATTATTCACCTTACTATGGGGATGAACAATAATTTTTATCTTTCTGCACATTTTATCTCTTGCAGCAAATGAACAGTTACTTAAGCATCTTTGTTCTAAATTTAGTAAAGTATTTCACCTCAAACACATATTTCAGTGTTGAACTGATGTTCCAATGTCTGAGAATTTAGTCACTTAGAATGTCACAACTTTTAAGTGATATAAAACAAGTGTATATTCAACTCAATTAAAAGATTTAAAAGGATTTAGTATGCAGTTACACAGAGAAGGCTCTTCAGCTTACGCTGGTGTTGATGAAAACCTGTAGATACATAATGAGACATTCTCAGCTGTATCTCCTGACATTGCATTTGTTTTGTACGCTCAGTAAGAACCAAGCAAAAAAGGGAATATTCACTGAACATTAAAGGTTTCCACTACTGCAGCTGAGACCCCCAAAAAGCACTGCAAGATTAAACAGGCTATAGAAGAAATTTAATGTAATCAACACTGCTCAGCAAAAAGTTAGCAAAAGTTCATTCGACAGAACTAAACATCCTACAAACTGGAAGTGTAAAGCACGAATTTTGCGGAAAGGTATTCCATTTAACATGACAGAAAATATGGGAGAAGTGGGAGAAGTGATGCATGTAAGCTCTTCTAGTCCAGTACATTCATCTATTTATGATTTTATTAGAAAAAAACCCAAAACACACCCTAATTTTCAAATAGAGGGGCCAGGCTCCCTGAAATATCATCACGATTTCTACCTATAACTTCCCTCACCTGCACTGATCTGTTAGTGGTACCATTGCATTTCTATCTTGCATTGATAGTCCAGGCTTTAAGAGATTCCTTTATGCAGCAGATATCCTGCACAGAAATCTCACAGCAATCTTAGTGTAACAAAATTAATGCCAAATTGCTCAGGCACCCTCTGTATTTCCCTCTTGCATTGTGTTCCAGTTTTTATTTTGTTTTTATTTTTGCTGTTCAAGCACTACTGACTAATTAAAAGCATTTACAGCAATTATTATTATTTACTAGGAGATGAAGACAACACTGACAGAGAGGAAGGACAAGTGATTTTGGAAGGAGTTAGAGACAAAGGCAATTATGGCAACTCATAAAGAGCTTTCCAAATTCGATGCTTTTCATTCCTCCCCTTCCCCCCTCATAAGGAAGACTGAAAACTTTTAAATAGAAATACCCAAATCTTTCAAAACCCGTTTTAAGAGTGCTGAAAATCAGGTCACTGGCCACACGCAGTTTTGAGTTTTGCTCTTTGTTGTCTAGTGTTGTCTTTATTCACATCTGAACCTTACCACAACCTCCAATTGAATTAAAAGTATTTGAGAACAGCTAAACATGGTCAAAACATTCCAACAAAATGCCATCATTTTGGTTGTTCTGTCGTGGTTGTTTTTTTCCCTAAATAAATGTATGTAAATGCTCAGTTCTAAAAGTAATCTCAAAACTCCCACCTATTAGTCCTTTTCAAGACTGAACACAGATGATGCTGGTTTTCCAGTCAATTTAGGACAAAAGAGAGGCCCCATGCTTTTTATGGTTTCCCTCACATTATCAGCTTTACATCTTCTGAAGACGAGTTCAAAGGCCCAGCAGATCGCTGGTTATGTGCGAGGTCTTCTTTTGTTCAAGGAAAGGTGAGGGATACAGGGCACGGGAAATTCATCTTCAAGCACACGTGGAGCCTGGAGCCTGTAAGTAGCAGAGCCTGCAGGGTAAAATGTGGCCAGGCTGGTACTCAGCTACACTCAGACCAGAGCAGGAACCTTCTAAGTATCTTTTTTCCTATGGCAAAAATGCTTGATTCAAAGCAATCTGAAGTCTAGACAAATACTAATGCTTAATTAGGACAACTAAAAGCCTGCAAAAATCCCTTGGACAGCCCAGTGAATGAGGGTTGTTTTTTTTTTAAGTGCACATAGTATTTTTCTAAGCATGATATTTTTAATTCGTTCAGCCACTGAACGATAAATGGCATTTTTATTTGTACTCTGGTCTCTGTGTGTCAGCCCTTCGCTTTCAGCTCTACAAAGTGCAGCATGTTGTTTGCACAGCCAACAATGCACAATAATTATCATGGGAAGAGTAAATGAATTAATAAAAACCAGAATAAAACCCTTAAAGTATCGTACTCAGGGATAATGCAAGACTAAAATAAAAATGTGTGAAAATGAGAAAGCACAGCTCAAATTAGATGGACACGAAAAATACTTTTCAAGAAAAAAAAAGAACCAGTTCATTTGGTCCCAGGGAGAGCTCTTTCTCCACATGTGCACAACAAAGAATCCCACGTTTGGACTCGGATGCATGAGATGGCTTCACATTCCCTTTCCTTTTTCTCAGCTACATCAAAATCCCCAAGTAAGCCATGGGGCTGTTAATGCTGTGACACAAAAGGAAGCATCTAGTTTGTGGTTCCCATACGCCTCCAGTCTCTTCATCATGGAAAGAACTCCTATTTTGGCATAAAATAAATGGCTTAAGTGAGAATAGAGGCAGAATCAGTATTGTTTCCATACAAATTAGCAATACACAGGAACTCCAGACCTACAGCACGAACCAAGAGGTTTGCAACATCCTGAACACCGAAGGGAATGATGGTAACAGCTTGTGTGTCTTTTACCTGCTAAAGCTTGATAAAACATTTCAGAAATCTGATCTTCAGAAACCTGACCTAAAAGGCTTTTTTAAAGATACCTATCTTTAATCTTCCTAGAGGAAGGCAGAAAGTCTCTTTTATTAACATTTTAACACAGGATATGCATATGTATTTTGTACAAATGACATTAGTACACATTTCATATAACAAGTGAAAACAAAAATATCTTTTAATGCATCAAATAAAGCAGAAGCTAACAACTTTCAAAATGGAAAATATTAAGATAGGATAGGTTGTTTAAAACCTCCATATAGGAGTTGTTGTGAACAGTTAATGTTGCTGAAATGAGAATACTTGAAAATACTTTATACACATGTATACATATAATCAGCTCTGCAAGCCACGCAGAATGTACTAGATAACAATTATCCTTTTCCTGGAATCAAGCAGGGAACTGTTTCATAACAAAGTCTTGTTATTAAGATTGGTATTTGGCAAACATTCCCTTGCTTTTTGAAAAAACAAGAGATTTTTTTTTCTGGTTATAATCTTTATGTGAAGTAACTAGAAGGAAAATATAAAATGGGTAAGAGGGAGTTGTAGTGTTCTACCCTCACTTCACAGCTTTTTCATTTTTATAGATCTTCTCTTTAAAGTACTAAATGAAGTGCAACTATTCAAGTATATCTGCAGCGCTGTTTAAACAGTGTGTGGCACAGAACTCTGAGACACAGCAGAACCCAAATTCCCAGAACCGCCACATAAATCTGCAATGCCAAAACAGTTCAAAAGAAGGTTTAAATCTAACTGAAAGAAAGCTGTACTATAAGTCTGGAGGTATGAATGCTTTACCAGTTTCCTGACGCTGGTTTTTGCCTTCTTTAGAATATAAATTGGTCTAGCGAGCAAAAACTAAACAGCAATTTAAACTAAGCTTTGGGAGTTAAACACTCCAAACTAGGCTGGTGGGGGATGAGGGGCAACTTACATATATCCCAAAGTCTTAAATTTCAGCCAAACTAATGACTCTGTGAGGCTTTAAACAGATTATTTTTTTTGGGTGTTCTAGCTAGAGATGATTGTATGATCGTGGAGAGATCATTCCCTACGTCCTTTTGTCCTGTCTTTTTTACCACAGATAATTCAGATGTTTTTCAGAACAGTTCTCTTTGCTTATCTGCTTTAGTCAAAAGTATTAACAGTATGGTCTTGAAATATAAATAACAGTAGGTGATATAAAGCAGGTCTGCTGTGAGCAAAGAGTACTTGTATGAATTTATTGGTTTGATGCTGCAAAAGTGCAAGCACCACACACACCAGCAGTCTGGAGCTTTTCCTTAGCAGCAGCACCAGCAGTTCCTTCACAGCTCCCCGACCTCTTCTCCCCTACCTTTTGTCTCTGAGTCCACAGACCTAAGCTTTCTAAATTTTATCATCAAAGAGAGATTCCAAAAGAATATCAAGATTAGGAAGGATACAGGTAGCCTTCAACCGTCATTTTCCTATTAAAAGCTTCCCACACAAGTGTGAGAGAAGCAACCCAATTTGATACCAGAGACAACAAGACTGTTATCCTGTGCCTTCCACAATCCTGAGACAACTTACTGAATGATCTCTGCACATTCTTCCTCTTCCACTCCTATTTACATGCATACGTTCCTATACAAAGAAAAGATTTCGAAAAATACCAGGAAAGACTGTAAGAATTTCCTGGGTTTATTTTTTTTACTGTAGTGTTTAGTTCTCCTAAAGTGTGCAACCCTTCATTATTTATTTTATCCTCCTTTCATCCCACTAAACATGCTGCTGGGCTGCATAGTTTTACACTTCCCTAGTGGCTCCTAACTCGGTGCTTCCAGTTGTCATGAATCAGTCTTCGTGCTTAATCCGCTTCTTCCGACCAACAGCCTTACTTGGCTGTTTTTCCTCATTTCTGCTCCACATTGAAGGTTGCTGATGACTACAGAAGCAGGTGGCAGCAAATGAGGTGCAATAACTGCCCACCTCCCAGTGGCTCTAAGCTCCACAGGTTTCTTGAGATCCACAAATGCGTTCTGCCAAAAAGGGTTACTTCAGCATGAGTCCTCCCAAGGGGCAGGGTAGCAAAAAAAGTCTTCCAACAGTTCTAAAAGCACTCATCATATAATGCTCCAAACAGGTAAGTTTAGAAATGGTTTGTTAGAAAGCAAACTAAATTCCCAGACAACTGCATTCTGATATGGAGAGAGGGCGAGAACTTCCCAGAGAGTGTTTTTGTGATCAAGATAATATGCCCACTAAAAAGAGAGGTATGAACATGTTTGCGTGAACTACTACAAAATAACACAAAAAACTTTACTCAAGATCTTCTAACCTCAGAAAAAAATATAAAAATAATCAGAATCATTACAACCAACAGCTGACGTATTTTACTTACTTTAACAGTAGAATTTTTTGCCACAATCATGTTGCAAACCAACAAAAATATTTTCTTTTATGCTACAAGACTTTTTCACCAATCCAAAAAAATTAAAAGCTGCCAAGACTTTCAAGGTAGGGTGTATAGATGAGGTTTCCATATAATTTAGTTTCAACTTCAAAGCTGAACCCACTACAAAATTCCAGATCCAGCCAGCTTTAAGAGGATAGGACAAGTGTGGCATTATTTCAATCTGTCTTTACACACTCAATCTGCAATGATATACAAGAGCCACATTCCTTTAATATTAGGTCACTGACAAATGTTAAGCCTTGGGCTTCAAAACCTGACAAAACCTGTCGTGCTGAAACAATTGGTTACCTGCCCAGAACTGTAAGCATCAGAGATACAGTTTGCAAAGACTTCATCCCCCTCTATCTAATCACATCTTTCCCCTCCTTCTTAAAATTATAACAATATTTGAATGCATTTTTTAAAAATACAAAAGAACCAAAATTAAATCTAGTTTGACTATACACTGAATTTAATTATTGTATTGTATGAGAACATGTATTTTAAACAATCCTGTTAAAACACGCACATGTTACAAAGCTGGATGATTTCCAATGAGACTTGTAATAAAAATATGTGGAGAATAAGCTGTTGTGCAGCTCAAACCGGAATAAATTATAGAGTGTGGAACAAAGATCACATAAAAATATCATACACCTAAGTGTTACTCTTCTGAGTAAAGAAAGTTACCTGAGCATGTAGAAAAGGAATACACATTTATCACCTATTCTTTTTAGCACTTCTTAGCACTCTATTGCCTTAGCTAGAAGCAAGTCCAGAAATGAAACAGCAACCATTTGATAGGGTTCCGCGCACACTGTAACTCACCTAAAAAATCCAATGCGCAGGCTGGAAGGTGTAAAGACCTTCCCCGGTTCTTCG
>JAYRBT010000114.1:17687946-17706915 GCA_036023395.1 Myiotriccus ornatus
CCGGGAGCCGTGCCGGGAGCCGTGCCGGGAGCCGTGCCGGGAGCCGTGCCGGGAGCCGTGCCGGGAGCCGTGCCGGGAGCCGTGCCGGGCCGCCCCTCCCCGCGGCAGGTCCCGGCGCTGGCAGCGCCCGCGGCTCCTCCCTGCGCCGCTCCCGCCGCCCTCGGCCCCGGCCCCCTCGGGCTCCGGGTCTGGCGGAGGCCGGTGCGGCGATCTGAGCACAGCGCTGCAGCTTCGCCTGCCGGCGCCCACCGCGGCGGGCTCCTCGGCAGGCTTCCCAGGACACGCCTAAGTGGCATCACCTTGCCATTTGGAAGTGGAAAGGGCTGAGGGAGAAGGCGGGAGACTGAAAACAGCGCCGAGGGTCATCTGGAGTGCTTTTCAAACTCATTCCAGCACTCACTACCTCCTGGCAATGGCTTGTTCCCCAGCCCCAAGCTCTTAATTCTTCCTTTGGTTGTCAGGCATTTCTTACAAAACATTGCTGTGTGGCTACAAATCTTTAACAGGTCTCCAACAATAAAAACCCACAACCGAATAAAGGGGTTTTTACCGCACCAGATTTCATGGTATCTGTACCTTAAAAAGCATCTTCCACACCTGAGCACTCGAGGACCTGGTAGTTCAAAAGTAATCATCTCCACATACTTGTCAGATACATTTTTTTGTAACACTTAATAAATACAAACTTAATTATTACAGACAATGCAAAAAGCTGAAAACTCCATGATCACAACTCAAAAAGCTGACAGGCTTTTTAGAAATGCTCTCCTTCCCCTCTGCTGAAAGGAGCTCTGATTTCAGGATCAAGTTGAAGTGGTTGGAGCAAAAGGAATTTCTCATCCATAAGCATCTTTGCTCTTTGTAAAGCAAACAAATCTAACGAAAGGAAAGACTGAGGCTCAGTTTCCCTTAGCGTGACCTTAGAATTACGCATCCCAAATATGGTCCACGTTTTTACACATGGCAGCTTCTCCTGCTCATTGGATCTGGTCTTTAGCACGTGGTGAGAAACTGTGCTGTTTCCCCACTTCTTAGGGGAAACTTTTTTTTAAACCAGTCTTCCTTGACTTTCTCACTGAGCTTCAACTGGAAAATTTCACTGGCATCAGCTGCCTTGTCTCCATCTCCCCCACACCCTCCATCCTATCTAAAACATCATTTTTCTAACATTAATGGATTTTTTAACAGAAAACTTGTTTTTCTTCTAAGGTAGAGCCATTCAGTGCCAACAGTCCAAGACAGCTCTTACACAAGAAACTCAAATATATTTACTGAGCAACACAGCACCATGACAAAGCAGGTAACTTTCAACCATAATTCAAAATGAACGTTGGACTACAATACAGTGTTCACTTTCTGAATATGTGAAATGCATAATATGTCCTGGAAGCATCAGAAAAATAATCTCAAAGTTACTTTTCCAAAGTCACAGAATTCCACGTATTTTTGACAAACATATCTAATAATAAAACTATTTCTTAAATGTGTAAATATTACTGTGCATCTGTGCATACAGTTCACTGCAGATACTGTATCCCTTGTATTTGCTAACCATCTCAAAGAAGTGACAAGAGGCACATAATATTTGCTCACTGCTTTTATATCTAGGAGGAAAAGTACCATAAAAATCTAAAGGATTAGTCTATTAAGACTCTTTGACTATATGCACTGCAGAAAATAATGTGTTTCTTATTATATAAATTTACCGCAGATACTTTGTTCCCAAGAACAACAGTAAAACCAATGCATAATGTATGTTCATACGTTATGCTTAATAAAATGATTCCTGTCCAACTGGAATTTAAGGAGTGTATCATATATTTGAATGACAGACTTGTTGTCGATTATTGCCTCTACGCACAAAGCTGAAAACCAAACTCAACACCAAGTGCTAAGAAACCTTTCCCCCATGCTACACTCCAGCCCCCCAGACATGCACTTGCACAGTGTCCCACCAGCACATTCCTTGTTTGGACACTTCCATCATACATCCTTTAACATCCCCTTCTGCATCATATTTAACTTCTAAAGTTGCTACTTATCCCACCACTTGCATCCAGCAATATCAGACAAATGCTGACTTCTTTATTTGCAAGTGATTAGGAAATACAATTGAGCTCTGCAGCATATGGGGCGCAGGTACAGGAAAACTGGGGGAAGGTGGGAAAGGATGGAAGAATTTTGACTGATTCAAGGCAGACCAGGGATGTCAAATTTGATCACGGAAGCCTGTAGAAGAGAAATAACACTCACTCTGCTCTATTCACTGCCTGGAAAGGCATCTACACAGAGAATCTGCAGGACATCTGCATTACTAAGTCAGCCCTGGTTTAAGTCAATATGATGCTCGATACATCAGGAAGTTCCACCTCCCTATGGATCTAGCAATACATTTCACAAGTGACAGAAGTTCTATCATAAATAAAACAAACTCTCCAAGTTTCACTATACAGTAAAGAGAAAATAAGCAGAATAAAATGTGACTATTATGTCATCTTTAAAACTATTAGTTTTTAGATTTTGTGGATCACTTCAAAATATGTGATTTTAACTTCAAGCCCTTGAAGACAGACACACTGCTCTGGGTAAAAAAAAGTGCTTTTCATGTTCTGATCTGAGAAAAATTCTTTAAACTTAGTTATCATAAGAGATGTGTTGTCCATTTTTCTATCATGATGTTTTGTTTTATTTTAACTGAGACTTCAGAATAACATTTTTCATGGTATGTTTAACAAATAAAATCAAGTAGTAGTAAAAATACCAATAGAGTTCCCAGAAGTCTATATACAATACTTAAGAAAATAGTAAATAGTGTTATGATGATAATCATGTTGGACAATCAAATGAACTATTGCCTGTGTAATATATAAGAAGATGAGCCTAAAAAAACCCTGAAACTTGTATTTACAGAGCAGGGCTGACACACTGTGTTGTAATGAATCAAGTTTAACCACTCTCTCTCTTCAAACAAGACCCAAAGACCTGCGATGCTTGGCCATGACCCTTTCATAGCCTCTCCTAAACTGAAGGCACCAGGTAATGCCATCAAGTGCCAGCCACTTCTTGGCACCTTTGGCTGCCCATGGTCAAGAGCTGTGCCCTGTATCTTCTCTTAGCTGGATGCCTTCACCTGCCCCTCTGAGCTTAATACAACATTAACCACAGATTATGCCTGTCACAGTGTCACTCTCTTAAAGACTAAAGATCCTAAAGATTAAGCGAGAGACTCAGAAGAAGCTGAAGGACTTTGACAGTGCTGGATGTCAATAAGAGAGCTGGCAGAAGTTTTGGGTGTTCTGGGGACAAATTAATGCTGAAGGACTAAGTGAGTGCTCGGGGGGAAAAGCCCAGAGGCTTCTGAAATCCCTGAAGGCCAGACAGCAGGGACCAGAGGTGCTGTAGAAATTCTGATGAATTGCTAATAAACTGGGGAGAGTAAAGGAATATGGAATAAAAGAGCCAATTAGAGGTTAAAATGACAAAATGAGTTCTGCACGTGGCACATGTACTCTGCACGTATTTTATTATAGCTACACTGAATTTTTATTACAATTCCTATCCACCTACAGAATTTCCTGGCTGGTGTTTTTTTTTCTTGGATGCAATATTCTCTGTTGCCTCTTACATGCTACAGCCCAGTACTTGCAGCAGGCAATTTACCAAATGCCATTTAAAATAAACAGTGTAGCAGGAGAAATATGGTAGGAACCAACCATTCACTTACTACTTTTCATACTAAAGTATATTTTTGTGCAGCACTTGAGGTATTATTAAGATAACAGCACCTCTTCTAATTATTTAGAAGCACAGAGGGCACATGCTGGGATCTTCCAGATTCCAGCAGCACATGGGATGTGCCAGCACAATATTGAGAAAGTGATTTAGGCTGAGTCAGCTAGATCCATCAGAGATTATTAGGTCTAGACTGCCACGGATTGTTACACCTGACAATTCTGCAGAGGTATCCAAAAGTGCCTACATGCGGCTCCCAAGTGCTCTTCGGTCCAGAAATAGGACAGAAACACAAACTGGCTTATCTGAGACTGCAGCCACACAGATAGGAGTTGTCTTCTAGACACAGGAGTTGTTTTCTCCTAGCCTGAGAAAAGAATGGCTGTGGTTCGTAAGGAAATGGAGTTGGAAACTTTCAAAACTGGCATCAGGGAGCCTCTGAGCATTGGAGTTAATTCACAGTCTAAGTTACCCATCCAGAGATGAAAAAGAATATTGTAAAATATAAAACCAAAAGCATCCAGCAGTGAAAAACTGGTACTTAGATCTCTGGGTTTATTTATCTGAGACACAGGATGAAGAAAAGGAAGTTAATGAAATACAAGATATTAAATATGAAAACTCACATCCTCTTACACTGGTATTCTTCCATACACTCTTTTTTGTTCCCCTTGAAGTGGAGAAGACAGACCTTCTTATAAACATAGGTTGCAATATAAGCAAAACTGATTCAGCATCATCATGTGCCTAAGGCAGAAGCCTCGAGTCCTCCATTTTCAGACTCCACAAGGATGAAATACTGTCTGATCAATAGATGAAGTGAACTGACTGTCCTTCTCCTGCTTCCACGCACCCAGACTTCATCACAAAATCTTTCATAATTGATAACCTTGAGAAAGGCTCAGAATTAAGTGAGTGTACAGGCTGAAAAATCTTTAAGCCTTGCAAAGCAGTTTTTTCTCCAGCACTAGTGACAGGGGAGATGTTAAGACATGCTCACTGATCATGCTCTATCCAGGTGGAGTTTTTGTTGTTGTTTTTGTTGTTTAGTTTCTTTGACATTTTTGGTTTTTTGGGAGGTAGTTTTTTTGTTTGCTTGGGGTTTTTTCTTTTTTTGGGGGGTGGGTGTTTTTTGTTTTTTTTTTTTGGTGGTGGGGTTGGATTGTTTTTTGTGGTTGTGTTGTGTTTTTTTTTTAAGATAAGCAAATGACTTCTGGCTTGGATTTGGAAAATTTAAACTCTACACATGACATTAAATAAAGCAGACACCAACACATTCTTTTAATATTCTGGTAACTAGACATTTAAAGTCACATCATCTTAAATAACAGTAGAAGTTGAAGCACAGAAATAAATTTCTGGGGGCAAAAGAAGGTCTTTCATTGTCCATGAGGTGCCTAGAACAATGTGCTCTCAGTCCCTAGTGTAATTAAAGAGTCCGTTCAGTATGAATCTGCAAACAAACACAGCCTGATTCTAAACTATTTCCTTTGTTGATTTCTTTAAAAAGCTCTCAAAGTATGATAATGACATTTTACAGCCTTCCCCCACCTCCCCCAACTGCAACAAGACACTAGCAGTATTTCTCGAACTTATTTTAATTGAGATCCTGAGATTTTAAATCAGATCATGTGAAAGCTGAGTTTTATGACAGATAAGACTGTCTTGTTTTATCTACTTACAGAGCATAAATACATAATGATTTTTTTAGTGGAGATCTAAGACATAAACCTATTATCTTCCATGTTTCCAAAACACGTGCACTCTGAATTGAAATGCATATCTGAGGCTCCACAGTAACTCAAGTCCCAGATCTCACAAAAGTCTTGAAAAGCTATTAAGTTTTAAAATTCCCCACAATGGATGAAATTATTTACATTACTAAAATAAAAACCAAAGTTGTGTATTTATCATGAAAAACAGAAGTAAATATCAGGTTTAATAATCTGCAAAAATGCTTTAATAAGGAAAGTTTATAAGACAGTTTTATTAGCATCTCAAATAGTTTTCAAATACTAATATGAAGAAAACTTGTTAAAAATACAAATAAATCTGGAAGCAGAGCTGAGTATCTATACTTCTGGTTTATCTACAGCGTACAATGTTTTGAAGGAATTTTTAATAGCTTGTCTTCAGCTGTAAAAGTTTCATTCTTAAAGCAGAGTGCTCCAATAATAAGTTACATTAAAATGCAGCTGCATAAACATGTTTACACACAGTTACATTTTCTCATTCACATTCCTTTCTCACAGGTGTACCTTTTCCACTATGAAGTAACTAAACTTGAGTGTATCTTATGTAAGTGCACACATGTATAATGTCACTTGTAAAATAGTCCAGACTGACCAGAGGGAAAAACTAACAGAATGCTTTATCTGAACATAAAATAAACAAGTGACATAAAAAGCAGTAATTCTACCACTTCTACTACACCAGTACTTAAATTACAACCACCAGCCTGATGTTAGTGAAAGCAACTACTGCAGTACAATTTTTTTCCACTACAGGAGAAATGTGCCTTACTAATATTGTTATAGTTACCACCACATTAAGTTTAACTTGTCTATAACCAAAGAAATAACAAAGAGCCGCCTTTCTCCCATCATTTGGAGAAATTATTTTAGTCCAGATACCACAAATACCACTATTTCTATTTGAGTTAGGGAAGCAAAGGAAGGAAAAGTCACTTTCATCAAATTCATATTCTTAGCTCAGGAAACAGTCTTGCAATGTAAGGGATTCTTTTAGAACACTAAGGTATCAATTATTTTTAAGACAGGGCCCATTGTTTTGAACTAAATTTAGGGGAACTAAAAGTATAACATCAATATTCATTACAATTGCGTAAGTATTGCCATATAATGCTTATGCAATAAGAAAACCCAAACACCAATGTGCAAAATAAACTTTTATATTGCGGGTATGAGAAAATTATTTATTTTGTTGTTCATTTCATTCACTTACACAACTACTTAGAAGGTTCTTGCTATTCATTTAAGAGCAAATTAGGTGACAACCGTAGTTCTGAAACACTCCTACCTACTGCAAGTTCAACATTCAACCCACCATGCTGTTCCCTTGGCTTAGTAAAACAGAAGTGGGAACCCCTACCAGCTTCTTAGTTACTTTTTCTTCTGAAAGATTTTCAAAATTAACTGCCTAAACCTTCAAACAATGCATGAAAGAGCTCCCTCTCCTTTTGTACATAACCAACATCATACCTTCACCTCTCCTCATTAGGAAAGTGAAATCAGCACCAAAGCTAAACTCTTTTTCTTAAGGGAAAAAAAACCAAATCTAAGTGTTTGGAGTAAACAAGCATTGCTAGAGCCCACAGAGGACCTTTTATTTGATGTGAGCTTTTCTAACACACTAACGAAGGCCTGACAGACAAGGCAAGAGAAAATGCTATTTGAGCACAGGCTCAATGTTTGCTCACTAGGCTGCTTGCCTGCCACAGGCTTACTCAAACACAGCCCCTGCAATGGGAAGTCAGTCTTCTCTGGCCGTCTCTTAGCAAACAGATGTGAGCCTGGGAATTCCTCATACATTCAGATAAATCAAGAACCAGACCTTTCAGAGCACCAACCTCCACAGCTTTAGAAGGAGATGTCGGATTTCTCTGCGACCCTCTGATTTCACTGTTTAGACTAAATTACTGCCTATCATATGCAGGCCACACAACTTCCAAAGCTGTTCACTAAGTTTGATCCGTGGCTGTTTCACCTGCTACTCTAAGGCAAAAACCTTGAGACAAGTCTAAACTATGAAACACCTACGTAACATTCCCCTACTTCTTTCTAAAGCTATCTGTCTTTCTTTTGTACTATGCCTGGGGGTAGTGAGGCGTGTCTTCTCAAAAAACTACTTTGGCATTTTCTGCAGTGCACAGGTTCCCTGGAGCCACACAGTTCTTGAGTGTACAGTACAAAACTTGTGTTGTCAGTACAAAATTGCAATTGCATACCTTCCTGATCAATTCTCAAATCAAAAAACCCTCTGGAAAAGCACAGGGTACACAAAAATTGCATTACTGTTGCATTACAAACCCAGATATACTACTTCTCTGCATGAGGTCCATTTAACAAAACAGATTTTTATGTTGAAGTTGTCCACTATTGACCAAATGTCTAAGATGATGTACCTGAATGCTTTTCAAACCTGATGGTACCTCTTGAGATTTACAGTCAATAAATACAGTTGGATAACTACTTAAAGACAGAATTCAAGAACAGACTTCAATTAGATTACTTCTACTACAGTCTGATGTATGCAGAAATTTAGTTGGACAATACTGTTTTTCCAATTGCTACAGGTTAAATGTGTTCAGTTTTTACCAGTCATTGGAATAGGATTCGGTTCCCTACTGGTTACATGAACTCTAGCATCAGATTATAACAACTAAGGAATATAAAGAGGATCAGGTGTTGAAATGTATTTAGGAGTACAGTTTCTTTCCGTACCCAGGCTTTGAGGATTAGGACTCTGAAGCAGCAGGACTGATACCAGTCTTTAGAGGAAACAAGGGTATAGGAATTGAGAGAACACCAGTCACTTTTGGTCATTAGAGACTAAAACTGGAGATTTTTTTTTTTTTATATCCTGGCAAAGAAGAGTGACTGGGTATATGCTCAGCAGTACAAAGTCAACACCAGCAAACCACCTCCATACCAGACATGGAGACAAGGGAACAGCAGCTGTCCAAGACTTCTGGCAGCCCTGGGGCAGCAGCAGCTGCACGGCCGGTCCATGGCTGGGAGAAAAGCTTGGCCCCCTTGCAGTTTCCCCCTCTTTCAGCTCCCTTAATTGGGCCAGTACCTGTTCCAGGCCACAGGCACTGCTGATTTTATTAAAGTTAAGAAATCAGTTTACTACCAAGCCACTGAACCTTTATAACGAGTGTTCAGATATTAAAACCTGAATATTCTTTTTATAATTTTAAATCTTACTTTACAGAACAGCCTTGTTTAGTCTATAGTGTTTAACAGTCACCAGCCAGATACCATTCTAGTACAAGCAATGCATGCATAAGATACTGACCTTCGCAGCAAGAACTCCCAGCCCAACCAGCTACTGAAAAAAGAGCAGATACAAAAAGATTGCTCCATTTGTTAGATGATATTAATCTTTACATATGCCCTTTCAAAACCAGCATATGCATAAATCTATCAGCAAAAAAAGTCTTTCCCAAAGAGTTTGCTTTAGAGACAAGGAAAAAAAATAATCTAGCCTTGAGGGAGGCATCCCAATCAATTTTGGATGACTTGTTCTTCATGCTTGCATAACACATCCACTACATTTTTTTTTCCCTCGTGGTGAACAAAAAATTACCACACAGATCTGGTCATACTACTCAAAGGCAAAGGCACACAAAGTTATTCCTAGGCATTAGAAGAGACCGTAATATCCACCAGTGTTCTTTCTGCCTTTCCAGTACAACTGAGTGTGAGATGCCAGGCAGGACCAACAGTATTTGTGCAGGGCAAGTGGGAACAGGTGACCCTGAGCTCCTTGGTTACTGGCATATTATAAACCAGGGCTAAGAGCAAGCTGCGCTTTATAAGGGGAAGGGGGCTGGGAGGAAGGGAGAAAAATGAACCTGGAATGCTTGGCCCGAGGTCAGAGGACAAGGAATTTCAAAGCTAAGTGGTAATTTTAAGAGGCAAGTGACTATCACACGAACATGTGCTCATCACACTCACCCACCAACTTCCTCTTCAGGGATTAGTTTTAATCTCAATAAATTTTCTAAATTCAACTCACCACATACTTTCACAAGTTTGTTTGCTGGCATAAGGATGGTGAACATAACAGACAAGGATAACCAGCTGGAGTGGGGAGATGCACTTTTTTCAGTGGCACTGATGATTTAGGTCTGCTTAGGAGAACATATGCATATAATGTGTATACCATAGTACATTCTGTAAAAGCAATAAGCTGCATAACTGATACTCAGGACTAAAGAGAAACTTTCAAAAATTGCTAAAGGAAAAGCATGTAGTACACAGAATATAACTAAAAGGTAGAGCTGTAAATTGCAGGGATAAGCATGGCACAATTTCTGGCTGTAGGTTTTCTGTTAAACAAGTTATTGCTGAACTAGTTTTGAATTCTCACAAAATAACAAAGCAGAAACAAATGCCTGTGTTCGAAATGCTTGCAAACTGAAATTCCAGTCCCCTACATACAGGAATTTCTTTCATTAGGACAAGATGGAAAAGAACTCAGTGATTAGCATTCTAATTCAATACTAAAACATAGTGGGGTACAATTGGTAAAGCCACTGAAGGCATTTTCCCAGGTTTCTTCTTGAATGACTGCACTTCTTCTTTTGAAGAAAACAAGTCAACAGTTCAACGACATCATTATCTTCTATGACTTTTTTCACAAGGGCTGTGTTTCTAAGCTACTTGCATGGTTACTGTAAACACTGAGCAGGAGGAGCATCCACACTCTTCAGATTATCAGTCAGAGGATGACGGAGAACAGTCGGCCTTCCTGTGCACAGAACTCATCTAAAACATACCAGCCACCATGAGCCACTTTGCAGGGCTGCAGGTAAACACACGAGTGACAGCAAATAAAGTTGTATTCCATTAAAATGGCATGGGTGAAACACATGTGTCTGCCTTCAGAGGGAGGTCAATTCAAGGAAAATTGAGTTGTGCATTACTGGGTTCTGCACAGTATTTCACAAAAGCCTCGCGACTTCAAAAAAAAAAAAAAAGAACAGCCAGGTCCTGTTAAATTTACTGTGCTCACGCCTCCTTACATTTAAAGGTGGAAAGAAATACTTCCCTCAGGGAAGTGGGGCCCAGTTCATAATTTCTGGATTAAACCCATTACTATTAGCTGCAGAATGAAATTATTAGTGACAGGTTCACTGAATTACCTCTTAACAGAGGTCACCAGAGCTTCCTAGAAACCTAAAACTGCCACTGTAAATTTAGTTAATAACAACTAAGCTTTTTTAACCATCTAAATTAGAGGTAAACATAGTAAATAAAGAACCTGTTTTAATACCCTAATTTAGTCATGCACAATACATTTTCATTATTTTCACTTTGAAGTTATAAACTGAGGAATACACGAGTTCTGGCATGCACCACTATTACATCAACATTTTATATTCACAGATGTGGATGTACAATTTCTATTGATTTTAAATATGCTCATTTCTCTTAAAACTATGAACACATATCATGAATAATTTTTCTGGCAATTACACAAACTGTAGCTCGATCAGCACATTTAAAATAAGATTAGACAGAGGTTTACAATAAGCTTAAATAAAAGGTTTCACCACACAAAATTCTGTTCTGAAAGAAATCACTTTTTCAAAATCTGGAAAAAAAAAAAAGAAACCATATGAACAAAAATCTTACTTTCATTCTGTGTTTATTACTGCCACTTTAAAATTTCACTCAAGGACCTTAGACAGAAATTGTTCGATCTACCACTTTATTGGCTGTGCTTGGTTCTGCTTAAGCTTCCAAGACGGTTAATAAACTCTGTGTTGTTTCCTGTAAAATACACACATAGACCTTGAAGTGCAGTCTGTGTTTCCCCCTCCCAGGGAAGTGACCTCATCACTGGATTATAAAGTCCTGTTTCTCTTACTCATGCTCTCCCTTGCTCTGGTCCTGTAAATTTTGCATTCCTAGTTGTATGAAGGATGCCCTCGATCCCAGTCTAGTAAAGAGCAGAGTAGTTAAGAGTCCACTACTCAGTGACAAAGCTCAGCCTGAAATCCTTCAGGTGGATTTTGGTGTTAAATCCAAGTCTTCCTTTTCGCAAAGCTCTGATACGGCTGCCCGGCAACTAGATCCAAACTTTGCAAGGCATTTGGAGACACTTTGTGTCCTGCTGTCCCAGTGGAACTTGGACACTGGGGCACTGGTAGAAGCAGCACTGGGCACAGCCTCTGCTCCTCAGCACACCAGTGTCCCTTGCTGTTGGGACCTCAAGGGGACTGGAGTGTTACATTTGTTTAGATCAAGCTCTCCACTCGTCCCTCTTCCCTGCTGTCCCTCCTAAGTGCTGATCTTTTTTTTCACAGGTTACTTCAACAACTCCTAGAAGCCATTCTAGCCAAAGCCATTTTGAAATCCCTATTTCTACACAGGATAAAATAAACAGCTTGAATTCTGATGGCTCATAAGGAAAAATGGTGCAATAGGTGAATTACTGGGGAAGAAATGGAACACCCCATGAACGCTCATGGTAAATCTTACACTAAAATGAGGGTCACCTGTCACAACTGAGGCATGTTCACTAGTATTGAAGAGGAATCTAATAAAGTTCTCATAGTCTCACAAGCCTTAAATAGATTTAAAACATGCTCTGTTATGATTTGTTTTACCAGTTGAATGCTATTGTGCAAAGACCATAGAATCCCACTGACCCTGGTCACAAGTTCCCTGGAACTAATTCCACAGTTGTCAGAGATCCCGAATCTGAACTAGATTGACACTAATTTGCAATTAAGGGACTAAATTATCACAGAGTGCAGGTTTCATGGTCTAAATTCAGTTTACTATAAATTCAGTTCCTTTTGTAATTTCTTTTTCTGCCTAATCTTTTAAGGTGTTTTGTTTTACTAACTAATATATCTCATCCAATAATGAGACATACCCTAACAGGCAATGATGCAAAAGGTTGGAAAAAGTGATTGATTAATCAGCTGTGAGATTCAGCATCCCCTTTTGCAGAGGGCACATCTGATTCTGAACAAGGCAGGCAAACATCATTTGTGCTGTACTAGTTTCTGTAACTTTGTGGTAGAGATCAAGACCTCATTGTTCAATTCCCTCCTGGCACTGGGTGTCAAGGCTGAAAAAATGACCGCACTCTTCAGGTGTCTAGGTTGAACAAATGACCTTATTGAAATATGAATTCCTTTGAATTGTTCCACTTTACAGAATTTTCCGAGTACCCTCAGTAAGATTAAGCCACGAAGGGACAGTCACTTCAGTACAGAAGTGTTTGCCATCCTGCAAATGAAACCTGAATACCAAATATCCATATAAGTAAGTAACCAAAATGCTGAGAAATTTATAAGGAAACTCAGGCACCAAAGTCTTGCAGTGGTCTGAACTACTCTGTCTCCAAATACTATTACACTGGATTTCATGAATCTAACTCCTCTTGCAGAGCAGCTTCTGCTAGCCTTCAAGACATTAGGTGATCTGAAATTCAACAAACTCTGTCAGGGGCTGCGCTGAATTATCTACCATCTGGAAGCCGTAAAAATCAAAATTATATGAAGGGGAACAAAAAATAACATGATGGCAATGGTAAAGTTTGATGACTTTCCAACAGGACTAACTGGAAACCTGCCTTTTCTGAAGACCCACAGAACTCAGAGCAAGCTGAGTGAGAGTTAAGAGTCCTAAGATATCAGATAATGGCTACCCAGCAGGGTCTCCTACCTGTGGAGATCAAACTTTATTTTCTTCTAAAATGAAATGCAGAATCTTTTTGTTTTAGTTTAATTGGATCAAAAGAAAAAAAAAAATCAAAACACTGAAGTTCTTTGCAAAAGCACAGTCTCCTTTTCTTCAGCCAACTCTACATGGTCTCATCCTGAAAAACACAGCACTGTTCAAAATAAAGTTAAAGGATTATTTGGAGTTGTCTTGTATAAACACAAGCCAAGTATCATCTTAAGTTACCATAATGGTCTTTATATAGGCTCATAAGTCACACAGCAAATTTTGGCAGAAACAGACTTCAATCTTTAGACACGTTTAGGAATTTGAACATAGTGCCAAAAATCTCCCAAAGATAAGTGAAATGCACTGAGAAAACTGGTTTTAATATCGGAGGAGTTACTCAAGCTGCACTGAATTTATCAAGATAAGGAATATATTTTTCTTGCTATTCAGAGGACAGATGAACCTTTCTGCTCAATATTGAACAGCTGTTGAAAACAACGGATGCTGAAAATTATCTCAGAGATTCTACAAAAAAATCTTTCATAGAGCAAAATACTTTGCAACCCAAACACCAGAGTTCCTATCATGAAATCAATTTCTATGCCATGGTCTTAATTTCAGTCTACTACATATATTCACTCAACCTACAGCCTCCACTCAAATTCTCATGGCAGCAGTAGTCTTCCACAAAAAGTTCTGTTCACTTAACAGTGCTAGTATTTGCTCAGTGAAATATTAGTTCCTGCAAAAAGGAACTGAACAACAACACACTCTGGTGCATCAGAAAAAGCAAAAAAGTCTAAACAAGAATCAAAAAGGCCACCTTTTCAAAACTAGGTAGTTTATTCTAAATAAAACAGTTCTGCTTTTTCCTTAATCTAAAACCAAAAATTGTAAACTTTCACCAATTTACCAAAAAGCTTTTCTTTTTTTTCACCCATAGTTTAAGCCAAATGTGTCTCAACACTGGACCCCAAACTTTAATTTCCTTCTACTTCTGCTATTGTTATGCCAGCACTTCTAAATATTTACCCTTCCCAGATTCCTAAAATGGGAGAAGCCGGAGCTCTTTTGTAGTGCAGATGATTTGCACAGACCCCAAGCAGTGGAGAAATTCTCACGCTTTCATGGGAGGGAACTGGATTTAGGGGACACTTTGCTCGTGACAGGGTAAAGTAATGTTTAATAAATTTAAATTGAAGGGTCTTTCTAACACAGAGGGATTACATATACCTTCCTCATGCACAATGATAAACACTAAAGGTATTAATAAACATTCCTTAGAGAACTGCAGATTTACATTTTTCATAAAGCAGAGATGTGATTAAACTGCAACCAAAGCTGGAAACATTTAGCACTAAGCTGCAGAAAAGTTATTTTATTGTATATGCCACTTCCATTTATCTCCTGAAAAATTAAACTGTCATTATAGATGAGGATTCAAGAAAAGCTTAATAAAAACATTCTAAGGCAACACAAACAAAATGCAAGCATAAACAACATGAAGAAGAAAACTAAGTGCCATTTATACTCCTACTGAATCTTTTGGAGTCTCTGCAAGGACAGCTTAGTCACTGCTATTGAACGAGGAAGTCACCTTGGTCTTTGCTGGCATCACGCATTCAGCAGAATGATTTAAAAGAGAAATACTCCATAACCTATTTATTCATTAAATCAAACCCATAATCTATTAAGATACAGTAAATCTAAAGGAGATGTAAACATACAAGATACTATTGAGTAACCTGAGACAAAAGCACTTCTCATTTTTGTAAGCACACACTGAGTTAAATTCTCCTACTTAACAGAAATCTATCGCTAAGGACATACAGGAGGCTATTTAAGACTTGCTAAAGCCATTGATTGTGCAATTTTAGCTGAAGCAGTGAATAAAAGTATCAATATATTATGGTATTATTTTGAAGTTGTCAAATTATGCACTCTAACTAGAAGAAAATCCTTCCAGAAAAATCTTTTTGAGCACTGAGCCTCTTTTGTTATCAAAGCAAACATTTCTTTGTGTGTCTATTCCATCCGATAACATCGGATTTTTTCCCCCCTTATGGATGCTGAAAACTTAGTGGATAAGAATCTAAATGAGATCATCAGTCCCATATATTAAAGAATTCCTTAAGAATCTGTACAACTATGTAGTAATCCACAGAAGAATATAAAGAAACTTAAAACTGCTTTTCTGCACAGTGGGGAGCTACAGTTTCTTAATCTCCAAGTCAGAACACCACATGGGCAAATCAGGAAAGAGGGAAGAAAACAGAGGCTGTCAAATACTGCTTTTCAGTCTAAGGCAGCAAAACAATTATGGAGAAGTCATAACTTACAAAACAAGGACAAAAATACTTCAAAGCTAAGGCTATTATTATCAAACCCATTTCACACAGTTCTGCCAGCCCATCAATGACCATCTCTCCTTATCCTCCAGGCACAGCACCATTTCTCTTATTGATTACTTTGCTTCCCTCCTTCCTTCTCATCTCCTGCTTCTGTTTTTATCTCCTCTTTTCCTGAATTTTCCCCATTACAAAATCTTCTAAATCAGCAGGGCCAGAAACTTGGAAGACTACTTTCTAGAAGCAACAGTCTGGATAGGGCAGGGCAAATGTCTGCACCTGTCCTGTAGGCAGCCTCACTGTGTAGAGTATCTGCCTGCATAAACACTACTTATCATGGCAAGAAGTTCAGATGTGCAGGACAGGTTTAACAAATAACCAAGAAGTTGCTGTGGGATGAACATTTGGAAGCCCACACTACATGCTTTCTGAAAGGATAAAGGCACATTATCCAACCCCATCTGCAGTGGGATCTGGGATCACTTGAAAGTACCAGAAATCAAAATGCCTGATAATCATGAAACACTTTAAATGCTGTATCTCCTCTTGATTATCTAAACCCTCCAAGTATCACAAATCTGGTTTACAAAGCAGTTCAGCCGAGCTGTGCTGTATGTCACTAACTACAATTTGGAAATACTTCCCACATAGATCAATATGTTTCTAACAGTATTTAAGAAACTATTTTACAAGATTGGCCTTATAGACTGTAACCAGAAAAAGTGAGAAGCAAAAAGGAGAACATGTTTAAATTCCACCAGTGGCCACATATTTTACACCTAACAGTGAGAGGTATGTTCCCATGGCCTGGTCCTGGGATGTAAATATTTCTCAAATCAGAAATTAAGACACTTCTGCTGTCTCTGAAGAACAATGACAGATAAGCATAAAAAGAAAAAAAATCAAATATGACCTCTCACTTTATCTAGTTCATGAGCAAGCCATAGAAGGCAGGTTTTCTTATCAAAATTATCTGGAATAAAAAAAGCATGTTTCCAAATAGCATTACTGGATTTTGTGACTTTTCTAAGCTAATAATGGAAATAATAATAAGCAGCTATACTGAATATTATAACTTTTCAGGATTATAATGTGACTTCAGGCTTATCAACTATCAAAAAATGGAAAATATTACCAAAGATAAGTTTAATCACAACAAAATTATCTACTTGTTTGGTGCATCGAGTAACACATCTGCTGGCTTCAAAACTAGTAATTACCATAACATTTCAAAAAGCTGAAAAAAAAAATCTGAACTTTTCATAGTCTCCCAGCTGCAATAACCAAAGGTTAAACACTACTAAGGACAGGACCAAACTCTTTAAAACTCTTTGAACCATCCAATTATGTGCTTTCCCATTCCTGTGGTTTAAAAGGGTATGCTTTCACCAAATCTGAATTAAAAGCAGAGAGATAAGGCAGCTAGCCAAACTGAAAACCTGTAACAGCACCAAAATTATGTGGATACGCAGCAAAGAAATATGTTGCTAACACTGACTAGCAAGGTAAACATCCCTACCTTCAGCTGGAAAAGCAATTTTAAAGAACAGCCGAGGGTAATTTGCTTAGTAAGGAAAAGTCTTAAAATGGGAAATATTTAAAGAGAGACATAACAGTTATGTATATATAGTAAGTAACATCCAGACAACCGGCCACAGATACAAGCCTTTCAGAAGAGTTAGTGTCTGATACTCTCAGGAATGCAAGATGCTCTCCAGTGCAAGAATATATGATGTGAACTCTGGAAAGCAAAGGCAAAATGAAACAGAATGAGAAAAGGCAGCTGGAAAGAGGTACCCCAGTTCTAGGTGGGATGATACCACTCTGAAACGTGCTGCATAAGGAGAAAGACAATTTGAAATACCTCTTTGTGTTACTCTTCAATAGAAGATTTTAATGATAATGAAAACAATTCTAAAAGGGAAACTGAAAATAAATCCCACTTCAAGCTAGGTAAAAAAAAGAGAACGTGTTCACAAGAAGAGATGCAAATACTTTTTGCACTTTCTTCCATCCATCAGTGCAGAACACAATCTAAATTTTAATCCATGCTCCTCACTAAAAGCTAGAAAAGGTATCACTTCCTGGTTCTGGATTAGTTACCTTGAACACAAATGAGCTGTCAACTGTTAACAGTACCCTTCCCAAGGCAGAAGAAATAAAACCATGAACTTCCCAGAGCCTGCACAAAGCAACCCTTTCCTTCCTTACCCAGCCAACAGTGTGACTCTTGAGAAACAGCTGACTGTACGCACAATGAGGCCTCTGCTGGAAACCAGGCTCATGTGTTACATTTGATGTACTTCAGGCAAGTGAAAATCTTCATTAGAACATTCCAAACGGGTTTCCAGGAACAGCAGCACACTGAATTAGGGGCTAAAGGAAGAGGAGTTGTCCGCTCTAACTGCATCAGAAAGAAAAACAGGAACACACTTCCTGGGGTTTTTTAAATTACACTTCAAGAGCCATTGTTACTAATAGCTGCTCCGAGCTGTAAAAACTGCAGCCTTGGAGGGCAAAAGTCAAAGAAACCCTACTGGTTTTCCCCGGACTACTCACAGAATTAATAAGATCATTTGGGAGGCAGCCTTGAGGTTATCAGGAATCTCTCGTCACATGCCTAGAGCAAACTTTTCCAGCATTTCTGCTTACAATTCTTTAATGAACTGCAGCACCGGGGCAGAAATCCTCTTGCCTGCTAGTACGTCGTGCTGGAATGTAATTTGGCTACCTACGTATTTTGTGTTTCCAATAGCAAAGTTAGGAAAAAAAAATGAAGCAGATAGGTCTTTTGCAGTTCTCCACTAAATGGTTCTAAAATACCTTTTTTAGAATGTATTCACCCCTGAAAAATAAATGTCAAAGCTTATGTATTATTACTGCCAATAAAAGTAAATTATCTTAATTATTCAGTACACAATCAAACAGAACATTGCTATAAAATACCTTAGAATGTGTTCCCTTTTGAAGTATTTTTTAAAGCAACAGGTCTCAGGCAGGTAGAAACAATACAAACAGCGAGAGTTTTGTAGCTGAATTGAGCACTGCTGTTTTGACACACAGAAAGTCTTAAATACCAGTGGAACTAAATGGAGGATACACTACAAACAGATTCTTGTAGGGTTTTAGCTACGGGCCTGTCTTTACTATACCATGTTTAGGCACTTTGAAGATTTTAGCACAACCACTGCCAGCCACTGTTTGTGCGCAACTATCTCATATGCTGAGCTCCTGGCTCAATGAAGTTCCCCAAAATACAGATACCAAGGTGGATATCACAGCATCAAGAATATGGCTTGACAGGCAGAAGCTCAGACATCCACTGTGAATTTGTGATGGGAGGTCAGCAGGAAAACAACCAAAGCTGGTATGCCCACTGTTATAAGTTAATTCTTCTCTTGAATTTTGAAGACGGCAAAAATACCTGCAGGACAAAGAAATATAGCAAGAAA
>JAYRBT010000114.1:17707117-17736671 GCA_036023395.1 Myiotriccus ornatus
TGTTCCCTGTTCCCAGCCGCAAAAGATTCCCTGGTGGTAGGTCCAGACAGGACTTTCACCTTACAGCTTCCGCGGTACGCCTGTAAGTTAGTAAATATACAGAAATAGTTCTTTTGTTAGTACCCTCTGTTTATTTTAATTTGCTTGGAATAAAACCAGTTCCTCAATTTTTCACACCCACTACAGGACAGCTTCTCAATATAGCCACAAGAACAAGATGAACCACACAGAGATGAGACAAATAAAATGACAAAACACATGGCAAAGTAGAACTTCAGCTTGCCCTAAACGTGAACTCAAACACCCAGTACTGCTGGAAGTCTGCATCTGAAAGTGCTACACATCTGAAAGTAAATCCTGTCTTTTGGACAAACTTTCTGAGAAGAAAATGAAAGGACACGAAGAAGGTGAATCAGTCTGGGAGCCAGAATAACATTACGGAAGAGCAGATACTGAATGTATGCCATCATCAGGTTAAAACCCAAGGATCTGGCCAAGGTGAGAGCTAGGAATAATAAAAAAACCCTCAAAACTTACTTCCCTCCCTAAAAGTCAAAATGAGGCAAAAATTCCTGAAGCAGCTTGTCACAGGTAAGATGATGACTTAAGCTTTTATCAGTTTGAGAGAAATCAGTGTTTGTGGAAGGATTTTGCTGGTTCAATCAGCACACTCTTTGGAGATTTAAGATAATCAGGCATTCACTGTCACAGCTTAGAACAACATTTTGCAATATTTGACTTCCCCTCTTACATCCCAGGCAATCCAAAATGGATGCCAAGCAAGCAGAAGAAATACCGTTCTTTAGCCAGTCACATCTGTTTTACTTGAAAAAAGTTATAAGCAGCACAAATCCAACACATCACGAGGCAGAGGGAGCGCAGACATACATGCAAGACACACACACTTAGCTTCCAGAACAGAAAGTTAAGTCAGGATATGGAGTGGGGTTGTCTCAGCTGCTGTACATGGAAGTTCACTGTCCTGCGAAGGGTTAACAGGGCTAACTTTGAGACCACTTCAACATGCAAACCTGTGCGTGGTTTTGTTTTGCACATTAGAAATAGCCTTAGTGCACTGTCTGTGATATTCGAAGTAATAAATCCTACCGTGTGCAGTTTTAAGAAACCCCCATGACCCCACTGCTGTCTGCTATCTTGGCACTGCTTCACTATTTGCATTCACATGTTGCAAAAACTGCTGTCCCATGCAACCTTCAGCATCTGAATGCAGCATCTTGTTTGTGCTGGCATGAACTTTTGTCCACTCTTGACTGACTATGCTTTTTGCACAGGAAAAGCTTAAGATGAGGTTTAGAAATTCCTTTTTCAGGGCAGATTCTCCCTCCTCCTCATACAACCCGTGTTGGGGGACAGGAAGGAAAGAAGAGAAGACAAGACAAGCAATGCTTTTAATAAGCTCTCGGAACAGAAAAACATGGGTACATATAATTTTGATACATCAAATTACCAGTTAGCTACACCTTTTGTTCACAAAAGAAAAAAAAAGAAAAAGAAAAAAGATAGAACAAAGGACATCTCTTGTTTCCCCAGTACTGCTACACCACCCAACTAGGAGAGGTGCATGTCCTGCCTTGGACTCACTGATTTCAGTCCAATCCCAACAGCAGCTCTTGGCCTCACTCTTCTATTCGTAACACCTTCTCTCCATCAGCAGTAACATGAACCTAATTTGCCATCTGAACAGGCTGGCAACAGCAGCTCACCTGCCTACAGAGCTGTGCTGCCTTCAGCTACCTTCAAGTGCTGGCAAGTGCAGACATCCTTACACTGGAGGATGCTTTGTGAGTTTGAGCAGCACAGTGTCAGCAGGAACACCTCACAACTGGGACAGACATACACTGGCTGGTGACATCCGTGGCATAGGGATGTAGCAGACAAGGAATTGCTTGTAAATCACGTAGGCTGTGAAAGAAAACTGTCTCGGAGAAGTCACAGTGATAAGATGCAAGGATGGTTTCCATTACTCGCAAATGACAGTCGCATCAATTTCCTCATCTGTCAACCTTGAAAAAAGACAGAAAGTTTTAAACTATGAAAAATATGTGTCTGTCTTGGAGTTGCTGGGACTGGCATCACAGAAGTTTAAGTTAGAAGTGGAAGTTTTCCCTTCCCAAAAGCCTGGTAGTAGGCATCCCTTAGCTTTCTTACACTTTTTTTGTAGACTTGAATTGTTTTTGAGCAGTGGCTCCCTGGGTGTCTAGAAATGGCACAACTTTTCTCTTAAAGGAGAGTTTAGGGTTGTAGTCATTCTCTTCACATACTTTGCTGATTATTCACCCAAACCTGTCATACCAATGGAGTTTCAACAGAAACCTCCCATCCTCTTGCTATTTTTGAGCCAACCATAGAGCTACAGCCATAACTTCACCCTACCATTATCCAAAGAGTCCAGCAACTACTAGTCCAACACCTGTACAACTCCTTAAAATTCCCCTACAAACCCCTCTATCAAATAGGTTAACATTGATTTCTTCCCCCTTTCACACTGCTTCACCAGCAGCCCTCTCTTTTAGCTTGTCTAATACAATTAAAATCTAACTTCTACATTTTCTGTATGATGATTTCTTGCCAGAACTATGTTTAACTTGGCACTTTTAGACCAAGATGCAATTTTTACCTAAAAAAATATATTAGGAATTATTATCACATTTCCATTTTCTCTGGAATGGATTCGTTACTTCTGCAGTATCTTTGAGCAAAAATTTTCAAGTCTGAAACAACACAGCAGAAGAGGGCAACATCTACCCTCTGTATTTAAGTTTAGATATTACCAACAAAACAAGGCAATTATCAACAAGTAGCTTTCTAAATATTTATAAAACTGAGTATTAAACACCAAGGAAATTTTAAATAGCTTCTTAACCTCAAAGCAAGGCACTTGCAAAGATACCAAAACACTAAATATATGCACACAAAATGGTTCAGAAAATAACTGTAAAGCTTAGATATTAGAAGTAAGAAACTAAGATCTCCAGCATGCTACTTGATAGTCAGCTTCAGGCAGTTTCCAATAAAAAAAAAGTTATCAGGTAACTTTTTCACTGCTCCTGTAAACTGAATGGATGGCTTTATTTCAGTACTAACAGTCTCAATAACTCAAGAATTTCTAGGCACAGAAATGCCTGTTTCCATTGCACTAAACCACCAAGATGATTTTTTACATTTGTTTTTTTTTTTTTTTAAATAGAAAACTCATTTCTCCCCAGCAAAAAGTTTTACTCATTAGAAAACTCAGGACTGATGGGAGGGGAGCAGACGTGCCTTCAAAAACGGCCTGAACTTATCTCAGCATACCTCAGAGATTACCACCAGGCCAGAAGACTCCCAAGGATATTCCAATCAAGGCCTCTATGACGCAGTTTGAGCTGGGTGCAGAAAGCTACACGAATTATCAGTCCAAGAAATTGTAAGCATCATGCTGATTTTGCCTGCTACGTGAATATAAAGTACTTTACTCAGTACCCAAAATGTAATCAAGCCTCTATAATTCAAATAATCAAAAGGTAAATATTTTTGTGCAAGTGATGGGAGATTTCTAATACTCTTAAATACTTGATTTACATCAGGCATACAATCTTATGTTTCTATATTCTTTACTTGAGGTGGAAAATAAACTAGTACAAACTACTTGTACTCATTTATCTCTGCAAAGGATACTCAGGAGAGAGAGATAGGAACAAAGTTTCTCATTATCAGTATCAGAATACTGTGTCCCTTCACAATTTCTATATATTTTTTTTTTTTTTCCCCACGAAATTAATTTTTTTTTAATGTTTGGAAGAGTTAAGAAGTAGTTATACCTGGATTCAAAACAGATCAGCCTCACAATGGAATCTCAGTGTAAATTTCCAAGTGGAGTTCTGCTTGGAATTTCAACAAGGTAATTAAGTACAGACCACTTCAAAGTGGGACATGTCTATACTGATCACTGGAAGATACAGTACTGCAGAATGGGAGTCAGTATTTCCAACAACATTCGAATAAAATATGGATTTAAAAAAAAAAAAAGTACTCCACGAGAGCATAAGAACAGAGTGACAGAATATTTGAGCAGGTCTGCTTCTCATTTTTTTCAGTTAATGTTATTTATGCCCATATACAAAAGTTTCTTTGGAAGACCAGAACTTAGCTGTTGGCTCCAAATACCTTAACAGTAACTAGATGGTTTTAAACATTAGTTCTGCCATGGTTCCTAATCTTTTTATGCAGATGGCAGGGCACTACAAATCCAGTTTGTTTTCTCTCCAGCTGACCCTGGGTAACACCACACCTGAACTTGTCCTGTTCAAACTCACGGGTACGTGTCTAAAGGCCCTCCTCCGTGTCACACATGACACTAACTTTGTTGATACATGTGTGCCAATATCTCAGCTTCCTTCTTCTGTCTGCTCATTTTCTGCTCTCAAACTCCAAGCTTTTGTGGCAGTTAAGTGAAAACACTGTTCTGTGCCATACATACGTTGCCATACATTGCCTAAATTCTGCCACGCATTGTCCAGATTGCCCTGAACATTTATTGTTTTTAATAAACTCTTCCTTCATGTTCACTGACTCCCTCATAAGATTTCCAAGTCACAATTCCTGAGTCCACAGTTATTGACAGCTCAGCTGTCAATATATTAATCTGTCTAGTGCAGAAGTGGGACCTACACCATTCCATCCTTTCAGTCTGCAAGCACAAGTGAAACAAGTGTTTAATCACAGTATCAGAGAAAATAATTGGCTGCTGGGCATCAATAACACAAGCAGTAGGGAAAACCGGCCACTATTTTGGAAAAAAAAGAGTTACATGTGTTATATAATATCCACATTTTTTTAGAAGGAAAAGGGAAAATTCAATTGTCTTTATACTAAAATAGAATTTATGCTTTTGAGTTTCCTGTTTTCAGGGAGTTTCTTACAAATAAATCTGAAATTCTTCATTTATAATGACCAATACCCCCATGTCCAAACAGATGTATTTGCATCAAGAATATATTTTCTGGACTGAGGTTCACAGACCCAGTGAACTGAAACTTTGCTTGAGACTATGTCAGCCAGTTGCAAATAGATTCTAGGTGCACTGTCAGAACTTGGAGTACAGGCCAAAAGCCTTGGCTCACTCTCTGGAGACCTAGACAGAAATATTTTACTTGTAGGATGGAATACACAAAGAAAAATAATATACCTGTCTTTTACAACAGAAAGTAATTTTGACAGATGATCAAATAGGCCGTGCCTTCAAATTACCACAACAAGACTCAGAGTGGGTTTTGGAGGTTGTTTGTTTGTTTTCACAATATAAATATATACACTGCTTTTCAGCCATATTTTGCTCAATGAGCTTCATAAAAAATATGCCATATTCTGCAGATTTGCAAACTGAGACCATATGTGAGCATTATGCACACCACAACAAAAAGCACAGCCGCCTGCTCAGCTGAACATCTCTTCCTGCACATGTACACAGATGGAAGCAGCTGCTGCCACTAAATAACTCACAGAGCTAAAGTGTTGAGAAACTCTGCTCCGTTCCCCAGCCAGGACATGCTCTTGTGAACTGCAGGAGAGCTGTATGGGATAGAGAGTAAATGCAACTAGTGAGGTGGTTTGTCATTCCCTTCCCATGTCATGAAATAAGCTATGAAAAGATACTCATCCAGCTTTGAAAAATGAAAAGAGTAATACAAATACCACTCTCTCCAGTAATTGCTAAGCTAAGTAGAAACACAGTAAGTACACGTTTTCATTTTACAGCACAGACAACCAAAAACTAGGTTTTTTGTACCAAACCATTAAAACACGCAATTTGCCCATCAGGTCACTGTAAGAGGAGGAAAAAGTAGTGTCTGCAACACCAGCTTATACTGAAAAAACAAGGAGGTGGAAGGATGAGGTAATGGAAAGAGAGAAAGCAGTTTATCACTCCACTCACTCTCCCCTCGCAGAGGACTTCGAGCACTCAGGAACAGCAGAGGACTATATTCCTACTCACGACCTTTCTTTGAAAGAGTGCAGTACAAAGTCTCAAAAAGTAGAAGTCAGGGAGGAGGCAGAAATCTGGCATTCCAACACTCCCACTCCCAGCTTAAAACTTCAAGGCAGACTGATTGCTATTTCACAGTCTGCTGATTTGCTCTACTTTTCATGAACCAAGAATGCTTAAGAAATTCTAAAGTAATCTCTGCTTAATGTCTCAGGTTAATCATGTTAAAATTTTGCTTCTGGAACCTGTAATGTCATCAATGGCATTACTGGAACATTGAGAGTGAATGTTCAGTAAGAAAAAGAAAACTAAAATTCTACTTGCTGGATGAGAGTGAGCCAGAAGTCCCTTTTCTTGTTGATTTTAGAGACAGGTTAGATTCATACAGCAGCAGAAATTACACGTAAATCAGTACAGAAATTACACAGTTCTCTCCAACATTTACCAAGTTATGAGAAATCATTAGCAATGGTGCTGAAGCATATGTATTTATGCATCAGGAAAGGCATTACTGCTTTCTGCAGTTCATGAAATCATGTCTCTTGTGGAAAGTAGCTATAATGCTACACACACACTGCTGTCTCTACAGCTGCAGGTAGTTACATTTCTGTGATTGAAATAGAGGAATGATTGTGCTGAATCAATCCACAAGATAAGAATTTCTCAAGCCTCACAAACAACAAAATATCTGATTCTTCAGAGAAAAGTATGACTGCCACAAGAAGGACAATGCTTTCCCTGGAAGTTACTTAAGCCATAAGTTCATAACTATGAAAGGTTTTTTTACTCTTTGTATAATGGAGTCCATGATACATTTTTAGGTGAGTTTCAGATATGGCAGAGGCCCTATCTCTATAACCCTAGTTCTGCAAAAATAGGGTCAAATTTTCTATGCGTCTTAGAATCTAAGAACTGCAATTTTTGCATTTCTACAAGTTTATTTGCTTTGTAGAAGCAGTTAGTGCTGGACGCTGCTTTTCCTGTTTCAGAACTACTTTGCAATTAAGTGATTAGACCTGCCATGGCTTACAGGAAGAACACACAGGGGATCTCTAATCTTTAGGTACTATTGTGTAGTTCTGCTTGGAAATGTAGAAGGTAAATATTTCCAGCCTGCTATTCAGCCACTGTCCCTTTAGAGATGTTGATGGGGAATGTGAACATGGGAACAGGAAAGCACACACGTGCAAGTTTTAATTTGCAAGTTTCACTCCATGTTCTGTCACCTAAAACCCCAGACATTTCCCATTTCTAGAAAGACACTGTGCCAGTATCTTCACCCACACTGTTGTACTTTTCCTTTCATCAAATGAAAAAGGGTTAATGCTAAATTTCAACTAAGTGTTCCTACAGTCATCTCCAGACTTCACTACTTATCCAAGCAATGAAGCAAACAGGAAGAAAAAAACCCAACCAAATCAGCAATTCCATGAATCACACAGAAATTGTTTTGCTTCCACTGACACGGTCAATGTTTAAGTTAAGCATTGATGTAATCTCAAGGCACACCCTCCTCTACTGCAGGACCTCGCCCTCCACAGCTTGTGCCCAACTTCCATCCCACCCAAGGACACCCATTAGGGTGCACTTCTATTTGCACTGCATTTTAAATAATTTAATTGTTCTACCTGCTTTGTAACAAAGTCAAATCAGACATAACAATAATTAAAAGAACAATGAAAATAATAAAAAGATTCAGTGAAAAGAATCCTCATTTACTTAATTGCCTTTTAAATCTGATAAATTCAGCTTTCCTCCTTCCAGTTCTTTAGAGGTAGTAATGGCTCATTTATCAGCTCTTATTTAGAGTCAATTACTTTATTGGTAAAATTTACCTTTAATGCAACTGCCATCTGAGACCTCTTGATTGTTGTTCTTGATTGATTCCTCAGGTCCTTCTCTCAAAAGTGAAGTTCCTGTCCGTGCTGCAGCATCTCTCTCTAAGTCACTGCTTTTCTTCTTCTCTACCAGTATCAAGAAAGCAATTTCCAACCACAGAATTCCCATCTAACCTCCATCCTAACTCTCCCTAGTATAATAACACACTTATCATTCTGACTAAAACATTTTCCCAGAAGGTGAGGGAAAACCTGACTATTTATACCAAAAGGCACTGAAGTAACAGAGGTTATTTCCCTTGCAAAGAAAAGCAGTGCACTATACTGCAAATTCTATGGGGGAATAACTGCCTAGAGAAGATAGCCAGGATTGCGAAATTCTGTCCTCATCGCCTCAAAGACTTAGGGAGTCTTACACCTTCATGAGAGTTGCATGTTCCCACCTCACATTGTTTCCCCCCCAGCTGCCTCTTCCTCATGCATTCGCACACAGCACCTTCCTTTTCTTCCCTGCACCTCCTGTGCTTCGAGCAAGACTGTGCTGGATGAAGCCACCAAGCATTTGGCATATGGAAATAAGGAAGCAGGAGAAAGAGCAAAGCCTTATTACAGACAGATGTTGTTGCTCTTACTGGAGCTCCATGCTCAGGAGTCTCATTAGAAAGAATATTGTTCCCAGTTGCAGACTAACAGTGGAGAGAAATACAACAGAAACAAAGCAAGTTGTCTGCTCCTGAACAAGAGAACATTCAATAAAAATCTAAATTTGGCATCTTGATGTCTCTGACATCAATCAGGTTTTAGAATTCACTGCCATGTGATGGTATCCATGGAATACAGCAAGGGCAAGGTTTAGTGCACTGTAAATTTTTATGGACGAGAACTTCTAGCTGCTCATACTATTAATGCCAACAGAAAGGCTATTGGAAGAGAGGTAAACATCCTCTGTGTAAGGTGTTAAGCTTTTCATGCCTCTGGCTCAAACCATAGCAAATAGCTTGACACTCTGAGGTAAGATTCCTTATGATAGGATTCCAGTCCCACCCCTGCCCCACCAGCCCTGGTGTTCTTCAGCCCCCAAACTGAGCTCCTTCTGTTGGCAAAGACCACGGAAAAGCATTCTCCCTCAGAGCTTCTCATACTGGGTTATATTCCCCCCTTCCCAGCAAGCCAAGTTCCCTCAAAGGTGGAGTTGACACAGGCCAGAGCTGGTGCAAAGACAAGGCCACTGCACTGGCTCAGATGCAATGAGCAACATCACCCCCAGGACTGGAAGTGATTACCTGCTTGCTGAAACATTTGTCTTGATACTCTCTTTGAAAATGACATCTGAAAGGTGTGAGTGTCTCTCCATTTATTCTAAATGGAGCCTGAGTGACTGGCATTGGCTAGTCCTTAACCATTTCAACTTATCCATGACAAGCTCTCTCCTAAACAATTAGCCCAAGATTCCCCTAGCAAACAGATTCTTTTGACTACCTACCATAGCACTTTCTGCACCTTCTTCCTAAACTTGCCTTTCTCCAGTTTAAAAAAGGTGCACTGTCTTTCTTCCTGCTTATTCTGTCCCTGTTCCTCTGCACTTGCAAAAGCACCGTTCCCCCTAAAAATACCCAGCATTCTGGCAGGCCTTGTACAAATGAGGACTTGGCTTCTTTCAGCCTTCTCGCTGCTATTCAGTCCTCTGCCATCTCTATCTCACCTCTACCAGAATATTAAAACAAAGTAGTGAATAAATTGGTACAAAAAAGGGGTACTGAACAGCTCTCCCCTTACTAATAAGCTTTTTCTTGCCCTAGGCTAGATCAGATGCTTCCTTTCATGCTTGTACTAGCACCAAGTTAATATTTAGTATTCAGTATCAAGACTGTGGTGCTACCACATAGTAGTAAATCCCAACCAAATGCTCTCAAGAAATTAAGTTCTCAAATTAGACAAAAATAATATTTTTTTAAGCTTAAATAAATGTGAATGTATTTCTAGCCTGTAGCCAAAGGTACCAAAGTACACATGCACCTGCATCTGTTCCATTATTTTCACTTGCAGAACACGAAGGTATAGCTACACAACGTTTTCTTCACCTGCATGCACGTGAGAAATAAGCCATTCCTTCAATTCAGTCTCAGAATTGCAGTTATTCTCCACATGCTTTAGCACATGAGACAATTCAGCTAGAACATCCCAGTAATGAAACCACAAAAGAAATATTCCAGAGACACAATATGGGAGAAAAGGAGAGGCAGGCTGCCTTTCAGATCCTTCCCAGAAGGGCAGCAACTTTTCATTATTTGACATTTGTAGAAACCTTTAATTCAAGCATTCCAATAAAAATTCCATGGCATGCAAAATTGATGTTGTAAAGCATTATATTTCTGTTCAAAGCTTAAAGAAAGATACAGAATCCTCATAAAGTCAGTGAAAAGAGTACATATTGTACATGAGATACCATACATTGAAATAATACAGCAGACACACAACAACATAATACTTGCAAAAGATATAAGAATTTATTTAAGTTGAGCTTGGCTATACACCTTCTACATAAGAACATTATTCCTTAAAGGTGAATATATAATATCAAGTAGTGGGGTGAAACCCTCAGAAGCTACCCAGACCTTCAGCCACTCTCAGATCACTGCTTCCTGCTCATGACAGAGGGATTTTTTTTTTTGGTAGGAACACTTGATTTTTGGCAGTTAAACTTCTAAACTAAATCACTTCACTAAATTTATAACTGTGAAGCTGTACCCATCAAAATTCAAACGTGTTCAGACAGACAATTCAGTAATTCTATCTGAGCAGGTTTTTGGGGGGTTTGTTTGTTTTTGTTGGTTGTTTTGTTGGGGGGTTTTTTGTTTGTTTTGTTGTTTGCTAGACGCGCTGGTTTTCCTTAGCTGAAATAACTATGCATTTCTATAGCCTAAGTGAAGTGATCTGGTCTTTTCCTAATTGCCACTTAAACTCAAATCACCCATCACGACCAAAAAAACAAAAAAACCCAACAAAACAAAAAAGGAACAAAAAAACAAAAACCCAAACAAACAAACAAAACAAAGGAACAAAACAAACAAAAAACACAAACCAAACACCAAGATCTAAGATTACTCTGGTAAACACCATTACTGGTACTCTGCATACCCAGGCCAAGCAGCAACCACAAGAATGCAGTTTGGACATGATGGAGCTCATGATATCCAGCCCCTGGCTCCCCAGCTGACCCCTGATCACCCAGAAGGTCTCAACAACTTCAGCAAGTTTTCCACGAGACATTATTGTGACTACGGCATGATTCAGAAAAAGGAATCTTCCTCTTACAGCACTTTAACGATCTCCATCAATGTAGAGCTACCGATTATTTTATTTGTCAAAGACCAAGTCCAAATGCTAATTTTTATCAGGTTTCACTGCCATCATCTATATCAAAACGAACTTAAATATCTTCCCCAATAGTGTTTTTCAAGTTAGATCTTGTAAGCAACATATAGGTTCTTTACTTAGAAGAGGATCTCATTTAGTGCAAGCTTAAGATACTGAAAACCATCTAATCAACACACTGATTTCTGGGGTAGTTGATTCTTTATTCATGTAAGTATTACAGCTCAAAATTGTGTTTCTTCCCAAATAACTGAAACAGCTCTTTAACAAAGCAGCAAATTTAATAAAGCATGGACATTGTCATTGTCTCCTTTTAGCAGGTAATTCCATTTCACCAGTGCAAATTTTATTGTAACTACCTTCCACTGTTTCTCTCCTCTCAAACTTTTCCTGTTTCATAACACTCTGGCAACCCAACATCTTGCTTTGAAACAGCTTTGAAAGCCTGGCTTATGGCCAACTTGCAACTGATACTACAGTTTAAATACCTTCCTAGCAAAGTTGCAAAAACTTCAAAACACTCAGGGATCAGTCATTAAAATGTTTTTGTTTCAGTTACAACACTAATGAAAACCAAATGTCTACATTTATTTTAGCTGGCTTAATGGTCTGGGGACTTCACTTAAAAGAAAGGTCTGAATCAACCCTCATTTACTTGGCTGAACAGATTAGCACAACAACATTGTAGAAAGATACGGATAATATTTTTAAAAGATTTACTAAGAGTGTTTCAGCCACAGATTCAATTAAGGAGGCCAAATTAATTGCCTCAATTTTATTTTTCTTCTTTAAAGTCTTCAATTACAGTGCACCCAAAACGATGCACTTTTAGCTGCAAGTTTAAAAGGCTCCATTTGCCAACAGATTTAAGACACAAAACTAATGCTATGCTACAGGATATAGGCTACTGCAAACTATGTTTCTACTATCCAAATAAGGCACAAAGTAACAGATCCTGACTGAAATTTAAGCCATCCCAAAGTGTCTGCTTGTAAAAGATACCACTGTGTTCTACAAGTGTATCTCATTCAGTGAACATGGGAATATTCCGGGTGGGAATCATAGCATGCTAAATGAAATGCTTCATACAAAGCTGTCTTTCAGCTGAGAGTTATGACATTCTGCTGCTGGTTTAATCCATACCCTCTAGAATCAAGTCAGCAAATTCTATGCTGGTTTTGTACAGTCTTAGACATCTATAACGAACTGATGTTTCAGCAACATTTTATCCCTAAATTCACTTTTGAACACTTTGTACATACTCCTCCACAGCAAAGAATATCAAAGTTCTGCTAAACCAAAAACAACACAAGCTGACACAAATATCCACATTTTCAGTAACAACATTGTTGTTCATCATTTGTATCTCAAGATATCTGTAGCATGCACCACCTGCTTCGAACTAGCACTCAAACTGTTCAACCGCACGTTAATGACAGCTGCTAAAAAGTCTACAATATCAGGGAAAACAAATAAAAGTTTAACTGCAGCCCTGTGGGATTGAGGCAAGCCACGGTCTTTTGCTAAATATGAGTCATTATAATACATACAATACTCTAATAACGTGTACTTGCACTTCACAGACTCCCTTCAACACCATTATAACTCCAAGGTTCACAGGAATGCCGGCATTTGTGTGCAACAACTGTTTCTAGGACAGGAGAGTGAGCAAATGGTCTGTGCACTTCCAGAGTTTTACAGATCTAAGAAAGTCCCAGCAGGGAGTTCCCAGTACACATCCCTAACATGCACATCCATGCTATTTAGCCAGAAACTCGCCCAAGAGGTCATACCAAGTGCACAAATGCCAACCCAAAAAGATATTTTAGGTTAATGAATCTCAAATTATCAATCTTTTATTCCCTAAAATATGTAAAAGATGATATATAGGAAGAAATAAAAGGTTACAGATTACTGATCACCCAGTAAGTAGGCTTTATAACACAAATTTTAAGTGCATTGGCACTTTACTTGAAAGAGCAGTTTACTTATGAACACTGACATTCTTGCCATGCCTTCAAAAGTATGTAGAGCTCTCCCTGTGTAGAAATCCTTCTTTCTAGCACAGCAAGACACTGAAAAGAGTAACTTTTTATATGCTTCATTTAGAGTTTCACCAAAAAAAAAAAATCACATGCTTACAGTAATAAATTTTGCTACTTAAGAGGTTCTTTTACAGACATTGGAATACAGAATTCTAGCACTAAATAGCTTACAAATGTTTTTCCTGTTAGCATCAAAAGGAGGAGAAAAGAATAATACCTAAAATTAGTACACTTATGTTTCACATAAAAACCATAACACAACATAAAAGGCATCCAAGGCCTTAGGTCTCTGTCCTGGTCAGGACTTTATAGATGATGGACATCACATCAAGAGCACCAGAAGCAAAGAATCCATTCTCAAAGTTTCAGCTAAATGATCACTAAAAGTAACAGGTAGAAAGATCAAATAATTCAGCTACTTCAATGAGAATGAAAAAATACGATAAGAATAATTTCTTATTCCTTTACTTTGCAAATCCACACACCTGCTCTTTACTACTTTGAGAAAGAATCAAGACATACTGTTTATACAGTTATTTCTCTTACGTGGATAAGAACAGTATGAATTCAACCACACCCTTCAAGAAACTATAAAAATACCATTTCTCAGCATGAATTTTCTCAAACCCTGGCAGCCTTACAGAACAGTCCCCTACATAGCTCTAGCCAGCAAAGAGGTCCTTCACAGAACTTTCAGATAGATACAACACCTTAATTAAACTCAGCATACCTACCTATCACAATTTCTCTCAGGCATTCAGCACACAAGATGAATAAAGAGCATGTGGATCAAATAAAGAATAACAAATCTCTGCAAAAATACAGTTGGAGAGAATTCCTGCCATCAAGTACTGTTTGCACAAAGCAGCACAGAAGTGCAAATCACAAACTCTCAGGAAACTCCCACATCCCATCTGCGCACAAGGGGAACTTCAAGGTTTAAACCTAACCTATGGTTTGGGACAAACTCCTCAAACATGAATCTTCTAAACAGTAACACAAATTTATTCCTCTCTTGAAGGAAAATAATCACATCAAAAGCAGATTACAGAGAAACAACAATAACTAAGTCTCATAAATATTAAGATTGTCTCAAAATATTAAGACTGATTTTTATGGCTCATAGAACAAGCTTCAATTTCTTGCATGAGACAGGGAATCTTATGTGAAAAACAGAGGAAAAAAACAGATAACTATTAAGTAAAACAGAATGAAACAGATGAGCATTCTCACTTTAATGCCTCATGTAACTGGCTATTTAGTTCAAAATGTACCTCATATCACATGAGCTGTTCCAGAAGAGTAAAACAGAGGCAAATGTAAGAACAAGGTGGCCACTCAGCCTCCTCCATGTCAACACACTCACAGAAGCAGTCACCCCTTTTGGAACAAGAGAAGAAAATTCTGGGTATCTTATTTTTTCCCCAACATTCTGCATTTGAGGGACTTTCTACTGGGCAGTAAGGGTTAATCTGAAAACATTTAATAGAGTGCTCCATGAATATTTAGGATCTTGATGGCTGGCAGTGTCAGCATTGGAAGCTGGCTGTTGGGTCAGGCCAGAGGATTGATGGAAAATGAAGTAATCCAACAGATGTATACAGCACTTGGAATTTTCTTTCCTGTCACTCGCCCAAGCACAATTTCCAGGTATGGACAATAAACATATGGGATGATTGAAAAAAACTCAAAACAATCAAACATAGGGGCTTTTTATCTAGAAATCTACTTGGAAATTAGGCTTGAACTGCCATAAAAGCACACTTACCTCAACAGCATTTGGTAACTGGTGATCATCAGCAGAGACAGATAGGTATTGTTAAGACAACACTTAATAAAATAAGCACAGACCGCAAAAGGCATTCATCCCCAAGCACTGTCACACTGCAACATCCTGCTGAATTTGTTCATTTGTGGTACATGGGCTATATCTTAGAGGCAGCACAGGGAGCCACACCACATCAGGCCTCAAAACCTGAAGTTAGAAAACCTTTCCTCGGAGATTTTAGTGAAGATTCTCACAACTTCATTTAGCCCCTAGACATGTGATTCTAGCCTCCTGAAATCCATGCTCACTTTCTGCCCGAAGAAGTTGAACCTGTGTCAAAGAAAACTAGACCACAGCTTGCCTCACTATTCTGCAAGATAAAGGTTCTCTCTCTGGCACACACTCCTGACCAGATGTTTGGCTACAGAGAAGGACCCAACCAAACTGTATCTCCAAAGAGGTGCAGAAAGTACAGACTCCGTGTTCCTGTTCCTGAATGGAAAATGTAGATCTTTAATGGTGGTGGCTGCTAAGGGGTATTTAGGTTGAACAAATCACTCAAGGTTTGCATTACACCTATAAAAGCAATGAAAGAGCTCTTCTATTACACATGCATAGCCTATAACACAGCTGGATCCGTACCTATCACCTCACAAAGACACCTCTGGCTATTGCTATGGATACTAAACCCATAGAACATCTTGTTACCTTCATTTGGAAACTCAGCTCGGACATACGGCACTAAAATTAGCACACTGAGGGTATTTCATTTATACATTTTAAAATACACAGGACACTTCTTTGTAGAGACACTTCAGATTATTGGTACACACAAGGTATAAGACTCCCACACTTCCATCAAAATACCTTTAATAAACTTGACATGTGAGGTAACTTTAAAAGGTCGACAGTAGAGCTCATATGGGAACCAACCAGTACAGTTAGATCCTGGCCAGGCTTCTCCCCCTGCCTTTGACGATGAAGTGGAAGGGGACAGAGTCATTGCGGCTGTGGAGTTTCACAATTAGATTTATCACAGCATGTAAATGAGGCTCAATTTTACCAACAAAACTGCTGCTAATTGTTTCTTCTGCCCAGTAAACGCAGTCCTCTATCTCTAACAGAGCTGCTTCTTCAATAGGTGTTTCTTCCTTACCTTCCACTTTCCACAAGAGTAAGTTCACCTTTTCATTCAGGTCCACTATATTGCCTCTTGACTTTTGGCTTCTCTTTTGGCTTATTTGACAGAAAACCTATCCATGTGTCCTGCAGCAGTTGTTTATCTTGTCCTTAAGGACTGCACAGCTTACAATGAGACGTGAGCAGTACTTAGTCTACTTGTACCTTCACTATGACAAAGACAGGGTTCGTTTTCTTCAGCTTTCACACATGCCTGTCCCTGCCTCTTCCAGTGTGACCTGGGAAAGGAACAAGTTAATGTTTGACTTTTGTTTTAACTGTATACTTTTTCCAGTGGTTACTTAACAGCAGAGTCTGATGTGCTGAGCAGGTAGTTTGCATGGGATTGAAAGCCAGCAGTCTGTATTTCTGAATCAAGATTTCAGAGGTTACATAAACACATTTATCTTTGTGGTCTTTATTTTGGAAGGGGAGAAAAGTAAATGAGCAGTTAGGAAGGAGCAAAGCGGAGGATTTGGAAGGCAGAGAACTGACCAGAAACATACTTTAAGTGTTGTATTATGTAAGTAGTCTCTCCTGGGCATTTGATCTACGCATGCAGGAGTTTTATGGCTTAATTTCCTTGTTCTGTCAGTTCTTAGCCAGGGGGAAAAAAAAAATAAAAAAATCACCATTCCCTTTTCCCCCAGTCATGGCAAGTCTAGGACCTTTCCTTGCCTCCTGCAGGTCCATGAGATACAGCAGGTTTGACAGTGGCAAGACTGCATTCCTCAGTTCTGGGCACGTGCCCTCCCTATTTAAATGCTGATTGACAGGACTCCAACACACTACACAGGACACACAAAATCAGCAGGGTTATTCTACTGCAGAGGGAATACAGCAACCTCAACAACTAACAAGTTAGTGCAGAGTAAAGATACACACAGAACATCTCTGCATTAAGTAATTTCATAGTGAATTTAATCCATTCTCAAAGCAGACAGCACAATTTACATTCACTGGCCAGTTGACTCCCAGTGAGAACAGCATCCTTTGAAAGCACAGAACTACTTTGAAAATAGTTAGCCTGAACCTTCTCTACCTCATCCCTCTGTAAACAAACATTAAGAACCTGACATATCCATGGCAACTTGTGCTGTGGAAACAAGAATTGAACATAACCTTTTAAAAAATGATGCCAGTTCTTTTACAAAGAATTCACTGAACAAACTATAAACCCTGTGGGGTGACACTAATAATAAATTTAAATGCGAACGTCTGTGGAGGCCCGGCTTAGAACAGCACCTGCAGAAAGAAGCCTGCAGGGATTTCATCCTGATGCTACCAGTTTTAACAAAGGTAAATCATTGCCCTGAAGACCCTACACGCCTCCTCACTCTTCAACACTGCTGGTTTGTCCAACCAGAATGACATCATATGAGCATTGCCCTCAGCCTCTCAAGGAACTAAAATTAAAAAATAAATCCTTAGGCTAGCTGCATTTCTACAACAATGCAACAAGTCAAGCCAGTTAATACTGATACAGCCTCTTCACTTGGAAAAGAACAGAACTGGGATTCCAACAAAATTTAAATCCTGCAAGCTTTCTGTACCCTTATAAATTAAACAAATGAAAGAACTACACCATACATCTGAATTCTTTGAGAAAGGAGCTATCTTCAATAGCAGTAGGGAAAAAAAAGCAAAGGAAGACAAGAGGAGTTTGCATTTTCCATAGACAAACACTAGGGAAAATATCAAAGTCATAGGTATTTTTCAACCGACCAAAATTTAAATTATTATTTTTTAACCTGAAGATACTGTATCAGGATAAATCAAATGACCTAAAAATCCATGAATGAAAACCTTGGGCTTACATTCTAACTTTTAATGTGGAAAGACATGTCTGAGAGTTTTCATCTCTGTAGCTACAGACAAAAAAATTAATCCTTACAGCATTACATTCTGTGTGTGGAAAACAGGGCCAGGAATTAAACATGCCCTTCAGCAAATCATAATTCAACAACATGTCTAAGATTAAGATGCTGACAGTTCTGTCTCCCAGGCCCAAGTTCCTGATACCAGAGTACACTGCCTCTTATTCATGCATTTTAATTGCCAGGTTTAGAAAAAAAGGCATGCAAGATAAAGACTGGTATCTGCTAATAAGGGAATGGTTTACTTTATATCTTAATTCTAACTCAGACTAATGAGCAAAGCAGTCTGAAATCTAAGAATCTGATATCAAACTTACCATGGGGTTTAAAGAGTTTAATTTCTCCCTCATCCCCAAAGCAATTTTATATATAGCTGAGGAAGAAAGATTGATTCTGGAAGTTTGTAGCCATCGGTATACACTTAGTGTATCAACTGGAAGATATTTACAGACATGAAATGGAACTGAGCCAGAAGATTTATAAAAGTATTTCCCCCTCTCCTCCAGTGCAATATTACTTTTCTTTGAAGACCAGGGAGTGGAAATGAGAGAGTACAGATGCACAATTTTGATAGCAAGACCCATTAGCACGAAATGAGAAGGTGATTAACATGGGCCCAATGCTATTAAACACTTTGATACCTTTTTAATTCGAATACCCCTGCTTTCTAGAAACCCTTCTAGGATTTTCTAATTCCCTAATGATTAGAAAGGAGCTCAATAAATCAGCTAATCCTGACTCTCAGGACTGGGGGAGAAAAACATGGTCTAGACATAGTTAATCTGTGCCTTATGAGGCACTTTAAAAATGGAAATACCATAGTCTTCCCAAGCAATATGTTCAGTGGTTCAGTTTATTTTCTAGTGCCCATTTACACCATCTTTGTTGAAGTATAAACACATTATCAGTGGTTCTGTTGTCAGAGTGACTATACTGGAAAATACTCTCCTTGCTTATATCTCACCTGAAAACAACTCTTCCTTCTCTCTGGAGTCTTCTGTTCGTTAAGGGAAACGGTTCTACATCTCTGTGAATAAAATAATCACATTTTCAAGACTTCATTCTTTCCTCTGTGCTCTCTCTAATTACTGTAGCTTGGGGTGAAATGCCTAAGCCTAGCATGGAGGACTGATATATAGAATCTTAACTGGAATACATATCACAGCACACTTGAGCTGTTTGCATCACCTGTGTTAACAGAATCACATCTGCCTTCTTAACAGCAACACTCCCACTTTGTACTAAGCTCATTCTACCACCCTGCAGTCTTCTTGTAGAGATGATAAATAAATGGAGGCTCTTAAGTCTTGTCCTCATCCAGAAGGCATGGATTTTTTCCCCCTCCCAGGCTGCTTCTCTATTTGCTTCAAGTCATTCTGAACCCTAACCACGTTTTCCAGTGCACTGGCAGCAATTCCTAGCTTGATACCATCTGCTGTTAATACTGCATAGCCTTAACGTTTCACTTAAGTCAAAATTAGTGACAGAACCCTGCAGAGATCATTCAGTCTAGACATCCTCTGGTCTGACAGTGATCCATGAAACTATTTAAGGTTTTTCACCAACTTCACAGTATTTAGAGAAACATCTTTGCTTATCATACAGAAAAATCAATTAGAATAACTAACTAAACAAGAACATATTTGTTCCTACTAAATAAGACTGGATACCATGCCACGAAACGAGACTTGAGAGGTTGTGAATTTTGGTTTGAGAAAACCCACATTTATGTTTATTTATCACCTTTGCACTCATTACTTGAAAAGTTAATCAAATAGTCCACATTTGTTGCAATGTTTTAGGAAGCGGACTCCAGATCTCCAGTGCTTCTTTTCCACCTGTCTCACGTAGATACAGGCTTGGCTTCTCTCTCCATTTAAAGAACTTCATCTGTCTACAGGAAAGCTGATATGGTTCTGTGACCAGGAACGAGGTGAATCAAACTATCCTTCATTAAAATTTCACCTGCTTTTCAAATTACCACTTTTGTAAGTGTTCTTCATCACCTTCTTCATCTAAGAAAAGTTCCTCTGTTTCTGGGGCCAGGTATAATTACAGCCTAACCTGCAGTAAAGAGAGCTGAAGCAACAAGTGCAGTGAACATACAATTTTCTAAGTATCACATTGTGTTTCTTCACTCAGCAGCAGGCCAAGCCCTTATTCTTCTTCTCACCATAAACTATTCTATAAGTACACTGTCTTAATTAAAGTAAGTATAAAAGGATGTCCTTTGTGCCAAATGTGCCTGAGCAGACCATGGAAGAGTTAGGTCTATAGAAAAATCTCTTTAGAGATAGGAACATACCAAAGTAAACAGTTCGTTGTACAGTATAATCCCTTTGTATCATCCATTTCCATTATTTTACTTTATTTACCATTTAACCCTTATTCTAAAACTGCTTAACTTTGTCTTAATGTCAGAACTTGCAACTAATATGTGTTCTTAATCAACTTATGGAAAGAAATCCATATTTTTAAGAACAAACCCAGCATCTGAAGAGTAAAAGCAGTACAGTCATTTGGGGATATCATTCAGACCCATTATTACCAGTTTACTAAATTTTAACTTGAAACCTCTGACACCAGGGCACTGACCACCAGAACTGTCTATCAATTGGAGGGGGCAAAGCTGAGAGGTACCCAACAAGAGGGAGTCTCTTAATTCCAGCTGGACTGGAAAGGTAAGAAGTCATCTCAGTGTCTCATAATCCCATTACTACAGCTTCAGTTTGTGGGATTTACAGGTTTAGCACCCTGAGTTCTGAATGCAGCAAGGAACTCTGAACAGCACATTCGAATCACCTTAGGGGGTTTAGTGGAAAAGAAAAAAAGGGGGGAAATTTAAGAAAAAACAACAACACATTTGGCACAAGCAAAGAGATGTGGTTTCTCCTGCCTAGATAGTGGGGGGAAAAAAAAAGAAATTCTTATATTTATGGAAGTCATTAACTTTTTTATTGTGTATGCAATTGGCAAAGCCATGTCAAAGAGAAGTTAAAGAATTTTGCAAAGTAACAGAAGCTAAGAGAGGGACAAGCCTCCCCCAATCCATTCAACATCACACATCAGTGATCAAAATCTATTTAAAAAAATAACTTAAAAACCTTTCCATTTCCCCAGAAAGCAGTTTGGTTTGTAGAAATCAACCATATCCAGGGCAGTAACAACCAACCAACCAGTGTGACCCTCTCGTGGAAAGGCCATGGAAAAAAAAAATAAATCTGTCTGGAGTTTGTGTTGGCCAGGCAAATCAATATACTTACTCATAACTCATTCGCACTGCTTACAAAGCAAGTAATTGTTTTCCCACTAATGCCATCTCTACCATTTTTTAACAGAGAACAAGTTGCTAAAGTACTGAGCTTGCAGCAGATCAAACTGGCTTTGCTTGACAGCAAAGAAAAGCAGAGAAAATCAGTTTACTGATGCAATAGTTAAGCAGTAACACATAAAAAAAAAGCCAGTTACATTTCATGGTCAACCACAACACTATTTTCTTCAGCTTAGTGTAGAAACATTATTACACAGTGACACATTTCCAAAACCCTTAATACAAATCTTGCTTTTACAGTTCATAAAGTTTCACTGTCAAAAAAGACACCTAAAAAGTGTCTAGGATTATTCAGGATCTTTACTGTCACAGAAGTGAGTTCTAAACTATATTAATGATCTTGGTTTTAATAATGATTTTGGTTTTAATTCCATTATGTTTTTATAAAGGTATCAGCATGACATACATTTCACATGATTTAACTTCAAAGGGTTAAGATTAAGTTACTGAATTCTTGCAATACCTGCTGTAGTTTTTTATGGTATTAAAGAAGTTATCAACAATAAGTGAGAACACATGTTTAAGACTAGGGTAAAGTTTATTCCAAGAGGCAAAAATTCCCTTCAGCTTTATATAATTAGCTTGAACAGCACACGTATTAAAGAAAATATTTTAGCTTACTTACATATTCAAACTATGTGGCATAGTACTCTGTGATTTTGTAAGCCCAAAACATCATAACTGCAGCAATCTTCAGTTAATTACGTAGTTCTCAAAATCCCCCTTTTCCTTCCTCCCACCCAATGATATCTCCATATCACCAAGTTTTTATGCAACTTCAAGAAGTACTGCCCAACAGGAGTGTTTCAATATCAGATAGTTTTACTATTAGAAATGGATCCTATCAGCTGCATTGCTGAGCACAGCAACTACTTGCAGCAACAAAGGGGCAGAAAATACCTAAGAAAGTCTTTTAAGTTCTTACCAAGTCTAAAAGCTTCCTCAGTCCAAGTATAAGTATCGAGTACCCTCCATATCTTGTAACAACTAATAGGTAAGTGCAAAACTCGGAAGACCACAAATGAGGCCTTGCAAAAAAAGCCATAAACAAACAAACAAAAACCCAAAACCAAAACAAAACAATCAACAAAGAAAAAAACCAAACAACCAACCAACAAACTATGAAACTCCAAGCTTTAATTCCAACACTACCCTGAAGCACAAGTGTAATCTGAGCTGTACCATTCCACTCACATTCCAGGTAAAATGAATTTTGTGTTTACAAAATGTGTCTCCCCAAATCTCACTACTGATGCTCCATCATGTCTATAAATATTTAATCACAGACAAACACTTCCCGAAAGGCAGCTCAAACACACATCATTGGCAAACGCATCTCCCCTAACCTAAAGCAAAGAAAAATTCTTACGTTACAACTACAATTAAAAATGGCATTGGAAAAGAAGCCTTAAAGAGATAAGCATGGAAAGAAACAGTTTTTAAGTCGGTCACTTCATGTCTAAAATATTTTCTAAGCATGCTCATTGATCAGACAATACAAGTCGCAGGAAGATGACGATGCTGCACTTAAACTTTGAAACTTGAAACAATTCTCACTGAGACTCTCTTCAAACACTCAGTAAACAGCAAGCACTTTTCAAAAGTGAGGCACAGGCACGGTATCAGCTGTGGCAATAAACCTTATCTCCTTTGAAATTTACTCCCTGGTTCAGTCGACACAGGCAGGTTTTATCACATGGAAGGATGGCAGTGGCACAGAGAAATACCAGGAAGTCTAGAACAAGGCTGTTCACAGCCCCTGACCAACCTTAGTTACATAGAGAAGATAAGAATTAAAGTTGTAGGAGGGGGAGATACTCTTGTCAACCCAAGAATAACAATAGTTTGACTTCTAAACACTATGGCTCTGCACAAGGAAGGAGTATTACTGAGCATGTATGCTTCACCCAGGAACATAAGTGTTTTCAGATGAGAAGGCAAACATTTTGTCCCATTAAAGTCTATCTCCCTCCCATTTTATCTGCATGTGAAGTTCATTAACAAGGAGAGACTACACAAGACTAAACCACAGTATCCATCTGCTAATAGTTATGGCTTAATTCAGTCATTTTTATTAATTTGTGTTACATAGCACAAGAGTTATGTTGTACTATAGACAGCACAAGAATGTTTTTATCATACTGTGTTTGCCTGTTTCTACAAAAACAACAATGCTATACATTAAGATACACAGCAAGACCTTTCTTCAGAGACTTGAATGCAGAAAGCTAACATTATTCCCAGTCATATGTTGACTGTACCAACCCACCAGAAAGCAAGTTTTTCACATCTCCCACAGAGTTTGATAAAGATGGGGGGAGGAAAAAGAACAGGGAGGGCAGAGTGTTGCCTTCTCAGCTTCAATAAGCTGAGCACACCATGACCAACGCCCCGGGCTCTGCACCACTGAGGACATCCAGCCTGGCATGCTAACGTGACCCTCTTGAGGTTACCCAAACAGCTTCTCTTCTTTTGGGATGCACATCTCCAGCAGTCTCCATACCAGAAGATCTCCAGTTCCCCACCTCAGCACTCAGTTTCCCCTCACTGAAAGGGGCTCCACGTGCCCCTATTATCATTTCCAACCACATGTTCCAAGATCACACACCTTACAGTCACTAGTTCTTTTCCTGGTGCCTGTCACTCCTTTCAGGTGTATTTCTACTTCATTTTAAGCGGCCCTTTTCTGCCTATATACCAAACAATTTCTCCATCTCTCCTCAGTGCCACCTTTACTAACCAGAAAACTTTATTCTTGCAAGGTCTTTGCTACCCTACATCAAGATCACCTCTAGTCTCCCACGACCCCAGGCTTTGCCCCACTCCTTTTCCCCAACACCTCTTTCATTCCTTTTCTTTTCCCCACTCACCTGGCCTGATTGCTTCCACTTCCAGATCTTCTTCCCAGATCACCATCTGACACTGGTTCCCCTTCCCCACAACTCTCACAGAGAGATTTATTTCTGTTAATATTGAATGCTGGAGAATCTCCCAGAGTAATTTAAGCTGCTATTTATAAGCACAGGGTAATGGTCAGCTTAAAAAAAAACTCAACATGTTTCACTTCTATAAAGTTGCTTCACGTGCAGGTCAGAGCTTCCCAACCAAAGAATCTTCTCTGTTATTTTACCTTTCTCAAAATGTATTCTGTATTTCTCAAAGGCTCTTGATTTTGAATCATAGAATCATTTAGGCTGGAAAGACCTCTAAGATCATCGGATCCAGCCATTAACCCAACACTGCCAAGTCCACACTAAACCACGTCCCTAAGCACCACACCTACACATTTTTGAATGTTTATGGGGATGGTGACAACATCACTTCCTTGGGCAGCCTGTTCCAATGCTTGACCACCATTTCAATGAAGACATTTTTTCCCCAATATCCAATCTAAACCTCCCCTGGAACAACCTGAGGCTGTTTATTCCTGTCCTATCACTTGCTACCTGGGAGCAAAAGACCGACTCCCACCTGGCTACAACCTCCTTTCAGGTAGTTACAGAAAGCAATAAGGTCTCCCTGAATCTCCCTTCCTCCAGACTAAACAATCCCAGTTCCCTCAGCCACTCCTCATATGACAGATAAAATTCACACGTTTTTGTCTAGTGTTAGCCTCAAAAATCAGAATTCAGAAGGAAATTTCCCAAGGCTATTCGATTAATGTCAAGACACATTCAACAACAGTATTAATGTATCACACCTCAAGAAGAAAACCCCTTAAAAGGGTATGTTACTGTAACAGAGGTCTCATTTTTACAGTAAAGCTAAAAAGTATTTTGTTTACAACAAAACACCAATCTGTTGATAGCTATTTGCCCTAAAAACTTCAGTATCAAACAAGCAGTAGTTACAAGTTTTGACTATTTTAGCATTACAGTCTCATTGAATGTGTGATTAAGAGACTACAATCTACTCTTACACCAAAGTTAAAGCAACCGGCTTTTTTTTTTCTTTTAATATAAGAACATTTTCACACCTTCCCATAGTATTTAATTTTTGCTGTACTTCACACCAAAGCCCAGCAGACTTTGTAAAAACTGTTCACAGGAAATCACACAAAACTCAGAAATACCATATGGCTGCTGAACAAGAAAATAGCCATAGTTACCAAACCAAATTAATGCCATTGATCACTTTAAAGAGAGGTAGTTGTAGGCTTGCTAATTATCTGAGGTGCTTATTATACATTTCAAAGTTTGAAAGTAATTCTATCCCTCTATCAAAGCTAGTAAATCAATCACCTCTGTTAAAGGCTTAGAGAAAAAGTCAAGCTTACTGCTTAAATCTACAGTCAACATATGAGAAGCATTACTATGAAAGCCATTCAGAAAGCCTCCTCATGGGAAAGGGTAACATTATGAGAACTAAGTGTTTTCACATGTTCTTTTTACCTTTGTTCTTTTATAGTCTTATTTTTCACCTCTTCTACAGCAGGATTTTTTTGGAGGCTACTAATCTGAATTCCATCTCTTTCTTCTCAAGGCCCCTTGGGACCACTTCTCCCCCAGCACTGTCTTTTGTTCCTCCTACAGTAATTCTCTGATAAGTCAAAAATAGCTTCACACGGCATTCTCCAACGGAGTCAGGAATCTGCGATGGCAGCAGATTTGGAAAGGAGGACTGAAAAAGAAAAAAATAATTTGAAGAGAAAATCCCCATGTTCTCAGCAATGTTGTGAGCCTGTCTGCTAAGAAATAGAGAACAAGATTCATCCTGAAGTTGTGCCTCCCATGCAAGAGAAGGGCAGCACCTTAAAGCAAAGGTATTGCTCCATACACAGGAATGCCCAGCCACTGACACTGCCCTCTCCCAGGTGCCATGAAGCCAAATAGACTTCACTGTGGCTCCATTTATCATTTCACATGATCTGCAAAAAGCCTTAATTTTGCTACAATAAGCTCAAAAGCAGGCTACAAAAAATGGAAAACCCAACTGTTGTGTTTCATTTCCTACATATAGGCTGTGCCCCCCAAGAGGGAAAAAAACCCTCCAGAGTCATGTTCTGAAGTTTCAAATCCTATGAGAGTCTTCTCTATTTTGCACCACTACAGTGTCAGGTCCCAATTTCAGCATCCATCTGCTTTTAACCAACATACATATTAAGCTTCTAATCTCAAAATAACTGTGTCCTCAAGCTAGGCTATTATATTACTACAGGATATTACTCCCTTCGCCATAAAGGAGGAAATAAATCTTTCTGCAGAATTTCATTTTTCTTTCTATTTAATGACTGCCAAAATATCTTACACTACAATCATGGTATAGTTCAACCATTCTACCTCTAAACAGAATACGAATGTCAAAGGCTGTTTTGTTACTTTGTTTCACATTTAAAGATAATTATTTAAAAAAAAAAACAACAAAAAAACCCCACACCTGCATGTTTGTTTGCCTCTTTAATTTGTATTTCAGTTCACACATACATTCAGCAATCAGAACAGCAGCATCCCAGTACTAGTTGCATTTTCTGGGAGCTACTGAAAAACTGAAGAAGCACAAGTCATTTATTTTACATACATTCATGTTTTGTTCTGAGTGTAAAATAAATGTAACTTGTACATATTATATACATTATAATATAGTGTGAATGTTTATAAGAATGTTAGCATCAACAATTTAGTGATTATAAGCTTAAGTATGTGCCACAAGAGTCTACAAATCACAGAATCACGGAATACCCCGAGTTGGAAGGGAACCACATGGATCATCCAGTCCAACTCCTAGCTCGGAAGAGGACAATCCCAAGAATCACACCATGTGCCTGAGAACTTCGTCCAAATGCTTCTTGAACTCTGGTAGCCTTGGTGCCGTGCCAATGTTTCAAGTATATATTTTTCTAATACACATTTCTCTGTTCCAAAAATAGTTACCTCCCCCCTCCCTTGGCTGTTTCACACTAGATCTCTTTCACTTCCATCCCTGCAGGCTGCTTGCTTCGGGCTCTTATTCCTTTGTCCAATTAAGAAATCCTTTCTTACTTCCAGTCTCAGTTCATCCCAACTGCTTCCTTGCACCTTTATTTGCCTGCAGTTCCACCAGTCAACACTTATAAAGTTAAGCACGTTCATAAGCCCACTAACAATTTAGATGCCTTGTCCTAGGTGTCTGGGGGAGGGGGTTGGCTCAGTTGGTTAAAGCATGGTGCTAATCATCCCAAGGTTGTGGATTCAATCCCCATACGGCCCACTCACTTCAGAGCTGGACTTGATCTTTGTGAATCCCTTCCAACTCAGAATATTCTGTGAATATCTGAAACATTCTATGACTATTTCACAGGTTTGTTCAAGTCAGATATTCTATAACAACCTACTTCTAATTCTGATCAGACAGCTTTTTGCTCATTTAAATCACACACACGCTTTGAGTAACTACAGCTCTTCACTCCTCTCCTTAAAAGAGCTGGCTTTCATTTACTGACATACAACATGCACCACCATCAACCATTCTGCCAAACCCTGCTTTTCCATCTTCTCCAGTGGCTCAGAAAAACAGATGGAGTGTCCTATTGCCACCCTCACAGAAACATTTTCCATTAAACTTCTGATATCCTCTCCTCCTCAACTAGAAGGAAGAGGGGAAGAAACCAGCAGGTGAGCTGCCCCTGACTCAGGAGGTAACTCATTCTGAACGTGGGGTACAGTGGGAGACAATTCCAATGGCTGCAGGTGCCACCTCTGATACCCGGTAACCTGGTTACTACTTGCGCTGAATCCAGAAACTGAAAGGTCTGTCTCCGGACAGACCTCTGCCCTAATGGGCTCTCCAGTACACCCCCAGCATTTCCCACCACCACTGGAAGCAATGCTTAAGCAGGTGACCGACACACCGGTCGTGCAGACAGAAGTCGGGAATCACCGTATCCTTATTTCCCAAGACAAAGGGTGCCACATGAGCTGCCTTTCGAAACCACTGCCTTTTAGATGCCATGTTCTCAACGAGTCCTTGCTCCTAACAAATAAAATAAGGCAACTACGAGCAGCCTGTGTCTGAACAAAGACCAGAAGCACACGAAAGGCTGATCGTACCTCAGTACGTAACAAACGGAAAAAGTTATGTGCCTGGACACCTTTCAATGAAGAAAAAACAAAACCAAACAAAAAGACAAAAAAAAAAAACCACCAAAAAGGCCCCAGCTCCCCCTAAAATAAACCCAGAAATTCAGAAGTGAAGGTAAAAAAAAAAAAAAATCAGTTCATTTTTACATGACGTTTTAAGGTAAGGCTCAGGCGACACAAGGGCACCTCCGCTCCCACCAGGGCTCTCCCCGCGGAGGGGCCGCCGCTGTCCCGCGGGGGCGGCTCCGCCGGACCGGGGGTTCCCGCCCCGCTACACGAGCACGGGGTCCCCGCCGCCGCCGCCTCCTCCTCCCCCGAGCCGCCGGCCCGACCTGATACCTCGGCGGCGGCGCGGAGAGCCCGCCCCGCGGGGCCCGCCCGCCCGGCGGGCTGCGCTCACCTCGCGACCTGGCGGCTGCCGGCGGCGGGGCCCCGGAGGCGGCGGCTGCCCGTCGTCGCGGGCCGGGCGGCGAGGGGAGGCGAGCGGCGTCCCCGCCGTGGCGCAGTTACCATGGGACGGACGCCCTCTCCCTCCGGAAGTCACCGCCGGCGGGGCGGGGAGGGGAGGGCGGGCCGGGCCGCCATCTTGAGCGCGGCGCCCGGCCCAGCGCCCGCCATGTTGAGCGTGGCGCGGGGTTCGCCTGAGCGCCCGCCCCGCTGCCCGCCCGCCTCCCGGCAGGGCGGGGGGTGCGAGCGGAGGGCGTCCGAAACCCTGCGGACAGCGGCAGCCTGGTACGCGGGCTTTTACGGGTATATCTAAACTGGGGGAAAGTCCGGTCTGGGGCTGAAGAGACTGCCCTTCAGTGAAAGAAGGTCATGGTGGCCCCAGGACATCTTCATCCCAGGCTGTGGCTCAGATCCCTCCGGCGGCCCCTGCGGAGTCCCCGCACGTGCGGGGGACCATCCTTCGTCTTTAGAAACACGTCAATATTGCAAATAAAACCGCACATAGAAAACAATATTATCTACACGGGTAAATCCGGTGCTGAAATCCTAGGAAAAGGTTGCAACAAGCTGTAATTTTGCCAACTTGTGCATAGGCCGTAGTTTTAAATTACACAATCGCATACCTTTGTATCCCAAAGGGCCTCTGTCTCATT